>CP049710.1:1233258-1382202 GCA_004148225.2 Heterodera glycines | reverse complement strand
ATATGTTTATTAAATTTGGCACAACTATTTGAATTTTGTTTTATTTTGAAGCTTAAAGTATGGTTCTATTTTACTATTTTGTTTTCGATAGAGACCGCATTTTAAATTATTATTTTTTTTATCAATTTTAGACCACGGCTGGTCGAATCCGAAAAAAATCCCTTACACATCAAAACCCTAAAGCAAGAGATTAAGTTTTAATTTTTTTTTTTACAAAATTTTAATAATAAATAACGCTTATAAACTGAAAATTTTTTTTATTCCAATTAAAAAAATTCCAATCTTTGCCACTTTTTTTTCATTTTTTTTCCAGAAATTTTGTTCTTTTTTATGTGTTTGTATCTTGGCTTGTGGAGGGAAAGCACTAATGATAAATTTTCCATTTTATTTTTTAAATTTTTTAGGTATCAAGCACCGCTGGACACCGCCATCGGCATTGGCATTATGTTGACCGGGTTGCCTGTGTACTTCCTGTTCATTGAGTGGCGTGACAAAATTCCGCACATCAACTCCATGATGGGTCAGTTCAGCCTGCAAAAATTTTTTAAAACAAATTACAGTATGCTATTAAAAAAATATATATTGTACGGCTGTTCAAGAGTCAAAATTTCCGTTGCGCGAGAACTCCAAATCGAAATTTGACTTCGAGACTTAAAACAAGAGCCAAAAAAACCTATGAATTTCTCGACATGAATCGAAAATTGACTCCTTGACTTATTTGTTAATACCAAACCCCACCTCAAAAAAAAAGAAGAATTTTCATGGCCCCAAACTAGAGGCCGAACCGAACAACTGGGGTCGCAGGAATCCCGAGTTGGGGTCCCATCCAGATCGCGGTCCCTAATCCTGATGAATTTAAAAAGTACTCGAGACGGATCCCGAGGAAGTGATTTCAATTCTAAAGCCGTGGGATCCCGAGAAAATCTTGAGGGATCCAATTCCGGTCCAGTCTCAAATTTCAATCGATAATATTTAAAAAAACAAAAATGTCGTATCACTAACTTTAATTTTTTTTTTTTAATCTTTTATTTTAGTTAATAATTTTTATCACTCCTTAATTAATTAATTAATTAATTTTTCAAATGCGATTATTTTCTTCTTCCATTTCAGACAGTTTCACTTTGTTCATGCAGAAATTGCTGCTGGTGGTGCCCGGGGAGAAGAAGGAGAGCTGAAGAAGGGCCATATTTTGCAAAATTTTCATATTTTTTTTTATTTTTCAATTTTCTTTTTTCGCTGATCACAACAATTTTTTTTTTAATATGATGAGAATTGCCTGTTAAATTTTAGCCCAATTTTTTTTTGGCCCATATCGCAATTGTTTTTTGTTGTTGAATTTTGTTCAATTCTTTTTTTTCTATTTTTTTTTATTTCGTGCATTTTTCTATTAAAAAAAAAACTGGTGTCAAATTTAAATTTGTTTTTTGAATAAATCGAGAAATTATAATTCACAGGTTTAGGCTTTAGTTCAGAGAAAAAATTTTTCGTTTAAAAATGCTTTTATCGGTGCTATTCTTCAGGCTTTTGGAGGTTGCTGCTGATCATGAATCTGACATCAATTTTCGACCAATTCCGAATCCCTGATCTGAACTCTAACCAAATGTCGAAACCGTTAAGGAATTCGGAATTGGCAGAAATGGAGGTCAGATTTCTGATCAGCGACCTCTAAAAACTTTTTAACTGGCGCCCTTTTATCTTTCAGAAATTGTTAAGTTTCAAAAAAGAGGTTCAGAAATTCAAGAATTTCGATTTTTTAAATATACAATCATTATGGCGTCCACTGCCAGGTTCAGGCCATGAAAAGCCTGGATTTTCAAGGATTTTTGTCAAGAAAATTCAGGCTCCAGTAGGTCTAGGTCCAACAGGGAATCCAGACTAAGGTCCATGTCCAACATGAAATCCAGATCCAGATTCAGGCTTTTTGTCAAAATGGTGAGCTCTAATATAAATAATAAAAAATAAAACAACACTAAAAAATGTACCGAAATAAAAATTATTTCTAATAATATCAATTAGAAGAATTTTGAAAGCCATCAATTATTAATCTTCAACAATTTCGAAACAAATTAAATCATCTATCTATAAACTGATGTACTGTTCATATTGTTTTGTAACCCGAAAAAATAATTTTATATTTACGGTTAAATTTGGAGGCGATGGAGAGCTTAGAAAAAATTTTTTAAAATCCAAGCACTGATGAAAAATTTTTGGGCATTTAAGAGAAATGTTTGAGTTTATACCTTTGCTGGGATTTTACAGAAAATGATGTAAATTAAATTTAAATTAAAAAAATAATTTCAAAATTTGTTAAAAAACCATCCCAAACACAAAGATGTTTAAAAGTCTTTTTTTCTAATGAGGAAATCTTCAATAAACAACATATTTTGAGGCATATGCTTTTTTCTGCGCATTAGTTCCGATTATTAAGCATAAATAAAATGACAGAAAAAAATTTCAGAAAATAGACCCCTAAGAATTTAAAAATTTTCTCAAAAATTGATCGCCAAAATATATAATTTTTTTTTGATAAAAAATTTTAGGTTTAAAAATTTTCCTTATTCGAGAAAAAAATTATTAAATATTTAATAAGCATTTAAATGGCCAAAATTATTTTTTTTTTGATTATTTTTACGTGTTTTGCTCCCTAAAAATCATTAATAAAAAAATTTTAAATGCCTATTTTCATGCCTTTTTCAGGATTTTCGTGCCTTTTTTTCATTTTTTCTGGTGCCTTTTTTTCCGTTTCTCTAGTAATTAATAAACAATTTTTTTAAACATTAGTGTGTGTGGTCAGAAATATTTCGAATTGTTTCTCAAAAGAGCGATTTGTCGGATTATCTCAAAATAGAGAATAAATCCTAAAAAATAGGACATTTTCTATTTTTTCATATTGCCTTTCTCCAATTTAAAACAAATCTGAAAAAATCAGGACAATTTGAATTCTAATGGACTGTAAAAATAATTTAAATATTTAATTTTTTAACATAGGGATGGAAAAAATATGTACAAAAAAATGGCCAAAACATATACATAAATATCTAAAAAAAATTCCAAAATATGTATGTCAAATATGTATATAAAAAAATATTAGTTTTTTTTTTTTGGAAAAATTCTTCGTAAATGGTGAAATAGGCACTAAATCCCATAAATTGTCTCTCATTCCATAAGCTGCATCATCTACTTCTTACAAATTTTTGTTTTTCCAATTTCTGAGGGTTCGTTCGGAGATTTTCAAGAATTCAGAAATTTGTTTGTCACTAAATGAAGAATTCTTCTCATTTTTCATTTTATAATAAATTTTCAATTTTCTTGCTTTTTCTCCATTCGAATATTGATTTCCTCCTAAAAAATAAAAATAAAAAATTTATTAAATTTAATTAACCCCATTTTATGCCAAATTCCTTTTTCCATTTTCGGAATGTTCTTTCGCTAATGCCCAATTCTTTCCCAAATTGTTTCTGTTTTCCATTTACTGCTGACATTCTTTTAAACTCATCAATTCTTTGAATAAATTCCTTTCTTTTCATTTCATAATAATTTTGGTCATTTTTTATTTTTATTCCAAATTCTTTTTTCCATTTATAAATTTTATTTCGACTAATTCCCAATTTTTTCGCAATTTTTTGCTCAATTCTATTCCAAATTTTTTGAGAATATTTCCCCCTTTTCTTAATTCCTTTTTTTGTTGCATGAAATTTATGAACAATTTCGCGTTTTTGTTGATCATCCAATTGGTTGTTGTTCAAAACATTGTTTGAATCAGCGAAATTTAATTCATTTTGATCATTTTTATTGTTATTTGAATTTTGATCCACTTTTTCATTTTCCCATCCTTGGCCAAATATTTCATCAAAAGTTGGCCAAACTTTTGCATTAAATCCAAAAGATTTAACTAACAAAGTTTCGTCGATTGGACTTATTATGAATGATAATGACAATATAAAAAATAAATTATAAAATTGCATTTCTTATTTTATAAAATTTTTGTATATATTATGAAAATGGCTGTCAAAAAAGCTTAGGTTTTATCATTGGAAATGAATAATAATTTGGTAAAAATCATTAAACTAATATTTTTTTTTTATTATATTCTTACTGAATTATTTTTTTATTTCTTACAATTTTTGAATTAAAATTGTTTTATAAAATTTATTGTTTAACGTATTATTTTTGGTCAGATTTTTAATGACTTCGCCCAAATGTCCGATCACGCACAAAAAGGCATAAAATGTAAAAAAGGGCACAAATTATTGAAAAAGGTAACAATAATTAGTGCTTTTCGACATTTTTTCATTTAGACAAATTTGGCAATTAATGTGAATTCTGTCTTGAATAAGGCAGTCCTTCTCGTCAAAAACGCTGCGACTTTCCCGGAAAAATAAAAATAAATAAAAAAATTGCGAAATTACTTTGAATTTTTAAACGCGCGATTGGAAATTTGGATCCGCGAAGTGGATTTCGCGTAACAAACTTTGCCTAAATCACTGTCCTGTTTCCGAATTTCTTTTAGCAATAAAACCTTAAAAATTTAATAATAACTCCAATTTATTTTTTAAATTTTATTAATAATATTAAATCAATAATCGTAATAATATTGTATGACGCAAATCCAACAATTTGTCCATTTCTCTGCCTTAATATTTGCCAGAATACATGATGCAGTATGTATTGTATGTATGCTATTTCCCACGTATTTCTGGCATGTATAATTTGCCAAATTTTAAAATGAATGGCAAGACTAATTTTTTCTGCCCCTCGTTGACAACAAAATTTGTAAAAATGGAAAAAATTATTATGGCCAAGGCATTTGGAAAGCGATTGGCGTTGGCACATTGATTTTTTGGCCAATGCCTCCTCCCCCCTCCTCTCCATCTAAGGGGAGGGTAGGCAGCAAAAATTTGCGCGTATTTAAGCTGGCAAATGACAAGCAAAAATTATCATTTGTAATTCATTTTTTAAATAAAAATTTCCTTCGACCGACAAAAATGGCAAAATTCGTTGCCATTGCTCTTCTCTCGCTGACCATTGTTTCGATGGCACTTGCAAAAACTGGCAAAAGTCAAACGGCAGGTGGGTAATTTTTAAAGACTGAATTTTTTTTTTCTTATTTATTGTATTAGGGAGAGTTTGAATAAATTTGTACGCAATTATAAATTCAATTCTAAATGTGCCCAATGAAATTGTAAAATGAAAATGCCATTGTTAAATTTTAAATTCATGAAAACCATTTTTTAAGCTAATATTTTTGGTTTTTTTAAAAACTCAAACTTTTCCCAAATTAAAATTTAAGTATTTAGACATTTTCGCTGTTTTTTTTTGGAACAAGCGTAATGCATTGGTGTAAATCCCACTTTGAAAAAATTGCTCATCAAAAATTGAACATTTTTCCATGTACATGAGATGGACTGAAAATTTGGAAAAACAAATAATAAATTATATATTATATTTAGACGAAGTTGAGGGATTTCGCAATATGAACATCGGCGACAACAATAAGGGTATGTATAATAATAAAAGTTCGTATTTGGATGGTAAGCATACCTATCTGGAATTGGCACTCAATAAAACTTTTTCGGATTTTATAATTAGAAAAGATGTAAAAATATTAATAAATTATATGTTTGGCATTTCCATGACATAATTTATCATGCATACATTACAAATTTTGCAATTTTTAAAGAATGTACATATTTTTTATATTTTGTAAAATTTAGAAAAATGAGCCCACTAATTGAACATTTGATTACGCACAATACATTCATAAAAATTAATTTTTTTGTAATCTAATAATATATGTCTTTAGGAATTTCAAGGACTTATTCTTCGGAAATATATTTTTTTAAATTTTATCAAATGAGCCGGATTAAATTTCAAAGAAATAATTTTCACTCAACAAACCAATGAGTTGGAATCTAAGGACTGGCCAAGGGCCTAAGGGTGTCCTTGGCATCTGTTGCTCATTCGACAAGAACACCCATGGACACGAATCCATGTCGCTCTGTTGTTTTTACAAATTGTCATTTTAACAGTTGACGCCGGAAAGGAGCCCGCGGCTGATAAAGCAACCAAAAAGGGAAAAGCTCAGAAAGCCGGAACGAAATCGGCGGCGGCCACTAATGAGCCCGCGGCTGCTAAAGGAACTAAAAATGGAAAAGCCCCGAAAACCAAAGCGAAGCAAGAGGTGGCCACTAATGAGCCCGCGGCTGCTAATGAATGGAACGACCAATTGATGGGCATGAGCGTTGAGAAATTTAACGAGGAGCTTGCTGTGTTGTTGCCAAAAGCCAACACTTTTATGGAAAATGCTTTAAGCTTCATCAATGAACAAATGGAAAAAAATGGTATTGCAACTGGCGCTGCCGGGGGCTCGTGCTCGACCGGGATCCCGGCCAACTAGGAGACCAATGCCACAGGACGGCACCGGAGGAGGGAAGAAAGGATGACGAGCTCTTTGGATGATGAAGGTGGTGGATAATGGATGGTTGTTGATTGGGGGATTTACATTTTTCATTCAACTTTCTTGGGAGTTGCAAATTTCAAAAAATGTTTTTTTTTTTGAAATTTTTGGTAAACTGATTGGCATTGTGTGCAATTTTATAGGTTCATGTTGATGGGATTTATAGGAGTTAAGAATGACCTCGTGTCAAATAATTTTTCTTCAGTTGGAGAGTAGATAAATCTAGCAGTGAAAATCAAAAATTAATGAAGACCCGAAATTTCAAGAGTAGGACTCAAATTTTGGTGAAGGGTCATTACCAGGAAAAGGATTTTTAGCTGTTAAAAATCCCGAAATAGCAACTTAAATAGTTGCTAAAAAACTGCTAAAATATTTGCTAAAAAACTGAAAAAACCAAAATAGTTGCCAAAAAATTGGAACATAATTGCTCAAAGATATGAAAATTTCCCAAAAATCTCACAATGGTGAACTTTTGGGGAAATATGTGTGTCCGCGGTGCCGATAGGCGCTGCCGGGGAAAATTCTGAAAATTGATACATATGTATGACGGAAATTCAAAATTGTTTATTTATTTTTATAACTTTTTTGGCTACAAGCAAAAAACTGTTTTTTAAAATTTCACAAGCCAAAATAGTTGTTAAAAAGTTTCATAAGCGAAAATAGGTGAAAATAGTTGCTAAAAAGTCGCTCGAAATTGAAAATTTTAAGTATTTTTGCTTTTATCTCACCATATGCTATCCGCAAAAAATATGTTAAAACCTAAAAATCCGTTCCCTGGTCACATTACTTAGGCCCCGATTTATATGGATTTCCATATTTTTTTGCACACTTACTTCAGCCTAAAACCACGTAAATAGTATTTTTAGCATGATTTGATGCTTCCAAAAATACACCCCTAAAAGTGGAAATTTTTGGAAATTTTTGGAAAATATTCCCATAAAATCAAAAAATTTTTAAAAACATCAAAAATTTGTCCAAAAAAATTCACTAGTAACATTCAGTTAAAAATGAGTTTTTTTTTAAATTTAAACTAATTTTAGAAATTTTTTGTCCATAATTTGTGTTTTTTGTCCATAATTTGTGTTTTTGTCCATATTTTGCGATTTTTTCTTCCATATAAATCCGGGTCTATCTGCATTTTACTATTATTTTAAATGCTCTAATGGTCATTCAGCTTTTTACTATAATTTTAAATCTTTTAATATGACGACAAATGAATATGTAAAATTTAACTCATTTTAAAATTATTATGAAAAAAACAATGTCAATCCCTTTAATCAAAAAAGTAGCAAAATTAATTGGATAAGCTAATTCAACAGATGCTTCGCCAAATACTAAGTTAAAACTTTGAAATTTTACAAATTATTTTTGGTTTTTCCATTTTTTTAGTGTGATTAAGGAGATTTTGAATAATTCAGCAATTTCTTTGTCAATCAATGAAGATTCAAAATTCAAATAAATAAAATTGAATAAATTTACTTTTCCCGCGTTTTATGCCAAATTCCTTTTTCCATTTGATTAATGTTGAATGTTCAACTCTTTCACAAATTGTTTCTGTTTCCCATTTTTGTAGATTCTTTTAAATTCATCAATTCGTTCAATAAATTCCTCCTTTTTCTTTTCATAATAATTATTTTCATAAATTCCAAATTCTTTTTTCCATTTGTAAATTTTCATCAGAGAAATTCCCAATTTTTTGCTATTTTTTGTTCAATTTTAATTCGATTTTTTTTCGAATATTTCCCCCTTTTCATAATTCCTTCTTTTATTGCGTGAAATTTATGAACAATTTCGAATTTTTGTTGATCATTGAATTGATTGGCTTCTGATAATTGGCAATTGAATTTAAATCATTTTATTCGTTTTGGTTTGAATTTGCATTTTGCTCATTTTGATTTTCCATATTTTCATTTTCCCACTCTTGGCCAAATATTTCAGCAAAATTTGGCCGAATTTTGGATTGAACAGAGAAAGCTTTGTTTATTGAATTGAAGATGAATAATAACAAAACAAAAATTAAAACATAAAAATTCATTCTCTAAAAAGTATATTTTTCTGTTTTTAAACAATTAAAACATTCTATAAAATTAATAAAAGGAATATATCTAAAACGGCTCCCAGACTTTCGACAGTGGACATTTCGACAGTGAAGGATTTTTCGACAGAAAAAAATGGACTTTTCGACAGTAATCATAAAAACAAGTTATTGTTTGTCAGTTTTACTAAATTTCTTTTAAATTAACATATTAATGTGTATTGCCAAATAATATTACTAGAGATAATTTTGTAGATTTTACAATTTTCCTGAACTTCCAGTGTCCCAAAAGCACGGAAAATATCAGGAGTGAAAATTAAATTATATGCTGATGATGTTAAATTGTATATTTGTTATAAAGCAAGAGCCGACACAGGAATTATGCATAAAGCATTGCATAATTTATCCGAATGGGCAAATAAATGGCAAATCATAATCTCAATTCAAAAAACTTTTGTACTTCACTTGGGGAATAAAAACCCCAAAGAAATATATAAATTGATGGAAATATAATAAATGTTGTGGATACAATTAGGGATTTGGGCATCAATATTGATAATAAATTCAATTTTGCAATCATGTCACACAAATAATAAAGAATGCATATTTACGTATGCGTTCTTAATTTCGGATTATTAAGTCCAAGTCTTCTAGGATTTGGATTATTTTGTAAAAACTTATGAGTAGTATCAGGCGACGAAACTGGCCCCAAATTTTTTTGGGGTGACACCCCCCTCGCTTTTTCCAGCTTCTGGGTCCCATCCAGATCGCGGTCCCTAATCCTGATGAATTTAAAAAGTACTCGAGACGGATCCCGAGGAAGTGATTTCAATTCTAAAGCCGTGGGATCCCGAGAAAATCTTGAGGGATCCAATTCCGGTCCAGTCTCAAATTTCAATCGATAATATTTAAAAAAACAAAAATGTCGTATCACTAACTTTAATTTTTTTTTTTTAATCTTTTATTTTAGTTAATAATTTTTATCACTCCTTAATTAATTAATTAATTAATTTTTCAAATGCGATTATTTTCTTCTTCCATTTCAGACAGTTTCACTTTGTTCATGCAGAAATTGCTGCTGGTGGTGCCCGGGGAGAAGAAGGAGAGCTGAAGAAGGGCCATATTTTGCAAAATTTTCATATTTTTTTTTATTTTTCAATTTTCTTTTTTCGCTGATCACAACAATTTTTTTTTTAATATGATGAGAATTGCCTGTTAAATTTTAGCCCAATTTTTTTTTGGCCCATATCGCAATTGTTTTTTCAAAGCACACCCCCGAAAAGTTCACCCAGCCGTTGAACGAAAATCGATTCCTTTGGTCACCCATAGCTGTCCGCACAATAACCCCCCCTCTCCTCCAACCATTCGGCGTTGCGCGGAGATATGTAGACTGATTAAATTATTTATTTTCCCATGGTTTAGCAGAACAGGTGAAAAATATTGGGATAGCAGGTGAAAAAAAGGGGCAGAACAGGTGAAAAATATTGTGATAGCAGGTAAAAAAGGGCAGAACAGGTGAAAAATAGTGATAAACCAGGTGAAAATAGTCATAACATATGTGAAACAGGTGAAAAAAATAGGTGAAGAAAAAAGCATAAGGTGAAAAATAGTCATAGGAGGTGAAAAAAAACGGTCAGAACAGGTGAAAAATATTGTGATAGCAGGTGAAAAAAGGGCAGAACAGGGGCTGTGGTCTTTTTGAACATTTATTTCTAATTTAAAGCCTCTTCCAAGTACGAACATTTTTTTTCACATGGACAAAAAAATCGTTTCAATAATTCAAAAATGACATTCTTTTTCATGGGAAAGAGAATGACCTTCTAATTTGTTTAATGGTATGATTTATTTCAGAAAATTTTAATATAATAAAAATTAAATTTTGATGCAAAATGAAGAGAAAATTTCTCTCATAGGTATGGGGTTTAACTAAAAAAATTTCATTTCGAAGGTGTCCTAAATTTATTAACAAAAAGAAATGTGTGAAAATAAATTATTTTCCAAAGAATAATTTTTCCTTTTCCCTCCATTCTTCCCATTTGAAAGTGTAATGATTATCATCATTACTGTCATTTTTTTTCGCTTCGCTTTCCTCCTTTCTTATCGCCTCGTTGCGCTCCGTCCATCTTTTTTCTTTGTCCACTTTTGCTCTATCCCATTGTTCTTTGTCCCTTTCTCGCTTTTCCATCTCTTCCTCCCACGCCGTTGTCGCGCCAACCACTCATCCCGCCAGTCCCCCCGCTCTTGCCGTCTTTCTTCCACTTCCCTCCTCTGTTCTTCACGCCTGAGACGCACTTCTTCCTGCCATCTCCTCTCGCGTTCATCCCACTCCACCATTTCTTCTTCTGTGAGGGCGGAAACAACTTCGTCCTCATTTTGAGCATGGTTTTGCGCCATAATAAAATTATAAGAATTTTACTAAAAAATAAAATTAAAAAAGCTATTGGGTAGAAGTAAAAATTTTATATCGGTAATGAAAATTTAGAGTTTCTTAAATAGTCACTTTTTGCATTGTAATGCTGACGCAATCCTAATTTAGTCCAAATTCTGCAAATGAAAATAGTGAATGGCCTTCAAACTTGCAAAACTTTTCTGTCTTTTGTGCAAGTAAGGCTCAAATATTACACAAAAATGATGTGATTCTATTAGTAACAAAAATGTTTCGTTTTTTTCCAAAAAGGTTGCGATTTTATTGGGCATGCCGAAATAATGAATAAAATATTTCTCTATTTCTTTCTATTTGAAAAGGACTAAAAAATATTTCTTTTTCGGGTTTAAACAAATGCTTTACTGCAGTTATTCTAATTTTATTGTATAACATTTTCATGTCAAATCGATAATTTGGCACTTGTTTTTGGAATTTATTTATCTTCGATAAATTGGTATCGGATATAATCTCTGCTTCTTGACATTTAAATATATTTCGTTCTTTGATACCAATTTCTAATTTTTGCATAGCTAAAGACTGTTTTCTATATTCATACATAATAAAATTTGGTAATTTTTGAATTTTATCGAGCATTTCTAAGAATGAAAAATATAAATTTTCAATGTCTGGCGCGCTAAATGCCGCTATGTAGAAATTTTTCACCCGTTTAAAAAGTTTATTTGCAAAAATTTCGAGATTATTTGATCGTTTAAGTATTTTTCCAGAAATTTTCCAATTTCTCGTAATTTTGTTTTTTTATAAAATTAATTTCTTAGTCTATTGTCGACATCTGGGATTATAGTTACTTCTAGTGTTATGACATCATCCAAAGGATAGAAAAGCGAATATTGTTCTTCTTTTAATAGGATATGTTGGAACAAAGCCTCGGCTTTGTTTTCGCTAGGGCATCTAAGAGGGCAATAAAACAATTCAAAACCAAAAATTTGGTTTTATATTTTTTAAAGCCAAATTTTAAGTCCTCATGACATAATGACTCAATTACAGAACACCCTTCCATTTTGGCTGTTGCCCTTTTAGTTTTTTGTTCTTATATACCAACGTGCTCCCAAACAATTGTTTTGAGCCTATTTTCATAATTTAGCATTTGGCTCTGAACCCTTCGGGACTCGAAATGTAATCTTCGGGCTTCCATTAACGAATTTTGCGCTTGTTCCTCGAATTTTGTTGCCTGGTCAAAAGTTTTGCATCTCTCGAACTCGCGCCATGCAGATTCAGCCTTTACAGACTCCAAATTGATTTGGTCCATGATTTTGAAAATTTCCCAAATTGAATCGGACATTTTAAGATACAATTCCCGAACCCCATTAGCATTAGGAGCTTTTTCCCTAGATTTTATTGCACGATTAAGTGTTTCCCGTGAAGATTTGGCAAAATCGCCAACTTCTTCTGCTAACGCAGCTACATCCCGCCATGCTCTCTCTGTCTCTTTTTTAGCAGCTTCCAATAATATGGAATTAGCTTTTTCTGATTTTTCAGAATTCATTTTTATTTAATTGGTATTTTTTTTCTTGATCCTATTTATAGTTTACAAACAATAAATTCATCTCTAAATTCAGTTTGGAGTCTCGGATTTTTCTTAGCATCATCAACTAATTCTTGTTGTCACACAAAAAACATTTTGCCCCCGCAGAAAAATTATGATATTTTATGTCCTCTTCGATTTCAATCAATATAGTGTCAAGAGGGTGATTGTGTCGGCGAGTCATTGTAAAAAGCCCTTCCTTTTCAAAACCCCAGCCCTGGCACCCATGTGAATTAAGTTCACATTTCCACCAAAGTTTGAACTTGGTCGTTTTATGTTTGTAATAGCGATAACCATCACAAAATTTTCCTTTGGCACTTTTTATTGATACTAGTTGAGACATTCTCTAATATGCCCCATTAAATGCACACCCCTATATATTTTTAGGTGAAATTTCACCTATTTTCACCTGTTTTCACCTGTTTCCTTTTCACCTATTTTCACCTGTTTCTTTTTTCACCTGTTTTTGGTTTATGTCCCACAACCTTTAATTCTCATGCAGTTTCATTTTCTCGAATTTTTATTTTTTTCTTAAATTTTATAAGCAATAAATTCATCCCTAAATTCTTCCTGAGGTCTTTGCCTATCAAACCGTATTTGGTTTTCTCGCATTGTTTCTTTTAATTTATTGGCCAAGTCTCCAATGCCTAAATCGGGCTGCGAGTAAGCGGTCCGATAAGTTTGCCCAATTTCCTTTCTATAATTTTTTGCTAATTCTATTGATTGTTTTGCCTCATCCGCTAATTCTTGGCACATTTCAGCATCTTTTCTATCAAGGCATTTTTCCATACCTTTTTTTATATTTTTATTTTATCAAATAGCGTATGAATTTTTCTTACCCCATTTAAAAGCTTTTCATGCCAAAATTTTACCCCATCAACACTAGGATTTTTATCTTTTATTTTTTGAGCTTCAACCATGGTATTATGTGCCGAGAAAGAAAAATCTTTGGCCTCTTTCGTTAATCTAATTATATCTCCAAATACGGCCTCAATTGTTCGTCGTGTGTTACCTAATTGCTGTTTTTCTTCTTTTGAAAGACAGCAGCAGCTTTCTCCTCCTACCAACAAACAAGAGGCCAAAATCAATATATAAAACATATTTTGTTATTTTTATAAATTAAAAATGTTTATTTATAGTTTTACAATAATCTATCCTTAGGTTATAGCTCACATAATAGATTAATGTCTATGTAAAACAATGCCCTGACGAACAGAAAATTCCTTTCGGATTTCCTTAATAGTTTTCAAAAAAGTTGAGCTTTTTGAATAAAATGACTGTTGCAAATAAAATTTTTATTTATTAATAATATCCAAAAGGCAACACATTAAAGTTTTCATCGATTATCCCCTTCTTCTGAACCGGTCCATATTCTTTCTTCACGTCCCGCGAGAGTACTCTGCTATCCCTCGTCGGACCAATCTTTTCCGGATAACGAAACACCTTTTTCACTCCTTCCTGGTAGCCCAACACCATCTCCTTGAACGATTCATAACCGAATTCGTTTCTTCTATCTAATGTCATCCCTCTGATTTTGGTTTTATGCCAAATCACACCATCCTTCTTTCTTTTAAGTTTCAGGGAGTACTGCTTCGGTCCAGCTGACACATATTCCAAAATCTCGCTGTCGGCATACTCTCGAGTCATCTCCCTAAATAAATCATATTAATGCGTTTTTAAAACTACATTTTTTACCCCAAAAATTTCCCTTCCTTCAATGGACACCGACCCTTCCGATGAGCAAAAGCCAGAGAATCTAAATTTAAAATTTTATAGAAAAAATTTTCTTCAGCCCACCTGTGTCACAATACAACAGCTTAGCCCCTTCCTCCCTGTAGACCTGCTCCATATACTCATACAGTTTTATCCTCGCAGCGCTCGTAGTCCACAAAGATAAACCTATATTCGACACCTTATGCTCTTTTATGAACTCCTCCTTCATCTGGTACACGGCACGCATCACACCCTCACTTATTTCCACAGGCCTTTTCAACTCAATTGTATCATTTCCGATAAGTTCCATCCATCTTTCCATGTTGTTCACGAATTCTGTCGTAGAAAGCGTGTTGCGCATCGAAAACTTTCCCCACAAGCTGTTCAACCCCTTAATTTTAATTGATTATTGCGTTTTAGTTGTTTTTTTCCCACCAATTTGGCTATCATTCGAAGACCTGGATTAATCACAATCTTGTCATAATTCAGAGAGATGTTGTACTTTGCCTTGTACATCTCGATGAATGCTCTCTTTTCCTCCTCTGTCTTCACCTCCGACGGCCACCCCGACGCCTCCACCTTTATTTTCAAGAACATCCGCAAATATCCTTTGAACAGCTGACTATCAAACTGCTCAAAGTGATAGGCCAGGTAGAAGCCAACCACCCTATATCCCAACTCCAATGCCTTCCGCAGTTCAATCGAAGTGAACGTTCCCAAAAATGCTCTCTGCTCTGGCCGATGGCTGCATTTCTTCACATCATTCGCCATAACAAATTCGTTCTTGGCCTTTCTCGCACAAATGCCACAATTGGGAAAGAGAAGCATTTCATCAATGTGCACAGGGAGGAGGGGGTACAACAGATTTTTCGGGGGGATGACCTTCACTTTCAGCAGCCCATCATAGGGCACATCGTCGGGCACCGTCCAATTCACGACAAAATTTCTGCTCACCACAACTTTTGGGACACCAACGGGATAGGGGATATCTAAAAAAGGAAAACAACAAAAAAACAAGCAGATATTTACCATAATTCACAAATGGGTAAAGACTGATGATATCGAACATTGATATCTCCATCTCATCAGAGGCCTCTGCGTACAAACAAAACGGCATTGTTCTTCCCCCGGCATAAGCATCCCTCGGATTGATCGGTCCCTTATCCGCCACACTTTCAAAGAACCTCTTCATCGCTCTGTTCCACTTCAACTCGGCTCTCACATCACATTCCTTAACTTGTTAAATCATTTATCAGTCACTTGAGATCTGCGCAAACCCAAACTTTACACTTTTCTCTCAATGCTTCCATCCGCATCTCCGTCCTTCTGTAATTCTCTTCCATTGTCTGTCCGTTTGGTCCGACAGTCCACGGCAGATAACATCTCGGACACCCGTGAAACGCGCATCCCTGGAGTAACAGAAATTAAACATACAATATTTGTTTTAAAACCTGAAATTCAATGATTTTCTTTTCGGTCCCAATCACACAGTCCACTTTCAGTCCTCCAAATTCAACCTCCCCGCCGTTGCAGGCATGTCGAACTTTCACCCCTTTGCGTTGCGCCAACCATTCAAAATACCTCACTGCAATTTTGCTCTGATTTTCAGCCCTCTCGTATCCTCCCTCAGGCATGATAGGAATGTGCCTGTCCTTCAAGAATTTTGCCCTGAATATCTTCATAACGACTCCCGCAATGGTGACACTGTCCTTCATCACATCCAAATCCCCTGTTATCTCTAAAAATAACTGCCGGAACTTCAAAATTGCCGCCATCAGAATTTCCACGTCGTTTTCGCAATACACCCTCAGCTGTTCGCCTAAAAATCAGTTTAAATTAAAAAAAATGCACATTTTTTCTGTCTACCTAATTCGAAATCCGTTGCGAAATTCCCCTTATACCATGATTCCAATTTTACCGCTTCCTCCTCCTTCATACTGTCAGGGCAATAATCTTCAAGCGGTGGTAGGTGTGACAATATCTTCCCAAAATTCTCATTTTTGTTGTACTTGTGAGGAAAGTACAACTTGGCCGCAATGCTCAATCCCAATGTTTTTGGAAGGTCCGCCAACTTGTTCTGACTGAGCATCCAAAAATCCCGAAAGTACACTTTTCCCGCCTTTATCTGATAAATCTTCAAATCTGCCATCATCAGGTCCGTTTCAATTTCCTTCCTCGATAACTCGGCCAAGACGAAATGTGAGTCGAACCGTCCTCCGTAATGTGCAAAGGCAACCGTTTCAAATCGTTGAAAACCCATTATCCAAACGACAAACTCGCTCATGGGTTCCAAGCCATCTGCTGCCGACCAGGTGACCATCCTTGGCCCTTCACAAATCGCGCATTCCCGTTCTTCTCCCACACAAACGCTGCAAGTACGTGCCGCGCTGACAAGGTTTGGCCGATGCACCCCATTCTCCACCGTTGTCTCAAGGTCATAGGCCACAATTCTGTAGGCTTTCTGCGGGCGGACTTTGATCTTTTTGATGAAACATTGCCGCCCGGGGTGGTAAACTTTGCACGAAGCATTCGGTATTGTAGAAATTTCGATTGCACTCCTTGCAATGAATTTCAGCACACACATCCGCACATGGAAATCCAAACCCCATCCGACAACACTTCTTACATCGATCCTTACATATAGCACTATGACGCAAAGACCAATTGTATGTCACTTCGCAGCTCACACAGAAATTTTTGACTTTGAAAAATTTTGTCACCGATTTTATTCCGTCCCAATGATCACCCTCCTTTATCACACATACTTCGTTCTTTCGCACTTCATTCCCCTTGAAAATTGGGTTGATTCCCGTTCTCTGGAAGATGAAAAATAATACTACTTATTTTCAGTTGTGATTCCGTTACCATTTCAAACGCCACTATGCGAAACATGTCCGGGAATTCCTTGTCCCAAAAGATTTGGACCATTTCAAGGTGTTGGAGGCCAAAAGTTTTTTCTTCCCCGCTTATCCCGGCCTTTTCCATCAATTTGACAGCCATTTCACGTTGTTTTTTCTCCGTTTCCATTAAATAACGGAAAGCCTTCCTAGAAATTCCATGCTCAATCTGTTGGTAATTACGAGCAAATTCGAGGGCGTAAAAGAGACCTAAAATCGAAAATGGAGCCTAAATTTTATGGAAATTTCTACAGTTTTAACTCACTAAATTTCCCCTTCGGAGCAGCAAGGCGACCCAATTCCTTAGATTCAACGAAAGAGCAGAAACGAGACATTTTTTTGAGAAAGTCGAGCAGAAAAGATGAAATAAAAAAAATCAAAAGCCGAAAGGTCACGACAAAAGAAACGGGGCGAGAGAAGAAGAATTGAAAAAAGGACGAATTAAATTACGGAATTTAAGGCAATAAAAAGAAATTAGCTGGGCGAGAAGGTTGATTGAAAAAGCTGATTTTTGAGAGAGTAGAAGAGTGAACGAAAGGACGCCAATTCCGGCACAAATGTGAAGGGGCGGAGTAATTAACGGATGTGTGATCGATTTTCAGTGCGGTGTGGGGCGAAAGAAGGGAGAAGACAGGCGAAAGAAGCAATTTGAACGCCAACGGAGAAGGATGGCACGCGAGAGAACCAAAATTTGAATTTTGGTGGTGATGAAATTTGATTGACAGGTGGGAAGGGGATGGCACGCAGAGAGGGGAAGTTTTTTGGTGCATGACTTCCGCCTAGAAGGGAAAAGGAAGCGCATGGAGTCCCAAAAGATGGAAATTTGATTGATGGGTGAGAGGGAAAACGGTACGCGAGAGTCAAATTTGAATTTGGTCGGCGACGAAATGCAAAAGGAAGCCGTCACATTATTTCACTGCTTATTTTTTTTGGTTGGCACCAACTTTTTTTTGGCTGGCACGGGTGCAAAATGCCACTTTCACCATTTTAACATGTTTTTTCACATTTTTTCACCTAGGCCTTAATTTTACCCGTGTTGACCTGTTATGATCTTTTTTTAGCACCTCAGACTATTTTTTTCACCTTTTTTTTGGTCTTTATCAACCTGCTATGATAATATTTTTCACATGTCCTAAGCTTTTTTCACCTCATATGCCCATTTTTTCACCTGCTCTGGTCCTTTTTTCCCCCACCTATGACTATTTTTTCATCTGTTCAGAACTTTTTTCACCACCTATGACTTTTTTTCACCAGTTTTGAGCCTTTTTTTCGCCTCATATTACTATTTTTCACATGTTCTGGTCTTTTTCATCTGGTATGACAATGGTTTTCACCAGTTATGGTCTTTTTTTCACCTGGTATGATAATAATTTTCACCTGTTATGTGCCTTTATCACCTAGTTTTTCACCTGTTCTGGTTTTTTACCTGTTTCATTTATGTTATGCTTTTTTTCACATGTTTTGACATTCTTATGGCAAGGGGCATGTGGGGATTAAAAAAGTGGAGGACAAAAGCTGGTAGCACAGGGAGAGAGAGAGAGCAAGAAAATGTTAAGGATGAGAATGTTCATCATAATTGAGCAACACAAGAAATTTAAATGGGCACGGTTGGATAGGGAGAGAGAAGGGATGCCGGACTGGAGCCTCGGACCCTATTTAACAATTAAATTTTGATTAAAAATTTTTTGGCAACAAATCTAATGACACTCGAAACAAAAACCCTAGACTATAGGGATGATAATTGTTTTTGGTCCGTCAGTCAAGCCCTAATGATAACAATTTTATTTGACTATTTGGTGCCTTTTTGCAATTTAAACCTTTTGACGATTTAAAATATTTGCCTTGTTAATAAATGGGGTTCAATTTACGTTTTTAAAGTCTTAACAAATATATTTTATATTTAATTCACATTTAATTAGCTTTTATTTACACATGCGCAAAAAGCATCTGTTGAGATAAAAGGATAATATTTATTTACAAGCTCTTTATTTAAAAAGCATCAATTTTCAATCAGTTCTTCTGTGCTGATCCGTTGTCCATTCGTCGTTGATCGAAAGAAAATGGCACAGTTTTTCTTCGCAGTGTTTATTTGGCAATGCTTTTAGTTCAGCAGAACTTACAAATCGACTCAGAAGAGGCCTTAAACACAATTTGAAAAAAATTAAATTAAACTCGTTCGCATATAAACAAAATTTGCACAAAATAATTTTTAAAAATCTCAAAAAATCATTTTAAAAAATTTGGCTTAATTAACTCACCGATATCCTTTGCCAATGCTAATGAAATATGCTTCTCCCCCTCTTCCTTTTTTCGGCGACTGTGCCGCGCACTTCGGCACTTTCACTGGACGTAAAAATGCCGAGCATTCCGCTCCACACCGTTTCGCACAGTTCGTCCACCGCCGAAACGGCCGCGTTTCGTAGATCAGAAGCCATCTATGCAAAAAAAAGCAGCTAATATATTTTAAAATAATTCAAAAATTTGCAAGAAAAGCAGTCATAATTTACTAAATCTAGTCCATACAACTTTTAATTTGAAATGTCATCCCTTCAATTGTTTAACTACTTGTTTCACCTGCTGCTGTTTTCCCTCTTCCGATGGCATTGAAGCACTAATTTTTGGCAGTTGGCTTTGACATTCGCCGTTTCCTGCAGCAGTTCCGGCGGCTAAAGTACCACCAGTTGCTTTGAGCATTATTGACCGGGATTTTTCGATCAGCAGTGACCGCTTCTTGGAATGCCGTTCAGTGTTGGGCGGAGAATGAGATGAGATTATCTCCTGTTCAAAGCATTGATGTATTTAAGAATGAACATGGAAAAGAAAATTTAAATTTAAAAATGGCACATTGATTTATTAAATATTACATTTGATTGGGATGTTGCTAAGGGCGTTTTTTTGGTCGATGAAAGAAGCAGCTCTTTTTGGAGAATGCGACAGCTGCTGGACGATTTGCCCAAGGTGGGAGGACAGCAAATGATCCGCTGAACGGAGCAAAAGGGACGAAATGCGCTGATCGGAGACATCTGAGAAAGATAATGTGGTGATCATCAGAGTCGGATCATGCCCATCCAATAATGATTAATTAACCAATCACCTCAATTCCGCGCACAATTAGCACCACTCCGTTGCTTGTGCCAACCAACAATTGCTCCTCTTCCTCCCCCTCGTCGCCCTTTTCGTTCATCCACCTTTGGTTATCAATGCTGCAATTACTAAAATCCATCACTTCCAACGCAGTGACGGAAAAGGCATTTTGCTGGATGCCAATGCCATCGTCGGCAGACGATTGGAAATTGGCAGAGAAATTGTCCATGCTGGACAACGACTCGCTGACCGGCAAAATTTTCGCACTGTTCAGCGTCTTTTGAAGCTGCGAATCGCGCCACATGAACAAGCGGGGATCTGTGCATTTGAGCACACGAAATTTCATTTTTAATTTGTCTATGTTTTATATGACTAGACCGACCTTTGTCCAAGGCAGACCAAACCAAATTCTAAAAACAAAACAATTTTTTATTTTTCAAAATCCCCTCCCCCTCAAATTTGTTGGACCTTTGTGCAATTGCTTGACACCAGAAATACCTCATTGCATCTGCTCATCGGTGGTGCCGTCGTTTGGTGCTTTTTCATCTGCTGCTTCTGTTGGTAAAACTCGTCATTCTCCGCCATGGCATAATGGTTGGCCGAGGTGGAAAAGGTCAGCCGATCGGTGGCTGACGAAATGAAATACATGAAAATTTGTCCGGCCGCGTGCCCTGTCCACAACTGCCAGTCGGACAACGAGCGCAGAACGGCCATAGAGAACCAATGGCAGCAGTGGCATCAGAAACACCGAGGGATGGAACTGAACGGGCGGGGGAGAAGCATTGATGGGATTAAGAAAGTCGGGAGTCTCGAGAAGTTAATTTCTTTCGTCCGGCATTTCGATGGTGTCAATTTTTTAAAGAGGGGCGGCAGAATTCGCCTAAAGGGTTTAAATTTGAATGAATTTTATTTAATAGAATAAATTAAAATTCCACCCTCAATAAATGGTGTCACGCCTTCCGGCGAGCTAACGCCCGCCTTCCGGCGAGAAATGCGCCCGCCTTTCGGCGAGCAAAAGCCCGCCTTCCCGCGAGCAAAAACGCCCACCTTTCGGCGAGCAAACGCCCGCCTTCTGGCGAGCTAACGCCCGCCTTCCGGCGAGCTAACGCCCGCCTTCCGGCGAGAAATGCGCCCGCCTTTCGGCGAGCAAACGCCCGCCTTCCGGCGAGCAAACGCCCGCCTTCCCGCGAGCAAAAACGCCCGACTTCCGGCGAGCTAACGCCCGCCTTCCGGCGAGCAATGCGCCCGCCTTCCGGCGAGCAATGCGCCCGCCTTCCGGCAAGCAATGCGCCCGCCTTCCGGCGAGCTAACGCCCGCCTTTCGGCGAGCAAACGCCTGCCTTTCGGCGAGCAAACGCCCGCCTTCCGGCGAGCAAAACGCCCGCCTTCCGGCGAGCAAAAAGAGAAAAACCCAATTAAGCCACCTCTTGTGTTTGCTGACGTCGCGTGCGTGCTCCTCCAATCAAAGTCATGCGCAGGTAAAGAGTGGACTCCTTCTGGATGTTGTAGTCGGCAAGAGTTTGACCATCCTTGAGCGGTTTTCCTGAAAAGTGCATTAGTTTTCGCTATTTTTCATGTTTTACTAATTCTTACTTATTACATTCCTTATTATTACAATAAAAACAAATAAAATTTGTAGTTTCAAAATTTTCGATTTAGTAATTCTTTTTAACAATTACAAATAATTCTTTTTAACAATTACAAATGCCGTTTTTTAACTATTTTCGCTAAAAACCCACCGCAAAAAATGAGACGATGTTGATCCGGTGGGATGCCTTCCTTGTCCTGGATCTTCGCCTTCACATTCTCGATGGTGTCCAAGGAATGGACAAAAATAGTCAGCGTCATTCCACCAAGAGTCTTGACGAAGATTTGGATGGAAGTAGTTTTCTTTGCAGTGATTCGGTGGCAAAGCCGCATGATGATTGAATAAAATAATACATAAATAATAATTATTTCAATCATTTGTAAATACTGAATGAAAAAATTAAATAATTTTGAAAAAGGACTCACATGACAGAAAATAATTCCTAATTTTTATTACGGGATTCGGGATTTAAATTTTATTTGAATATATGTAAAAAGTTAAAAGGATTAAATATTAAATTTGGTAAAATCTTTAATCGTATAAAACAAATGAATAATTTTTTCAAATTCAACGCCATCCAAAGTTGTGGAAATAACGGCGATGGGCGGAAGAGAATCAATGAAAAATTGTTGTTACTTAGGAGGGGCGACTGGTGGAGGCAGTTGCGACGCCAACGAAAAGACCCAAAGTTGCGGCGATAACGAATCCTTCTTTCTTTTAAGTTTCAGGGAGTACTGCTTCGGTCCAGCTGACACATATTCCAAAATCTCGCTGTCGGCATACTCTCGAGTCATCTCCCTAAATAAATCATATTAATGCGTTTTTAAAACTACATTTTTTACCCCAAAAATTTCCCTTCCTTCAATGGACACCGATCACCCCAAAAAAATTTGGGGCCAGTTTCGTCGCCTGATACTACTCTTATGTTAGACCGTTATTGGAATATGCTCCTGAGGTTTGGAATCCATCTATTCAATAAAATATTTAAAAAATTGAAAAGTGTCAGAAATATTTCACCAAAAGAGTATTTTTTAAGTGTAACCTTCCACCCATTCCCTACCAACAAAGATTAGAATACCTGCAACTGTCAACACTTGAAAGCAGGCGAAAGCTTTCTGATCTGTTCATGGCTGATAAAATAATTTATGGCCGAACAGATCTGAATCCCTTTGAAATATTCAAACCTTCTGAACGCTTTAACATTCCCTTTTATAGACTTAATTCGAAATATAAAATAGGCAAAAAAGTAGTTACTCCACCAGATTTTGGGGGTTAATTTTCAGCCCTCGCCATTTCAGTCCCAGTGGAAAGGGACTTTTCAGTACCAAATTTAAACTTTAAAAAACACCTAATAATAATTATATATAAATCACTGAAGGGTGAAAAAATCCCTGAGGAGGTGAAAAAAAAAATCCAATAAAAAGTGAAAAAATCCATGAGGTAAAAAATCCCTGAGGAGGTAAAAAATTAAAAAATAAAATAAATAAAATAAAATTTATTAATTTGCAAATATATCAAATGTAATAAATCATTGGAGGTAAATAATTATTAATTCACCAACAAAAATTCACCTATTCCCCAAACCAAATCACTGGACCATTAATATTAGACTTCGCTCTCCCCAAATGCCGCGCAGTAAGTAACAATAGAGATATGACAGGTCAATGACAATAACATTTGGCTTCACAATATTGCCATTGATGCTTGTTTTCCCAATAGCAATTTCAGCAATATTTTTGCATTTTCCTACATTTTTAATAGATAAACAATTAAGAAAATTAATTCTCGATGATATTTAAGCCCCGAAATGCTCGGTTTCATTCTCATTCTAAATTTAGCCGTTCAAATATTACTTCAAATGTCAGTTTCCCCGCTTCTTGACTTTATGGATTTAAGTACTGAATTTAATTTAGTTAAATGAATTATATTATATTATTTAGACAATTTTGTAGAGAATTTTGTGGATGAAATGGAAAACGATGTGAGATTTTAAAATCATAAAAAATGTAAATTAATTTAAATGAGTTGAAAAATTAGGGAGAATGTCCAAACAATGACCGCATTCATTTGATCGAACAGCAATTGCACAATTGCAACACCAAATTGAACAAATTCAATCACTACTTCACCCTCCTTTGCCACCACCCGTGCCGCAACAAATGGAAACAAATCCCGCGGAACACATGGAGGCTTATGTTTTACCGCAACTGAACGCTTTTCCTCCTACGCAACAACAACAACAACAACTCATTTTTCCTCATGAGCAAGAATTTCATGCTCAGCTTCATCAAGAGTGTTCTGCAGATGATATTTATGAGGTCAATAATATAAGTTTTAATTATAAATTAAAAAATTAAAATTAATATCCTTTCAAATTTCAAATAAAAATGTAATTATATATTTAGTAATTATGTGCTTTTCCATAATTTTTTAGCTGGAACGAATAATTGACCACCGAATCAATGCGTATGGCAACGATGAGTGGCACGTTTGCTGGAGCGGTTATAATCAAACAACTTGGGAGCCATGCCAAAATTTTATTGGACAAGATGCTGTTCAAATGTTAGCCGATTTTGAACATGCTAGAAAAAAGGTCTAATAAACATAATGAAATTAATAATTAAATGATAAAATTTAAATAAATAAAAATTAAATAAATTTAAAATTATATATTGGAATAAATTTTAAAAAACTAAAATTTTTTATCCGTTTTAGACCGTACTCCATCTCAAATTGGGTACATTTTTCAAATATGAAACTGTACCTGGAAAATTTATGGTCAAACGCCAAACTGCAACCAGCAATGAGCCGCAGTATTTGTTTGCAGGCCAAACAGCATGGACCACAAATGGAGTGATCAAATTAATTGTGTTTGTGTGGTTGTGAAGAGAGATAGAGAGAGAGAAAGAGAGAATCAGAGAGAGAGAGAGAGAGAGAGAGAGAGAAAATGTGTGAGATAGAGAGGTAAAAGGGAATAAGGAGACAAAGAGAGAAAGAGAGAGAAAGAGAGAGAGAAAGAGAGAGATAAAGAGAGAGAGAGAGAAAGAGAGGCAAATTCTGAGAGAGAAATATTGAGAAATGCAAATGAGGTTTAGAGAGATGAGATAGATAAAAACATAATGAAAATATAATAAATAAAAAATAATGAATAAAAAAAAAGGTAAATCGATTCGGTTGTGCTGAATTGGACTTTGTCACTGGGACAATGACCATTCCGAACTTCTCCGACAACGACGTGGGCTCCTACACCTTCCCGCTTGAACAGTCCAACTTCAGTGCAATGAATGGACCCAATGGATGCGAACTCCAGGGAATTGGCTGCACAACATTGAAATTATTCAAAAAGAACTGATTGTATGGAGAACAATGATGAATGATCAGATTGGAAATGAAAATAATAATTATCCAAAAAAGGATCCTCATTGGCTGCAGTTTTTGCATTTACCATTATTACTTACATTTGATTACTCAGGAAAAATGAAAATTGATCACTTTCTCAAATTATAGTACATTATTCATCTTTAATCAACATAACCGAAATGTTTATCAGGAGAGTCAAATTTAAATAAATTTAATTAAATAAATTAAAATTAAATAAAATTAAATAAATTATAATTAAATAAATTAAAAATAAAATAAATTAAAATTAGGTAAATTAAATAAATGAAAATTAAATTTAAAATTAAATTAAATTAATTAAAAATAAAATAAAATAAATTAAAATTAGGTAAATTAAATAAATGAAAACTAAATTAAAATATTAATTAAATATTAAATATAAACTAATTAAGAAAACCCAAGGCCAAATCCTATTAGAGAAGGAAAGGGAGGCAGAGGATGGGCGTCAGCTGTCATGCCTTATAGGGAAGGGAAGGGACGCATGCCACCTGAGCGCCCGCGTGTGTGCCATTTAAGCGCTCGCGTATGCCATTTGAGCGCACGTAGGGACCATTTGAGCGCTCGCTGGTGATAATGGAAAGCACCAGCTGTTGGTCAGAGGTAACTCAAATTCTATTGAGTGTAGGTATGCTACCACTTGAGCGCCCGCAGGGGCTATTTGAGAGCCCGATTGTGATAAATTTAAAATTTTAGTTAAATGAATTATTATAATTAAAGTTGAAATAAAATTCAAATAATTCAAAATTAAATTAAAATTAATTATGGTTAAAATAAATAAAATTAAAATAAGGTAAGAGTAAAATTAAAATTGTTATATTATTAAAATAGAGTTAAAATAAACATAAGAAAAATTAAAAACAAAGTAGGATTAAAATTAAATTAAAAATAATTTAAAAAATTAAAACCAAATTAAAGTTAAAATTACGGTAGGATTAAATTAAAAAGATAAATAAAAATAAAATATTAATAGAATCTCAGAAAATTCAGATTGATTAATTTTATTCAAGTAGGAATGGTCAAAGGAGGCTATTTTATAATAAATGTCAGTCATTTCGCTGTCCCTGGATCGTTCAGGGTAAAGAATAGGGCTATTATAACTCGAAGAAAAATTTATTAAAAATAAAACAAACAATGACTTCCGCCTAGAAGGGAAAAGGAAGCGCATGGAGTCCCAAAAGATGGAAATTTGATTGATGGGTGAGAGGGAAAACGGTACGCGAGAGTCAAATTTGAATTTGGTCGGCGACGAAATGCAAAAGGAAGCCGTCACATTATTTCACTGCTTATTTTTTTTGGTTGGCACCAACTTTTTTTTGGCTGGCACGGGTGCAAAATGCCACTTTCACCATTTTAACATGTTTTTTCACATTTTTTCACCTAGGCCTTAATTTTACCCGTGTTGACCTGTTATGATCTTTTTTTAGCACCTCAGACTATTTTTTTCACCTTTTTTTTGGTCTTTATCAACCTGCTATGATAATATTTTTCACATGTCCTAAGCTTTTTTCACCTCATATGCCCATTTTTTCACCTGCTCTGGTCCTTTTTTCCCCCACCTATGACGGTTTAAAATTAAATGGGCTTTTCTTTTGGTTGCCTACGTATGCAGCGTTCTCCACCATTCCGAGAATAACTCGTTTAGGTAATTGACCCGTAAATAGCGTTCCATTGTATTCAGTTCGATTCTCGCTTATAAATGTGGATTTGATCAAAGTTTTTCTATGGGCATATTTTGCTTCTTTGTTTTCAAGTTTTTTCTGTATGTCTAATGCAAGACCATCAACAACTTCAAGAGTTTTAACATATAATTTACAAGCGGTAATTTCTATTCTATATTTATCGTCTGACGCTGCCATTACCATAAACTCATTGTCATTAGGGGTAAGTTGTATATCAATCTCAACTCCATTCACCATATATCTGTCCTGATTAAAAATATCTGCATCCAATTTTGTAATAAATTGTGCAGTTTGACTTTGTGAAAACAATTTTCTTCTCAGTTCAAAACCCTGCTGAGTAATATCCGTGCCGTCCTGATTCTCACTGTCCACATAATACCCGCTCGCCTGCAGGTCTGACTCCTTTACGTTTTTGGAATAAGAAAGTTCGGCATCCAAGTATGCTTTATAAGCATAAAGTGAGTTTGAGTCATAAATCTCACGTCCCTGCACAGTGATTTTTAAATTCTTTATCCAAGTCGCACCAATCATATTAATTGTTGCCGCTTGCTCATTCACTTTCAAATTAACATATTTATTTGTGTCAGAATCCAGCTTTTTAATTGACATTTCGGTTAAGATGTAACATTTGTTCAAATCAAAGAAACTAGCGGTAGGGTGAATTTTAAAATGAAAAGGAATGTCCGTTAAAGGATTGAGCGGTAAATATTCCCGCACTGAAGAACTACTCACTGACACATTAGTTGGTGGAAGGGTAAATATTGACAAAGCTGAAGTTATAGAATTTACCGATTCCTTGTCAATTTTCTTGAAGACCATTTTAAAATAATTTTCCAAATACGTCTGATCTTTTTCTCTTCTTTATTACTGTCTTTGGTATAGTTTTTCCAATAATTCTTTTCCTTTTAATACTCTTTTTTCTTCCCGTTCCGAATTGACGCCCAACCCCCCTTTTCGAGTACATTATCCATTCCCTTCTTTACTTCATTAATTATTGCTTGTTTGTTTGGTGTTTCAGCTTTCTCTATTGTATCCAATACACGTGTTCCAGTGTCTAATGCCTCTCTACCTAATAATGTACCAGCCGATTTTAATTTTGGTAAAAGTGCTCTCCATAAAAACCTCAACACATCTCCTACTCCTCCACCTCGCTGTCTTCCATATCCTCGTTGGTATGGAGGTATCCCGCGAAAATAATTAAAGGCTTCTCCCGAGCCAATCTGCTCTACTACAACAAAATCATCAAAACTAACTGAGTTTGGATCAAATATTTGATGCACCATATTTATTCAATTATTAATATATACTATAATGTGAAAATGAATATTTAAATACTAAAATACAATAGATTTTTTAAATGCTAATACAAGTAATGTTGTACCCCATTGGAATGGAATAAGCCTTCCCTCCCTAGTCCTAATTTCCGTTCAGTGTTGGGCGGAGAATGAGATGAGATTATCTCCTGTTCAAAGCATTGATGTATTTAAGAATGAACATTCCAAATTTTCCTTCAACGACAACAATTCGCAAAAGTGAAGCGAGTTGGTCCCCTACTATTACATTCTCAGTGATTCCATTAATGTACACACAAAGGCTGTCTATACCACCTTTCAAGTCACAATAATACTTTGCTATAGCTCCACTCAGAATTTTTGTCGGGTCTTCGAATCCGAGAATGTAGCCGAGTTGAGCCGACAATTCAATAAAGTCAATTCTTTGGTCATTAAAATCAATTGAAAATTTCCGCCGCTCCTTCAAATATTTAAATAAGACTGTTTCAATTTGTTTTGAAACAATTAAATCCTTTAATGATTCTCCACGTGTTTTCACACCTTCAATTTCTTCTTCTATTGGTTTACTAGCCCCAATTTTTTCTTTTAATATTTCACCTCTTGTTTTTCCTTCTGTTTTTTCTTCTTCTATTGGTTTACTAGCCCCAATTTTTTCTTTTAATATTTCGCTTCTTGTTTTTCCTTTTGTTTTTTCTTCTTCGGGAATTTGTTCAATTCTATTTTTCAATGCTTCGCTATGGGTTAGTCTTTCTTCTTTCTTTTCTTCATCTTTAGATTTTAACTTTTCGCCTAAAATTTCTCCTCTTGTCATTACTTTTTCACCAATAGTTGTTTCTGGTTTATTTTTTAGTGCTTCACCATGGGTTGCACCATCTGCACTACTGTCTTGTTCATCAATTTTGGCTTTTAATTTATCTCCTAAAATTTCTCCTCGTGTCTTACCCTCGGTTTTGGCCTTGCTATCATCTCTTTCTTTCTGTACCTGTTCTATTAACTCTACCAAAGATTTTCCATGAGTTTTTGTCTCTTCCCCGTCTGCTGTGGTGGTAGTTCCCTCTATTTTTCCTATTCGTTCCTTCAGTGCTTCACCATGAGTCAAGGCTAAAGCCATTGGTTGTTGTTGGAGTGCGTCCCTCTTTTTAGCTTCATACTCTAACGCTGCAAATCTTTTTTTCCTATAATCGACAAGACGACGAAGTTGATCAATTTCATCCTGAATTGACTGTTTTTTCTGTTCATCAGTCAAAAATTGTTGTTGTTCTCTTAATTCGCGAATTTTTTTGTAATCGTCTTGAAGCCCTTCATATTTTTTATGAATATGTTCCCAGTAATCTGTTGGATGACTATCAAAAAATGGCTCAACGTAATCCTTATTTTGTTCATAGCTCGTCCTCTCATATTCTTCAGCTGATATTTGTAAATCTTTTTTCAATACAGCCTTGTTAAAAGCATTCAAATTTTTTCTTCTGTGTTTCATTGCTGTTCTCATCTTTAGTGCTGTTTCATTTAGTTCTTGAATTGTTCTACCATCTGTTACTCCTTGGTATTTTTTCATATGGTCTTGAATGTTGAATAAATCTCTTATTAATTCTAATCGAACTTCATTTAATTTCTCCCTATAGTTAACAGAATACATTTCGAGGAATTCTTGACCAGTTCTCTCCTCCTTTTCCTCCTTCCCGTCATCTCTTTGCCTTGCTGCTTCTTCAAGCGCCTCTATTCTTGCTTTCTTAGTCAATGATTGATTTTGGAGAGGGTCAATTTCCTCATCCTCTATTTTTCTCTTCCTATGCGTGTCCGTCTCATCATCACGTTCTCTTGACTTTGTCACTATCAATTTTAACAATTCTTTATATCTTTGCCTTTCTTCCTCAATTTTTTCCCAGTAATCATCTGGATTATAATGAAAAAACAAATCCACTCCATATTCCGTTTGTCTTTTAACTCTTGTAGCCGGTTGTTTTATACCATTTTTTATCGACTCATTTATAGCATTTTCCAATTCTTGCTCATTTTGGTATGACCCAGCGGGAATATCAATTTTTATTTTATCACCATTTTTTAAATGCACTTTAATCCATTGGTTCTCTGTGGTACCAATGGCGGGCCAAGAATTTGTATATATTATACTGTGCAACCCACACAACCATTGACCTCCAAAAGTTAGGGTCCTAGGCAAATGAACCCTAAATTTATTAGGCTTATTGTCATAACCAGGAGAGTCACTAGGTAAAAGAACGTAAAACAAATTTGACATTTTATTTTTTTATTAAAAGCATAAATAATAAATACTTAAATACATTCATCTCTCAATAGCATTGTCTTTAATCCACTCCGGTTCTTTGTACCCGTAAAATTTTACCAAATGTTCCTTCTGTCCACTCCTTGTCCTAGTCTTCAACACTCTCTCAATTCGATATGTCGTCTCCGCGTCCTTTCTGGTTTTGGCCAAGTCTTCAGCATAAAAACGTGTATCAAAGGGCTCTTCTTTGTCGTCCTTTATTCCATACCGATGAGGTTTAGCCTTTTTAATATCGTAAACTTGGAAAATTTCATCCGAGTAATTGGGAAGGTATGACTTTGGTAAAATCTTTAATCGTATAAAACAAATGAATAATTTTTTCAAATTCAACGCCATCCAAAATATGCTTTTCGTGAAAATTCATCTCCATAGACTCTTTTCCAAATTTTTTGAGCATTACCCGGGTTAATATCAACTGGTTTCATACCTGTAATACGTGATTTTGAGTTATTCAAAGCATTTACAATTTTTGGCAAAACGTCAACCCATTTGATTGTATGTTTTTGACTAAAATAACGATATAGTCGTTGTTTAAGCGTTCTTATGCACCGTTCGGCTAGCGCAGCCTTCACCGTACTAGTATGAGCCTTGTGCTTTTGTATGTTCTTCTCTTGGAAATATTTATGTATTTCTCTATTTTCAAATTCTGTTCCTCTATCTGAAAATATTCTATGAGGAACCATAGGCATTTGACTTATCAATTTGTCAAACGCATCTCTCATGTGTTTGAAATTCTTCGACTTTACGGGTGCAGCAAAGACCCTCTTACTCAACACATCAATACCCAACAATATATAATTGAATCCTTTATTTTTTCGTGATAATTTTTGGAAATCTGCCAAGTCAACCTGAACATCAGTCATGAATCCAGAGGGCACTGTTCGTGACCTCTTAAATCGAACACGCCTAGGTTTATGTAAAGTATATGTTCTGTCTCCCTCGAGAAAGTGTTCAACGTCTTTTCTTGTGATCGAAGAGTCATGTTTTATTGCCTCTTCGTAAAGTCTTTCCTGTCCAGCATAACACGCAGGTGAATTAGGGTCATTATACAATTTGTTCAGTAACTTTTCCATTTTTTAATTATAAATTTTTGTTGTTTACTTTTAACGCCCGATCCCGATTGTTCATTAAATTTTTGTTTTAATATTCCACTAGTCCTCGGGTCGTTTCTCAGTCGTTGCTCTAAAGCTTTTGTACCTATGGGTGATGGAGCATTCTCGGGTGACCGTCTCAATATTCGCTCTAATGCTTGATTAACATTACTTTTTAAATATGCCGTTCCATCAGCTCTCAGTATATGTCCTCTAGAGCCAACCCCAAATTTCTCAGGGTCATTATTTATAATTGACATAATTTTTCCTTTTTTCTTGACTACAAAAGACTTTTGTTTCTGACGAAATTTACTTGTCCCAACACGCATTGGTTTTATCAGTGGTCTCATCTTTGGTGTTGATGTTGTTGACTCAGCATCACTCTCTTCAGCAGTAGTGTAAGGGTCTTCAAGTGTTGGAATAGAGCCTGTTTCATCCAATCCTTCGTCATTAACAATTTGAGTAGGAATTTTGCTATCTCTTTCACGCTGTTTTGGTTTAAACACCATTAATGAGCCATCTGAAAGCTCAACCTTTACCGGTTTTTCTTCAACTTCCTTCCTAAGTTTCAAGAAACGCCTCAATTCCTGGTTATAAAGTAAATTTTTTGAAGTAGCGTCTAATTTTCTCTGCTTCAAAAGTGATGACAATTTATTTTTAGCATTTTCAACGTTAATCTCGCCAGACTCAGGCTTTAATAAATTTTTGTACAAGTCGGAAGGAACAAGAATAAATTTATTCTCCATATTTTAAGGCGGCAATTAATACTGGTAATAGTAATGGAGCCAAATTAACGAAAAAACCACCACCGTTTTGTTGAAAAACTTTCTTTGCACCCTTCTCAGTTCTAACTCTTCCTAATTTTCTTACAAAATTTGCGTATGGTAAAAGTCTATATTTTTGTCTCTTCGTGAGCGGGAAGTACCCCTTTAATATATTATAACTAATTTCAATTAATAATGCAATTTGTTCACTAGTAGCCTCTTTAAATATTTGTTGTCTCTTTTTAAAAGACTTTGTTTTTACCAATTTCTTTAAAAAATCCAAGTTTTGAATAACATTTTTAGGTAAATTAATCATTTTGAATATACAATGCTTTTTCTTCATCTTCTTTAAATATTTTTGTCCGTATTCTCAGTAAAGGATGAGTGGCACGTTTGCTGGAGCGGTTATAATCAAACAACTTGGGAGCCATGCCAAAATTTTATTGGACAAGATGCTGTTCAAATGTTAGCCGATTTTGAACATGCTAGAAAAAAGGTCTAATAAACATAATGAAATTAATAATTAAATGATAAAATTTAAATAAATAAAAATTAAATAAATTTAAAATTATATATTGGAATAAATTTTAAAAAACTAAAATTTTTTATCCGTTTTAGACCGTACTCCATCTCAAATTGGGTACATTTTTCAAATATGAAACTGTACCTGGAAAATTTATGGTCAAACGCCAAACTGCAACCAGCAATGAGCCGCAGTATTTGTTTGCAGGCCAAACAGCATGGACCACAAATGGAGTGATCAAATTAATTGTGTTTGTGTGGTTGTGAAGAGAGATAGAGAGAGAGAAAGAGAGAATCAGAGAGAGAGAGAGAGAGAGAGAGAGAGAAAATGTGTGAGATAGAGAGGTAAAAGGGAATAAGGAGACAAAGAGAGAAAGAGAGAGAAAGAGAGAGAGAAAGAGAGAGAAAGAGAGAGAGAGAGAAAGAGAGGCAAATTCTGAGAGAGAAATATTGAGAAATGCAAATGAGGTTTAGAGAGATGAGATAGATAAAAACATAATGAAAATATAATAAATAAAAAATAATGAATAAAAAAAAAGGTAAATCGATTCGGTTGTGCTGAATTGGACTTTGTCACTGGGACAATGACCATTCCGAACTTCTCCGACAACGACGTGGGCTCCTACACCTTCCCGCTTGAACAGTCCAACTTCAGTGCAATGAATGGACCCAATGGATGCGAACTCCAGGGAATTGGCTGCACAACATTGAAATTATTCAAAAAGAACTGATTGTATGGAGAACAATGATGAATGATCAGATTGGAAATGAAAATAATAATTATCCAAAAAAGGATCCTCATTGGCTGCAGTTTTTGCATTTACCATTATTACTTACATTTGATTACTCAGGAAAAATGAAAATTGATCACTTTCTCAAATTATAGTACATTATTCATCTTTAATCAACATAACCGAAATGTTTATCAGGAGAGTCAAATTTAAATAAAATTAATTAAATAAATTAAAATTAAATAAAATTAAATAAATTATAATTAAATAAATTAAAAATAAAATAAATTAAAATTAGGTAAATTAAATAAATGAAAATTAAATTTAAAATTAAATTAAATTAATTAAAAATAAAATAAAATAAATTAAAATTAGGTAAATTAAATAAATGAAAACTAAATTAAAATATTAATTAAATATTAAATATAAACTAATTAAGAAAATCCAAAGCCAAATCCTATTAGAGAAGGAAAGGGAGGCAGAGGATGGGCGTCAGCTGTCATGCCTTATAGGGAAGGGAAGGGACGCATGCCACCTGAGCGCCCGCGTGTGTGCCATTTAAGCGCTCGCGTATGCCATTTGAGCGCACGTAGGGACCATTTGAGCGCTCGCTGGTGATAATGGAAAGCACCAGCTGTTGGTCAGAGGTAACTCAAATTCTATTGAGTGTAGGTATGCTACCACTTGAGCGCCCGCAGGGGCTATTTGAGAGCCCGATTGTGATAAATTTAAAATTTTAGTTAAATGAATTATTATAATTAAAGTTGAAATAAAATTCAAATAATTCAAAATTAAATTAAAATTAATTATGGTTAAAATAAATAAAATTAAAATAAGGTAAGAGTAAAATTAAAATTGTTATATTATTAAAATAGAGTTAAAATAAACATAAGAAAAATTAAAAACAAAGTAGGATTAAAATTAAATTAAAAATAATTTAAAAAATTAAAACAAAATTAAAGTTAAAATTACGGTAGGATTAAATTAAAAAGATAAATAAAAATAAAATATTAATAGAATCTCAGAAAATTCAGATTGATTAATTTTATTCAAGTAGGAATGGTCAAAGGAGGCTATTTTATAATAAATGTCAGTCATTTCGCTGTCCCTGGATCGTTCAGGGTAAAGAATAGGGCTATTATAACTCGAAGAAAAATTTATTAAAAATAAAACAAACAAAATAAACATTTTAAAAAATTATAAATACTAAATAATAAATCACTTTAAATACATTAAATGGTTGTATCAGTCATTACTGTTCGATTTTTATCCAATATCAAAATAGAGTCCATTTCACTCATGGCTATTAAGGTGATCCCACCCGATGGGACAGGTGATCTAAATTGAATGCACACGGTAGTCGTCCCTTCTGTAATAAGATCAATACCCTCGTTGTCCTCCATGCTATTAGTCATATTAAACGCAAAAATTGTCCAACCCTTTCTATACTTCTCAAGAGAAATTCCGTTACTGTCTGTTGAACTGGCCATACCTAATGCCTCATTCATTTCGTGGAATGCCCGGGTATATAAGTTTTTACTGAAATTAAGCTCAAATGGCGCTGCGGGCCATTGTTTCCCGTTTGCTATCAATGTGACGGATCGAATATCAAATGGTTTAAAATTAAATGGGCTTTTCTTTTGGTTGCCTACGTATGCAGCGTTCTCCACCATTCCGAGAATGACTCGTTTAGGTAATTGACCCGTAAATAGCGTTCCATTGTATTCAGTTCGATTCTCGCTTATAAATGTGGATTTGATCAAAGTTTTTCTATGGGCATATTTTGCTTCTTTGTTTTCAAGTTTTTTCTGTATGTCTAATGCAAGACCATCAACAACTTCAAGAGTTTTAACATATAATTTACAAGCGGTAATTTCTATTCTATATTTATCGTCGGCCGCTGCCATTACCATAAACTCATTGTCATTAGGGGTAAGTTGTATATCAATCTCAACTCCATTCACCATATATCTGTCCTGATTAAAAATATCTGCATCCAATTTTGTAATAAATTGTGCAGTTTGACTTTGTGAAAACAATTTTCTTCTCAGTTCAAAACCCTGCTGAGTAATATCCGTGCCGTCCTGATTCTCACTGTCCACATAATACCCGCTCGCCTGCAGGTCTGACTCCTTTACGTTTTTGGAATAAGAAAGTTCGGCATCCAAGTATGCTTTATAAGCATAAAGTGAGTTTGAGTCATAAATCTCACGTCCCTGCACAGTGATTTTTAAATTCTTTATCCAAGTCGCACCAATCATATTAATTGTTGCCGCTTGCTCATTCACTTTCAAATTAACATATTTATTTGTGTCAGAATCCAGCTTTTTAATTGACATTTCGGTTAAGATGTAACATTTGTTCAAATCAAAGAAACTAGCGGTAGGGTGAATTTTAAAATGAAAAGGAATGTCCGTTAAAGGATTGAGCGGTAAATATTCCCGCACTGAAGAACTACTCACTGACACATTAGTTGGTGGAAGGGTAAATATTGACAAAGCTGAAGTTATAGAATTTACCGATTCCTTGTCAATTTTCTTGAAGACCATTTTAAAATAATTTTCCAAATACGTCTGATCTTTTTCTCTTCTTTATTACTGTCTTTGGTATAGTTTTTCCAATAATTCTTTTCCTTTTAATACTCTTTTTTCTTCCCGTTCCGAATTGACGCCCAACCCCTCCCTTTTCGAGTACATTATCCATTCCCTTCTTTACTTCATTAATTATTGCTTGTTTGTTTGGTGTTTCAGCTTTCTCTATTGTATCCAATACACGTGTTCCAGTGTCTAATGCCTCTCTACCTAATAATGTACCAGCCGATTTTAATTTTGGTAAAAGTGCTCTCCATAAAAACCTCAACACATCTCCTACTCCTCCACCTCGCTGTCTTCCATATCCTCGTTGGTATGGAGGTATCCCGCGAAAATAATTAAAGGCTTCTCCCGAGCCAATCTGCTCTACTACAACAAAATCATCAAAACTAACTGAGTTTGGATCAAATATTTGATGCACCATATTTATTCAATTATTAATATATACTATAATGTGAAAATGAATATTTAAATACTAAAATACAATAGATTTTTTAAATGCTAATACAAGTAATGTTGTACCCCATTGGAATGGAATAAGCCTTCCCTCCCTAGTCCTAATTTGGTCAACTTTTGTATTCGTGTAGTCAAATGGCGAGAATGTGATTGTGCGGTTTGGACCGCAAATTTGACACTTTTTTCCAAGCAGTGAATTTTTCCATTCCCCATTGTTGATGCAGTCGGTGCAGATGATGGTAGCCGCTGCAAAGTTAACCTCGTGTTCGAAACGATTGCCCACTTTCTTGTCCTGTGTCGCCTCAAAGTCGTATGCAATGATGCGGTATGGTTTTATTTTGTGTAGTTTCAGCGGTTGTATGAAGCAGCTTTTGCAGGGGTTCTCGCCATCTTCCTCTTTTACATGAAACTGCTTACATAGACGACAAAACCTTTCTCCGCATTGGTGACCTGTTGTTCCGTGATATTTGATGTTGTAAATAACTCCACTTTAATGATTCTCCACGTGTTTTCACACCTTCAATTTCTTCTTCTATTGGTTTACTAGCCCCAATTTTTTCTTTTAATATTTCACCTCTTGTTTTTCCTTCTGTTTTTTCTTCTTCTATTGGTTTACTAGCCCCAATTTTTTCTTTTAATATTTCGCTTCTTGTTTTTCCTTTTGTTTTTTCTTCTTCGGGAATTTGTTCAATTCTATTTTTCAATGCTTCGCCATGGGTTATTCTTTCTTCTTTCTTTTCTTCATCTTTAGATTTTAACTTTTCGCCTAAAATTTCTCCTCTTGTCATTACTTTTTCACCAATAGTTGTTTCTGGTTTATTTTTTAGTGCTTCACCATGGGTTGCACCATCTGCACTACTGTCTTGTTCATCAATTTTGGCTTTTAATTTATCTCCTAAAATTTCTCCTCGTGTCTTACCCTCGGTTTTGGCCTTGCTATCATCTCTTTCTTTCTGTACCTGTTCTATTAACTCTACCAAAGATTTTCCATGAGTTTTTGTCTCTTTCCCGTCTGCTGTGGTGGTAGTTCCCTCTATTTTTCCTATTCGTTCCTTCAGTGCTTCACCATGAGTCAAGGCTAAAGCCATTGGTTGTTGTTGGAGTGCGTCCCTCTTTTTAGCTTCATACTCTAACGCTGCAAATCTTTTTTTCCTAGTTGTCATTGTTGTTAATTTTGAAGATGTGGGATTGTGAAGAGTGAATTGGAGGGGCATTTCCTTTGGTCGTTCGTCGGCGGGGTAAACCATCAGTATTCAGGACAGTGACGGTTACAACAAAAGGGGCACCGTAAAGGTTGACGTATTTAGCCTTGCTCTGCTCCACTTTACAAAATTGATTAAACACTGCGTCGACGACATTTGACGTAATCGGAGTTATTGGCAGTATGATATTTGTAAATCTTTTTTCAATACAGCCTTGTTAAAAGCATTCAAATTTTTTCTTCTGTGTTTCATTGCTGTTCTCATCTTTAGTGCTGTTTCATTTAGTTCACACATGAACGGAGCTCCGCAGCGGGGTCGGTACATTTATCAATTTCATCAATAACAAATTTTGATTTTGAGCGGATGAAATGATGTTTAATACTTTTGGAAGTAAATTGGTCAATTTTACGAATACATTTATTGGTTTGAGATTTTTTGAATGAGGAAGAAGCTTGGGTATTTGAAGATCGCTTCATTATAAGATTGGAAATTTTTGATTTATAATTTATATTGCGTATTAATTTTATTTTTAATAATTTAAATAGTGAGCAGGGGTAGCTCAGAACTGGAAAAAATGTTGTGACAGTAAAACACAATATGAAGTTCTTTCAAAAGTGGAAAGATGAGTGCAGTACGAGATTTTGAATTGTCAAATGAATGGAGTAAGAGAGAATTTGTGTGAATATGCTAGGGTTTTTATAGTGAGAAAAATGTCATTTAATATGCATAAATTCTTAGTTGAATTGCATTTATGCGAGTGCAAAAATAATTTATTATTCAAAATTTATTACTTTGAGTGGATTGGTCATTTATTCTACGGAAAATTGTTTGAATATGGTAAACTGCCAATGAAAATTGTTAGGCCAAGTGTGAAAAATAATTTAATATGTAAAAGTTATAGGTTGGTCTATAAATGTAAAATAATTTAATATGTAAAAGTTATTATTGGTATTGGCTGGTTGTGTGCAAAATAATTTAATATGTAAAAGTTATTATTGGTATTGGTTGGTTGTGTGCAAAATAATTTAATATGTAAAAGTTATTATTGATATTTGGTCTATAAATTCAAAATAACATTCATCTCTCAATAGCATTGTCTTTAATCCACTCCGGTTCTTTGTACCCGTAAAATTTTACCAAATGTTCCTTCTGTCCACTCCTTGTCCTAGTCTTCAACACTCTCTCAATTCGATATGTCGTCTCCGCGTCCTTTCTGGTTTTGGCCAAGTCTTCAGCATAAAAACGTGTATCAAAGGGCTCTTCTTTGTTTATACCTTTTGTAGGGCGGGTAACTAAAATTTGGAACCAACTCGATAAAAGGCTTATTGAAATAAACTCATTAAATCAATTTAGAAATAAAATTAAAACTATCTCTATTCCTGTAAAATAGTCCGGAAAAATTAAAGTCGAATTATTAATTCATTAAAACTAAAAGTGATTTGGTAAATATTTATTTATTTGTATTGATTTCATATTATATTTTATTTTGGAGATGATCTCGTTTAATTGTTTTGCGCTTTCTTGAGGACATTTTTAATTAATGTTTTTGTCCTCACGTCAACCCATTTGATTGTATGTTTTTGACTAAAATAACGATATAGTCGTTGTTTAAGCGTCCTTATACACCGTTCGGCTAGCGCAGCCTTCACCGTACTAGTATGAGCCTTGTCTCTTCCAGCTTCGTAAATCGCACTCTTTTGGCGCCATCATAGTCCAATATTAAAGCATTTTCAAAACCATCTTGCTCCTAGTCCCCCGTAGTTTTGGTTTGTGTATTTGTTCGTAAAAATACTAGAGAATAATTGAATTAATATGCCAACCAGAAGCTTAACGAAAGCATTTTTACTGAAACCAAGTCACAAAAACTCAACCAAAAAAATATCAAAATTGAAAATCCAAAGGCTTTTTGGAAATCTGCCAAGTCAACCTGAACATCAGTCATGAATCCAGAGGGCACTGTTCGTGACCTCTTAAATCGAACACGCCTAGGTTTATGTAAAGTATATGTTCTGTCTCCCTCGAGAAAGTGTTCAACGTCTTTTCTTGTGATCGAAGAGTCATGTTTTATTGCCTCTTCGTAAAGTCTTTCCTGTCCAGCATAACACGCAGGTGAATTGTCCGATCATTTCTCACTGGTCTCACTTTCCATTTTGATTTGAACTTTTGCATCAATCATTGCGGTTTTGCTTGTTGTCAAAATATGAACCGAACGCCGTCTCAAAGTCACTAATTTTTCCTGGGGATGGTGGGAACTTTTGTGCTGATGGCTCGTTGATGCTTGCCGAGGAGAAGCCGTCGAAATTTGATGATGAAGCGAGCGTATCTCCTGCAGTTGTTCCTTTTAAAATTATAAAGTTACTTAAGAAGGAGTGACCTAGTATTCAGTTTGATTGAAACAACAGATTCAAAGTTAAGCCTATTGGTACTTTCTAAGCCACTCAAATTCGGCAAGAAAGATTTCCAAGTGATTGTTTAACCTAAAAATCCCTCTCTCATGACTCAAAATACATATCATCCAAAAAAGGCCAAAATGGGGACTCAGCATCACTCTCTTCAGCAGTAGTGTAAGGGTCTTCAAGTGTTGGAATAGAGCCTGTTTCATCCAATCCTTCGTCATTAACAATTTGAGTAGGAATTTTGCTATCTCTTTCACGCTGTTTTGGTTTAAACACCATTAATGAGCCATCAAAAAGCTCAACCTTTACCGGTTTATCTTCAACTTCCTTCCTAAGTTTCAAGAAACGCCTCAATTCCTGGTTATAAAGTAAATTTTTTGAAGTAGCGTCTAATTTTCTCTGCTTCAAAAGTGATGACAATTTATTTTTAGCATTTTCAACGTTAATCTCGCCAGACTCAGGCTTTAATAAATTTTTGTACAAGTCGGAAGGAACAAGAATAAATTTATTCTCCATATTTTAAGGCGGCAATTAATACTGGTAATAGTAATGGAGCCAAATTAACGAAAAAACCACCACCGTTTTGTTGAAAAACTTTCTTTGCACCCGTCTCAGTTCTAACTCTTGCTAATTTTCTTACAAAATTTGCGTATGGTAAAAGTCTATATTTTTGTCTCTTCGTGAGGTTTGTCTATAAATGTAAAATAATTTAATATGTAAAAGTTATTATTGGTATTGGCTGGTTGTGTGCAAAATAATTTAATATGTAAAAGTTATTATTGGTATTGGTTGGTTGTGTGCAAAATAATTTAATATGTAAAAGTTATTATTGATATTGTAAATTAATCATTCAAAATACTTTAATATGTTTTGGTTTTAGAAATATTTTTTTCCTTCTTCAGGTATTTTTTCACCCTTCAGTGATTTATATATAATTATTATTAGGTGTTTTTTAAAGTTTAAATTTGGTACTGAAAAGTCCCTTTCCACTGGGACTGAAATGGCGAGGGCTGAAAATTAACCCCCAAAATCTGGTGGAGTAACTACTCAAAAAATTTATACCTTTTGTAGGGCGGGTAACTAAAATTTGGAACCAACTCGATAAAAGGCTTATTGAAATAAACTCATTAAATCAATTTAGAAATAAAATTAAAACTATCTCTATTCCTGTAAAATAGTCCGGAAAAATTAAAGTCGAATTATTAATTCATTAAAACTAAAAGTGATTTGGTAAATATTTATTTATTTGTATTGATTTCATATTATATTTTATTTTGGAGATGATCTCGTTTAATTGTTTTGCGCTTTCTTGAGGACATTTTTAATTAATGTTTTTGTCCTCAATGTAAGCGGATTTTTCTCTTTTCTGGAACAATAAACAAGTTTTGATCAATTTTTAACCATTGAGACGAAAAACGAAAAAAACTTTGGTTAAATTCACCAAAACAATTAATTGGTATCTCTCTTCCAGCTTCGTAAATCGCACTCTTTTGGCGCCATCATAGTCCAATATTAAAGCATTTTCAAAACCATCTTGCTCCTAGTCCCCGTAGTTTTGGTTTGTGTATTTGTTCATAAAAATACTAGAGAATAATTGAATTAATATGCCAACCAGAAGCTTAACGAAAGCATTTTTACTGAAACCAAGTCACAAAAACTCAACCAAAAAAATATCAAAATTGAAAATCCAAAGGCTCTGTTCCGGATACTCGAATGCCATCCTCAGTTTCTTAAGCCATAACTTTTTTCTTCCGTGGTCAATCCCTACATTCTTGGTAAATTAAAAAAAATCTTTAAGCTTCAAGCTTTCATTTGATACACTAAAAGAGACTGAGGATGATCGGAGTTGATTGAACTGAGCCAATGAATCGCAAACATTTCTTTCCCTCCTCCGAATTTATGCTGCCGTCCGATCATTTCTCACTGGTCTCACTTTCCATTTCGATTTGAACTTTTGCATCAATCATTGCGGTTTTGCTTGTTGTCAAAATATGAACCGAACGCCGTCTCAAAGTCACTAATTTTTCCTGGGGATGGTGGGAACTTTTGTGCTGATGGCTCGTTGATGCTTGCCGAGGAGAAGTGATAGATTTGAAGGCATATCACGAGCGTATCTCCTGCATTAAAAGTTTTTAAAATTATAAAGTTAACGGCTTCACCCTTCGGTCCCCAATCCAAACACTCACTCACCAGGCTGCGCATTACAATAATGAACAGCTCGTCCACCTTCATCTCAGATGGATGGCCTGGAGTGTTAGAGAGGATCAACCAGGGGTCATTCCGTCCCACATGGGTTTTATAAAAGAAGGGAACAATAAGAAAACTGCGAACTAAAAAAAAGGGAGGTCCCTATATTCTGGTTTAAAAAAACAACCAAAATTAGGGGTGTAGCATTTATACTTCGAATTATCAGGAATAATTTTTAAGAGAAATAAAAATACGGGTGAACATAAAAAAAAGGAAAAAATTTTTGTTTTTATAAAAAACAACTCGCAAGAAATTTTCTTGAGAAAAAATTCCAGGCAGAGATCAAAATTACGGAAAACTCGCAAAATCTTTATTCAGACAGAATACAAGACACAAAAAAATGCCCGTAATTTTCGTAAGCCGTAATTGAATGCAGTCATGTTACTTTCTCAATATGGAATTCAATTTTAAATTCCAATTCATTGCTTTACCTGCTGCTGGCATTGAGTGGTCAAACTGAAAGTGTTGGTCATTGTGAAACGGCCGCGAAGGGTCACCTGCTGCACCTTAGATTGTATAAAATATCAATTAAATGAATTGAGAGTTTCGTATTTTTTGTATCTTATGGATACAGATGATGTTATTATTTTTAGGTCCAAAAACGAATTAAAATTTTGTTAGAGAGGCAAACATGTTCCCCAAAAATTCTTTTAAAAAATGCACCGCAAAAAAATTCGTAAAAATCTGATTTTTTGATCCGGAATGCACTGAAATTTATGATTTGCTTATTTCCTCCCCAAAATTGTTAAAACCAATAATGGGAGACTAAAAATATAGTATTTAATACATTTTTGATCGAAAAAATTGAAAAATAATTATTTTGAAGCAATTTCGCAAAATGTTCTTATTTTTGATCCAAAAATCTTATTTTTTTGCCTTGGTGTTCTTATTTTGAAAATTTTTCGATCGCACCCCTGTTTTACATCCATAATTTTGAAAGTTTTTAGCAACTATATTTACCCATTTTTAGCAACTATTTTAGGGGTCTTTTAGAAACTAAAAACTAATATTTTGGCAGCTTTTAGCAACTATAAATATAAGCCCTAGTAGTGATCACACGGAAACAATTGATCATTGTGAAAGGGTCGCGGCGAAGGGAAACCTGAGAAGCACAGAATACTTATGATTTACATTTAAAGACATTTTGTAAAGAATAGATTATTAAATTTAAAATATATAATGATTTCTCAATAAAGTTATGGAAATGAAGCGGAAACCATTTAGGAAAACAATAAAATTGGAAATTTTGTTGAAAAGTCTGTTAACAAAAATCGAATTAAATTTTCAATTTTCGGCGCCACAAAACGAACAGAATTTGAAAATATAAACTCATCTAGATCTTAATTATTCCTTTTTTTCTTAACTAATGTATTAAAATTTCTTTTTTTTTTCTTCTGTGATATATGTCTACACCGCCGGGCCCCTAATTCCCTTAATTTTTACGAAAAAAATCCATTTTAAATTTTCGGTCCTATTTATAAATTAATTTTTATTTTAATTATTATCACACTTTCAATTGTTGGTTTTTTCTTTGTAACAATTCGCGCTTTTTTTTCCTCTTCCAATTTTATAAAATGTTCGGCATATTTCGAATTCGCATGTTTTGCAGAGAAACTCAATATATTGTGTTTCCTTACTTCCTCTCTCTTAATTGCCTTAGCGTCTTCCATTTGGCATCTTCGTTTCTTCGTCCAAGTCCTCAAAACACTCCTCGCAGCCGTGCCACAGACAACCATTCACCTCGATTATTTTGTCCCTCTCCCATTTGTGCCTTTGATGTAGCCGTCCACTTGATATACCTGCCCTTCGCGCTTGAAACATATTCACCGTACGGGAGTGTGCAGTTTGAATGTTGACGTTGTTGATGTGGAGTACCAGTCGAGATATTTGATGGCCAGAGCACTTTGATTTGTTGAGGAGTGTAGCCTTTTTCGGGGACGATGGCAAGCGAGTTTGGTTTCAAATGGTTGAGTGCATAGTTTTTGACGCAGGCGCTGGCTATGGTCATGGCTTGCCAAAAATGTCGATTCCTCCGTGTTTTCCGTTCCGTTGTGTTAGTTGTTTGAATTCCGGCGTAATTCGACGAGGGCGTGGGTGAGGATTGGACGTCATTGCAGCAGTATTCGGGGAGTTTTTCTTTGAGGTCGAATTTTTGTTCATAGTTGTTGTTGTACCAGTTGTTAAAATTTTGTAGGTCGGGTTTTTTCATTTGGTTAGGGCAGTAGTCATCACGAGGTGGAAGGTGCGGTAGGACGTTGTCGTAGTTGGCCTCTTTATTAAACATGTGGGGAAAATGTTGTTTGTCCTAAAAAGTAAAAAAATTAATTAAAAATTAAAAATTGATAAAAATAAAACTAACTTGAAAAAAAATGAAAATATGTACGAAAAATTTGCCGAAATTTTGGGGTTTTTTTTTTTGAAGATTTCCAAAAATTTCCATAAAAAATCCTTAAAATATGTTTAAAAAATGAAAATATGTCAGAAAAAAGTCCAAAATCCGTATCAGATATGTATAAAATCACGAAATATGTGAATAAATGTCCCGATTTTTGTTCGCAAACACAAAAAAAGAAAGTGTTTTTCCTACTATTTAGAGCATGGTGAAGCAGGAAAAAATATGTATTTATATAAAATTGACATCCCTACTGATGATTTATCATTTTTTTCTTAATGATTATAATACAAAAAATCCTAATTGTTATAAAAGCTCACCGACATGCTTTATTGGTGATTCACCTTCGTTTACGATTACAGTAGTTTTCTCCTTTCTTTTTGGCATACAGTTCACCTCGTTAATGGACAATGCCAAAATGACCACGAGAACGAACTGGTGAGCATGAAACATTAGTCACTATTCTTAAATTGGCTTCGAAAATTGCTAAATTAAACTTAAAGTAACTATTAAAATAAAATCGGAAATCAAATTTTGCCTTTAAAGGCACAGCTTTTATTTGCCAATAAAATATCACAAATAATCAAAAAATAATATTAATAAGGATTATTTATTCATTCGCAGAAGAAAGTGAGTTTTTTTTGGATAAAATAATGAGGAATAGGATTTTATTACTATTTTTACAAATTGCCATTTTTATTGTAAATTGGGTTTTAATGCTTGCTGATGAATTTGTCCAATTGCTTTTGGTTATACACATATAATTTTCTCATATTGAATGCTGGCAATATTACCATACACTGCTCATTGTTGGCATTTGTTGTCGTCATTATATACACTTTCATAAAATAAATTTTACAAATTTTTCTTTAAAGGCCCTGAATTTTTAGATTAATTAATAATTTAGGAGAAAAATCCGCTTTATCTTGGTCACGAATATTTTCATAGACTTTGCTGGCGTACATATCAAGGATGGAATTCCGAGGCACCAAAAATTTTCGTAAGTAGGAAGTCGGAATTCCAAGGCCCAATAATTTTTCGTAAGTCGGAAGTGGAATTCCGACCCCAAAAATGTCGGCAGTCGGAATTTTTCAAAAATTTTAAATATAATAAAAATTTTTCAATATTTTATTCGGCTAAATTTTAATAATAATTAAATATATTCGATAAAGTAGCAATACCAACCGTGCAAATAGCCGCCTAATGGCTAGTCTGTGCAAATGGCCTAGTGGCTTGTCTCCTTCACTTTCCCTTCTTCTTTCCCCTGGTTCAATCATTCTACAGAAATTAAATTATTTTGAATTTGTTTTTGTAGGCTCATGGCTTTCCTATCGACAAAATATGATTCCTCACAGTTTTTATTGATACATATTTTATCATTTTTTAAGAAGATCCGTCAAATTGAGCCTAGTAATCTCAAAAAGCAGCCTTTTTTGTTGAAATTTGTTAACAAATCACACTCAAATTTTAAAAAATTTTCCCCGGCGGCGCCTATCGGCACCGCGGACACACATATTTCCCCAAAAGTTTTCTGGAAAAAGCGCGCCGAAAAAAAGTGATGTGAAAAGTATGTAAATCTGAATTTATATTAATATTCGATCATTTAAAGCCCAAAATGATTGTTGGTTGAAATAATTGAAGAAAATTTGTTTGAAAATTTTTATTAATTTAAATAGCTTTAACTTTTGGATTTTATAAAATAAAAACCAAAATAAAATTTAATTATTTAATATTTTCACTTGAAATAAATTAAAATTTGAATTTCTGAATTTTTAAAAATTCCCGGTTGGTCCCGGTTCCTGGTCCCGGTCCCGAACAAAAATCGAGGTCCCGGTCCCGGCTTCTCAGGTCCCGGCAAGTCCCGGTCCCGGTTTTGCCCAAAATTCCCGGTCCCGGCGCACTCTAATTTTCATCAAAATATTTTTACGTAATTTTACATTATTTTGGAATTTTTTTTTGGGACATTTACTAGTGCTGCTCGAGACTCTCGGTCCCGAGTCTCGACTCGAGAAAAGTCTCGTTTTTTTTTGGTCTCGGTCTCGAGTCTCGGGTTTTCAGTCTCGGTCTCGGTCTTCGAGACTCGAGACCGAGACTTTTTTACACCCCTAATAATTGGATTTTGGTAAACTTATATTTTTATAAATTTTAGCCTTTTTTGTTTATTTCGTTAACATATGCGTGTTCTAGTGGGTTGTGCTCTTTGTTATGTTCTTCGTTTTTTCGTTGGATCAGTTCCCCTTGAAGTGGTTCATTTTTCTTATAATTTTTAAAATTATTCCTTTTTCCGATGAGAATTCAATCACAACTTTAATAATTAACTAGCGGTGTTAGCGCCTTCGGCGCATCTCCCGCTAGGCAGTACGATTGTGTTGTTGAATTATGAATGATAAAACCGACTATTATGGCTCGGCCGCTTCGCGGCCTCGCACCCTTCTCTTGGCATTTTCTTATGGCACAACTGGGACTCAGTTCTTCGACATTCCAAACACTGGGACTCAACCCTCCGGCATTCCAACACTGGGACTCAAACCTCCGGCATTCCAAACACTGGGACTCAACCCATCGGCATTCCAAACGCTGGGACTCAACCCACCGGTCCACTGGGACTGAAATGGCGGGGCTGAAAATTAACCCCAAAATCTGTGGAGTAACTAACTCAAAAAATTTATACCTTTTGTAGGGCGGGTAACTAAAATTTGGAACCAACTCGATAAAAGGCTTATTGAAATAAACTCATTAAATCAATTTAGAAATAAAATTAAAACTATCTCTATTCCTGTAAAATAGTCCGGAAAAATTAAAGTCGAATTATTAATTCATTAAAACTAAAAGTGATTTGGTAAATATTTATTTATTTGTATTGATTTCATATTATATTTTATTTTGGAGATGATCTCGTTTAATTGTTTTGCGCTTTCTTGAGGACATTTTTAATTAATGTTTTTGTCCTCAATGTAAGCGGATTTTTCTCTTTTCTGGAACAATAAACAAGTTTTGATCAATTTTTAAACCATTAAAACGAAAAAAACCTTCGGTTAAATTCACCAAAACAATTAATTGGTATCTCTCTTCCAGCTTCGTAAATCGCACTCTTTTGGCGCCATCATAGTCCAATATTAAAGCATTTTCAAAACCATCTTGCTCCTAGTCCCCGTAGTTCTACCACCATTCTAATCACTGGGACTCAACCCACCACCATTCTAATCACTGGGACTCAACCCACCACCATTCTAATCACTGGGACTCAACCCACCACCATTCTAATCACTGGGACTCAACCCACCACAATTCCAATCACTGGGACTCAATTCATTAGCATTGCAATGAACGGGACTCAACCCACTACCATTCTAATCACTGGGACTCAATTCATCAGCATTGCAATGAACGGGACTCAACCCTCCGGTGTGCCGATCATCGGGACTTAACCTCAACAATTTTTCGGCATCCCAATCACTGGAACTCAGTCCTCAAGCATTCGAATCACCGACACTCAATTTCACCAATTCTTGGGCATCCCAATCACTGGGACTAATTTAGCAAATACTCAACATTTTCTTTTTGGGTGTCAGGATTTTCACCGGGCGGGGGAAGGCTCGGCCGCTTCGCGGCCTCACACCCGGCACAACATTTATTAGCATTTTACTCTTCTTTTTGGCATTTTCTTATGGCCAACCAGCGGCACTCATTCTCCATTTTTAGCATTTCCATCTTTGTATGCTTAATCACAATAATCTTCGGCATACCAATCACTGGGACTCGATTCTCCGGCATTCCAAAACAAAATCAAAAACACACCACTCTTTAACTAACTAATTCTTTTCTCTTTAGCAATAACAAATCTTAGTAAAATAACAAAAAAATTTTTTCTAAAACAAAAATTATTAAAAGAAGAAAGTTTTTTGTAACAAAAAATGAATACGAATTAGTAAAAAAAAATTCACGAAAACGAAAAACGCGTATAAAAAACCAAATCTAAAAAAGATAAATTTCAAATTGCACCAAAAGATATTCAAAACAATCATTTCCTTTCTTTTATTAAATTTTTAAATAAAAAAGATGGGAAATAAAAAAGGGAAGGATGAGAGACAAATTTACTATTGTCTCTCCCTTTCCTTTATTTTTACTCTTGTTTCTTTTCTATTGCCATTTACTCTCCCTTTTTCCCCTCTCCCACACACACGCACGCTTCCAACAGACTGCTGCTGCTGCACAGCAGCACGCGTCTGCCTTTCCCTCTCTCTACTTTTTTCAAATACATTTTTAACGCAAAATTCAAACAAAACGCCACACAAATTCAAATCACTGACACATGATACACACACTCAACTTTAATATATAGGAAAGCGTAAAATATTGTCATTTTTGGACTAAATAAGTTAATAGATTGCACTAAAAATTCAAAACTTTCCCCGGCGACGCCTAGGTGTTGAGAGAAAATGAGAGTAAATTTGGTGCGCTGGAGAAGAATGTCTCTGTTGAGCCTTATTCTGTCTTGCTCCCTCCCCCCCCCCCAAAAAATACTTTCCATACCAGGATAGATTTTTCCATTCAAAATATTTTAGACCTGCGTATCTGTTTGTCGCTGCTGCTTTTTTTTTACTTTACCCGGTCCATTGATCAGTTTAATGTTGTGAATTTTGGTGCTTAATTAGTACTATAGTGCTTAAAATTCTGGTTCTTTTATTATCTCTTTTGCGCATTTATTTATTATACTTGTAGTCAAAATTGAATGCTGGAAAAACGGAGAATTGAAATATGGTAGAAAATATGGATGGTATTCCGAGGCCACAAATTTTAGGAAATCGGAAGTTGGAGGCGCAGAAATTTTTGGGGAATTAAAAACCGGAATTCCGTGCCATCCCTGCTGGACGAAGACAGTCATTTTTGGGTTATCCAATTTGGACTTTTCTTATCTCAGCGGATATTAGTCGTAGACCATTTAAAAAGCAACTCTGTAGCGAATTTTGTGCTCACTTCAATGGGCTTACTCCTTTTCTCTAGAATATTCTTGATCCCTCTTCTTACGCGCACTCTCACTCATTTCTATCTATCGTTTCTCTTCTGTTCATTATTTCTTTTTCTCACTTTCTCAATTTCTTTTCTCTATTCTACTCTATTTCTCTTTTCATTTCCAATCCTTCTCTCTAACTCTTTGAAATCTTCTTTTCTCTCCGTTTCTCTATTCTAAAACTTATCTCTCACTCTTCCTTCTACGTTCTCCTTTCCCCTCTGTTCTCTACTCTCAATCTCTCTCTCTTCTTCGTCATCTCTCTCTCCCATCTTGTCTCTTTCTCTCTCTCTCCCTTTCCAGCAACGTATCTCTCAATTTCTTTTGCAGAACACTGAATTTAAGCAATATGCTGAGAGAAAATGAGGATGAATTTGTAGCGCTGGGGAAGGGTGGCTCTGTGAGGTTCTCCCCCCCCCCCCGCTAATTAGTTGCCATAGGAGGCTAGGCTTTTCAGTCCAATTTTTTATATCTGCGTCTCTCTTTGCTGCTGCTGTTTCCTTTGCTTTACATCGCGCATTCATTAGCTTAATGTTCTGAATTTTGTTTTTTAATTATCATTTTTCTTTATAACCTTTGCTCAAAATTGAATGCTATGAAATCGGAATTTTTGAATATAGTAGGGATGGTATTCCAAGACCCCAAAAAAATTTAGAACTCAGAATGTTTCGTCAATTATAAATCGGAATTTCGTGTCTTTCCTGGTAGAAGACTGTCATTTTTTAGGTTGATTCACATATATTAATTAATTTGTTGTTATAATTTTGCAAAATTTTGCCATTTTTATGATTATAGAAATTAATTTGGCCTTTTTGGCAAATTTATAGGTACTCGTTTATGTTTATGATGTATTGTCACATCTATTATCGAAAGTTTTAATTTGATAAATCAATTTTCATGTAGAAAAATAAGAATAATTCTTCTAACATAACTTATATAGTGAAAAAGGTCCATTACACCAACTTGATCAAATAACTCCTTCATGGTGATTATGATCGGGACATTTCAATTTAAAATTCGCGACACAATTTCCTTTTAAATGGTGGGTCTGCGAATAATAAATATCCGCTGAGATAGTGATGTAATCAAAATTGGTTGAATAAAAAAATGAATTTTGAATCATTTTCCCTTTAAATACGGTTCTGGTATCTTTATCGCCTCTTTCCTCATTTAATTATTATACTTGTAGTCAAATTAAATGCTGTTATATACTGAATTTTTGGTCTTTTGTCATTTACCCTTGAAATATGGTTGAAATAGGGATATTCTGAGGTCACAAATTTTTGAAAACCGGAAGTTGGAGGCCTAAATTTTTTTCGTGAATAAGAAATCGGAATTCTGTGCCATCCTGACAGAAGATAATGATTTTTGGGTTGCTCATTGTTGACGTTCCTTATCTCATCGGACATTAGTCGTGGAAATAAGAATATAAATTCACCAATTTAATTTTATTATGTTGGCATTCTGAATTGCTTTGCACGGCTATCCACCTTTTGAGTACATATTTTCCTTTCTCTGGCTCTTTTTTCTTTAACACCCCCTACCATTTCGTCTTTTTATCATTAACTCTCTTTTCTTTATATTTTCAATTTATCCATATCCCACCCATCTAATCATGCTAAACAAACAGTACTAAAATCCCTCCCAATTGTTTAGAAATGCTGATATGGTGGGCCTTTTTACTTTTCTTCCATCGTGTTATCTTTCGCCCAGTCGATTGTGGGAGTGAGTTGAAGATTTCGGTTAGTAGTTCATGTAAAAATTTTTAGAGTTTGAAGACGCCAAGGATATTCTGAGCAGCTTTAAGTCGGTTGTGGATGTGCCCTTATCAAATGACTTCAAAAAAAGCCACCAATTCATTGCTTTAAGCATGAGCTTAATGAAAAGAACCGTTCCATTTGCAGAGCTGTTTGCAACGGCTTTGAAAGTTGGTCTTGAGGTAATTTTATTCAGGTCATGCCAACTCTTCTAAACATCATACAAAACCGAATCACATACTCAACTCATAAATATCAACTCATACACATACCCAATTCCTCCGTGTTCAACTCATCCACAGCGCGATGCAGATCGTATTCGTGGCATTTCTCGCGTTGTGATGTTTCCCGCACCAGGGGCACTATCATTTATTGCATTTGCAATCTGCATTGTGACCTTTCTTATGCGTGGATGAATTTGATTACGGGTATGGATGCTGGATGAGCTGGGTATAGATGAGTTTGGCATTTATGAGTTGGTTTATACCCCGGTTATTATTTTTACCACGGTTTTAAAAATGGTACAGGAAGATGAATTGGGCGCCCTTTTAACTCTTACAAAAGGCATCGATGCTAAAGTCCGTGACATCGCCAGTCAACAAAAATACATAGCGTCATCTAATGTTTATCGTGACCTTTTGCTTGAGTACGAAGAGGTAGGTTCTTAATCAACATCATCATTGTGGTACGATTATTGAGGCTTTGATATTTGATAACTCCCACTTGGAGACCGACATCCGAGGATTACTGTTAGGGTTGGGACCCAATTGGCCGGTACCCATTTTGACCCTTTGCTTTATTGTATTTCCCTTTTCCCTTGGTTATGTCACGCCCCTTTTTCCGCCCATAAATACCCGCGATGTTGACCCTCCCCGTTCACTTCATTCATTTGTGTTATTTTTCCTTCTTGTTATTTAAATATTCCTCCCCATTTATTTTGTGTCTTTTTCCCCTCTGCTCCAAATAAATATTGATTATTTGTTTGCCATCGGCCGGCATAACAATTACCAAAAACGTGGGTCCGAAATTTTGTGGACCCAATCTTTCATAACATGCAGAACCTCCAAAAAACGAACTACTTTTTCTCAATCTCGTAAAAACCTTCAACTACATTTCGTATAGACAAATATTTATCTGTATATTTTTCGTTATCGAATTCTTTTCATTTCTTTGGGTCCAACTCCCATTTTCCGAGAAGAATTGGACCTTTATGAATGTTTTTAATTGCCAAGCTCTTTTTATTTTGAGAGAAAACTTAGTTCACTTGTTTATGAATTTTTTTACCCTAAAGGTCGGGTCCACAAATGTTGGTCAATCCTCGAACCTCGCTCATAAAGGTTGGGTTTAAATTGCCGAGTCCTTAAAAGTCAAAATCCTCAAAAGTAAGGTATATAGATAGATATATTAATACCTAATTAGAAGGTGGATGAAAAAATCACTTCTTTGATCCGACAAATTCGGATTATGTCAAGAATGCGATTTAAAGTTGAGAAATCGGTAATAGATGCGTTTGTTTATGATTGCAACGGCGGAGCAAATTCTCCCGGAAGTGTTGCAGATGTGAGTATATAAAATCTCTTGAGAATAAATAAATTGCGTAATTCCTAAGTCCTGCCTTCATCACCCACCGGCACTTTATTTGGCACTTTTTTATTAATTACATGTCATTATTTTATTTTAAATTTTTAGATCCTGGAATTTTTAAATTACCGAGATCAGAGCCATGACTGGAAAATGGACCTGGGCGGAACCCCTGGATCGGAACTCCCATTTTACCGGGTCCCAATTATTGGGCTAAGGTCATGCAACGAACTTTTTCCACATGTAACTTTTTCCGCGATTTCCTTTAGAAATTAATAAACCGAAATTTTATTTATTGATCAATGAAAAGTCAATTATCTTAACACATAAGGATTGTTAGTTTTTTTTATAACCCATAGATTTTTTGGGTTTTCATAAAAACTAATTTTATGCAGTGCCTGAAAACCCGGGAAATTTTCGTTTTCCTATTTTCGACAAAAATGAATATTTAGAAATTTAATAAACCGAAATTATTATTTTTGATTAATGAAATGTCAATTTTAACATATAAGGATTGTTAGTCTTTTTATAACCCATAGATTTTTTGGGTTTTCATAAAAATTAATTTTATGCAGTGCCTGAAAAACCGGGAAAATCAGTCTTGTAACTTTTTAGTTCTTGGCAAAACTTGTTAGACGATGTGGGGAACCACATTTGCCGCTATTGGCCTCAATTGAACTATTCAACACTATCAATACACTCCGCTTCATAAATTACACGTTGACAAATGATGAACTACATCTGTTCTATAAGCGTTTTGCTGGTTTTTTTTACAAAAAAGGCACTATATAAGGGTTTTTTATCTTCAGTTATCTGCTTTTGGTTATCATCACGTCCATCAAAGTCTTCAATTCTCTTGAAATTTTCTGAAGATCGTAGCGCTACGGGTTTGTTAATTTTTTTGGATACTATCCGAGCCCGAAAAGTGAATTTCTGAAAACGAAGCTACTTTTTTTTAAAACACGAAGCTTTAAAGAACAATTTTTCCAAAAAAACATTTTTCCTAAGACATTTAAATCAGGTGGTAATATTAAATATTTTAACAATAATCATGTAAATGGCACAATAATTAACAAGGGAATAACGAAAACAGATACTCATTTGCAATAAAAGTAAATTATATTAAATTTAATGATTAATCGATTTTGAAGAAAAGTCTCGGTTCTTAGTTATGTTTATTTAGGTATGTACGTTTACAACAAAGTCGTAATGCTTGGGCTACTGATGGAAGAACTTGGAATTCAAGAAACGGACTCAATAGAAACGTAAGTTACCTTTATACATTTCTTGCTTGTTTTCGGCAAATTATGTATATTGAGATATGAGAAAACCAAAAATCTTCGGAAAAATGCTAAATTTAATCGAAAATGTCATCAGTAGTAAAAAATTTTATTAGAGCCCAAAATGAGACTGGACCATCTCAGGATATTGTGGGATACCAGTCAGTAATCAATTTTTTGGAAATTTTAATTGATAAACTAACCTTAACATTACATTTTAGTTTATGCCTACCTAAAGCCGCTTTTCTTTCTCATGGTTACAAGCGGGACTCAATTGAGCATTTTGCCGACTTATTAATGGAGCATTTAGCAAGCCTTGGTAAATAGAATAATACTGCAAAATTATCGAATTAATTAATAGATTACGTTACCTTGCTTTGCGCGAACATTACTTTTTATGGAAATCCGGAAAATGCTGATATTTATACTTCGGAGATCGAACGGATTCTTGATCCTGTCTACAAATTCGTGAACCAATGGTTTGATTCTTTATTGGAAAGCACATGGCCGACCTACGAGAACCTTTTAATTCGAAACACCATGCAAGACATCTCGAAAGGCATGATCATTCCGGAAACAAATGAAACATATCAACAAATTGTCGATGTCGTTTACGAAAAAATGAGATTTATTTGCCATCCAGTGTAGGAGATTATATGCATACTCTCGTTACCTTTTTCTCTGGTTTCAATTGCTTCTTATAAGAAAATTTTTAGTCTTCATAAAAACCGTAAAATATTCTAATCCTTTTCGTTAATATTTCAAATTTAAAAAGGAAATCATAACAGCATTTTTGGAATTATGTAGAATTTTCATTTTATTTATTTTAAGCTATCGCCGGCAATATGTGGTAACAAGAGACCGACGATTCGATTTGCTCAGCTGGGAGTTTTGGTTTGCATGTCGACCAAATTCATGTACAAACACAACAACATTGAACGCGCGATTCATTTCAATTCGAACGAAAACAGACACAAATGATGTCTTTGAGTCGATTCAGAAGCTCATAAATTTCAAAGTCTCAAGTTGGCCGATTTTTTTTTCCGCTATGGACAGGTTAGTTTTAGAAAAACAAAGTAATTTCTTGATATATTAAAGAATTTTGTTTTTTTTTTGCTTGTAAATACTTCTAGCTTTTTTCTTTCAATGAGAGTAGAAATTTTTTATTACTTTTAGTCTATTTTGTTTTGTTTGGTGAAAATAACTAAGCCCTATAATTGATCTCCAGATAAAAAAATACTTAAAAAATTGCAAAATTTTTATTTTCGGGAATTAAAAATCAAAAAAATTCCCACATATATTAAATGATATTTGTCTTGCAAAATATCGTTTTCAGTGAACTATATAGCTACACCTTTATTGAAACTGCTGTTAAAGTATTGGCGAAAAAATACGGATTAAATTTCAACAACTTTACTAACCATTCATCCTATGTTGTACTTCGCCAGGATGTTTATTTATCGGGTTGTCTGAATTCGTTTGCCATGAAATGCAATGAAGACTTGGACAATGCTTTTCTACAAGCTTTACACTACCATGAGGATGGCACTGTTTTTACCAATTGTGAAGATTGGGTTGTTATTCTGGGCATTTAAAAACTTTTCTCGTGCTCTAATGTAGTAGATAATTAAATGCACGTTCGCCTTTTCATAGATTTTAGTCCATTCGTAAATAAATTGTGATAATTGATTATTGTTACGGTTTTTGACAAAAGTGCTATGAAATTGAAATTATTAACTAGGAAAATTAAATTAAATTATTTTAAGATCTAAAACGATATACACAGTACTAAAACAAAAATGAACAAAAAAATTTTTTTTATCAAATTACGCATACATTTGAGTAACTCATTAATTATCGATTAATTTAAACATTTTACTATTCCTTTTTTTCTCTCAAAAGTAACACAATGGGAGCAATCCAAAGCAAAATGAAAATGAACAAAAAATTATTACGTAAAAAGTAATATTTTATATTAAATAATTATATTATTAACTTATAATCAAATAGATTAAAATAATATTTTTTCTCATTCCTTCCATAAAATAAATTACAATTAAAAAAGAAAATAATTAATAGTTTAAAAAATCAAAACATATACTTTTTAGAGAATGAATTTTTATGTTTTAATTTTTGTTTTTTTGGCCATAACTTTTTTGAAACTCAATGAAATTTTTTGAAATTTTAATGGTAAATTGATTAAATAGTGGACTTGAAATTCTTTAAAATTAATCTAATTGCTTCTGAAAAAAGTTAAAAAGCATTTAACATGCTATTTTTTTGCCATGGTCATGCATATTTATATATAAACATTTAAAATTCTTAAGTCCTTAAAATGCAATTGAGCCAAAATTATTTTATATATTGAATAGACCTAAGAATTGTCTATTTATTTTTAAAAATTTCAAAAAATTTCATTGAGTTTCAAAAAAGTTATGGCCAATAAATTCTGACTCAAGATTTTTTGAAAGTTTGTGACCATAACTTTTAGAATTTTGTATAAAAATTTTATAAATTAATATTCTGATAGACAATACTTAAAGCTATTGAATGATACCAAGAATTATTAATTTGATTGAATTTAAGCCAAGTTATGAGTTTATATGTCTTACATTTTTTGTTTTCCTACCCCTTGGCGGATTTAAGAATAATGTAAATTAAAATTTTTCTACAAAATGGAAATGATATAATTTAATAAAAAATATTATTTATTAAAAAATCCTTGTTTTTCAATCCAAAATTCGGCCAAATTTTGCTGAAATATTTGGCCAAGAGTGGGAAAATGAAAATATGGAAAATCAAAATGAGCAAAATGAAAATTATAATCAAAACAATCAAAAGAACTTGTTCATAAACTTCACGCAATAAAAGAAGGAATTAAGAAAAGGGGCAAATATTTGGGAAAAACTCGGAATAAAATTGAGCAAAATGTAAAAAATTGAGAATTAACCGAACAAAAATTTACGAATGGAAAAAAGAATTAAAAATAAAGAAAAGTAAAAGAAATTTAAAGCATTATTATGAAAAGAAAAAATGTGAATTTGTTGAACGAATTGATGAGATTAAAAGAATGTCCAAAAATGGAAAACAGAAGCAATTTGCGGAAGAGTTGGGCATTGACAACACAACATTAAGCAAATGGAAAAAGGAATTTGGCATTGAAATGATCAAAAGTTAATTTAATTTAATTACATTTATCATTTTATTGTTTTTTTTAGCTGGAATTCGCTATACGAACGAAGAAAAAGCACAAAAATTGGAAGCTTATTATCAAATGAAAAATGAGAAGCCTTCATTGAGCGATAAACAAATTGCTGAATCATTGAAAATCCCCAAAAAAACCCTCACAAATTGGAAAAACAAAAACCAAAATTTGTAAGAAGCAGATGCTGCAGCTTTTGCATTGAGAATATCATTGATAATCTATTTTGTTTTTTATTTAAATTCATATAAATAGATTGGCATTTATATATATATATATTTTTTTTTTGATTTTGGAGAGAAATAAAATCCTTGAAAATCCAACATTAAACAGAAAACGATTTGATTGTCATCATATCAAAACATTTAAAAAGGATCATGTGGCTATCAAATCCGGTTCATAAAATCAAAATTTTTTTATTAAATACACAAATAAAAAAAACAAATAAAAATGGGCAAAAATAACATTTTAGTGATCAAAAATGAATGGACAAAACATTCGGCGGTTTTCGTAAAATACAAAATGAGTTGAGTGGTTGACATCAGGGATGGCAAGGAATTCTTGCATTTGCAATCTGCATTGTGACCTTTCTCGATTCCGTTAAAATTTTTGGCCTCGGAATGCCATCCCTGGTTGATATACATACTATGTTAACACCCCGGGAATACATTAGGTGGTTCAATTTTCGACCGCTTTGCGCTCCGAAATTTAACTTTGACTTTTTGCTAATTACCCTTTTAACTCTTACAAAAGGCATCGATGCTAAAGTCCGTGACATCGCCAGTCAACAAAAATATTTAGGGGTGTATTTTTGTTTTTTTGAAATCCCGAATTATGAGGTGTATTTTACAAAATTGTTCGCTGTTTTTCGCCAAAAAATTAATATTTTTTGCCATTTTGGCCCACATTTTTCAAAAATATGGTAAAATGGGGGTTCGGCGGTGCCGATAAGCGCCGCCGGGAAAATTTTTGAGTATTTTAATGCAATTTTGTTAAGAAAATTGCTTCAAAAAAAATTTACTGAAAATTTTTTCCTTTTTGAGTTTCGGGGGGGGGGCTTTAGCCCCCTCAGCCCCCCCCCCTGCCTACACCCTTGATTAGGGCTATCGAAAGTCACACATTTTTCCATGGGTGGATAAAATCTGAAAACGTATTAAACTGTTTTTCGTAAACTTTTTTTGTATCTCAAAATTCCAAATTCCATTTTACATTATCCAGCTTAAAATGCATGTATTATGTAATTAGCTAATTGGGCTTAATGGCGTGATAAATTGTCAAGTTATGACTTTGCAATATCATCATTTTTGTCTGTTCGGCTTCTTCTCACGCTCGTCAAAGTCGAGATGCTGCACATAGAAATATTCTCCACTATCCGCTGTCGCTTAAAAAAATTTGATTTATTACTTTTTTAATTATATAACTTAATTGTTTTTTAATTACTATTATTGGGTGCCGCCGATGTCGCTGTTGTCGCTGTGGCGGTTGAACTCGTCGGATTCAATGCCGTGACTATAAAACATTCAAAAATTGAATTAAATTATTTAATGTGTAAAAAAATTTTTTAATTATATTGTTTAATGGTAATAATTTTTTTCAAATTTACGCCACTTTTATTTGCCATTTGTTGGCCGCCGCCCTTTTGGCGTTGTGTCGACGAAGAGGAGGAGCCGCCCGACCCAGACGATGTGCGAAGCATTTGGTGGTGCCGATGTTGGAGATGGCGTGAATGATGCAATTGATGTGGAAAGTTTGTGCTAGGCTGACTTAAAAATTTGGAAAATTTTAGTGGAGAAAAAAAATGAAAATCTTTCAAAAATTTGTTGAAATGGCAGGCATATTTAATGCAAAAAAAAAAATTACAAATTTTTGGACTATAACTTTTTTCTTTGTCATCCAAATCAAAGATTATTGGTATCATTCGAAAGCCCTTCAAATGCTCTATTGGCCTGAAAAAATCCAAAAAATTCTGTCAATTTTGAACAAATTATGGCCAAAAAGGTTGGAAAATTTGGTTTTTTGAATTTTTCTGGCCATAACTTTTCTGAACCTTAACAAAATTTTTCAAAATTTTGCAGGCTAATAGAAGACACTTAGGGCTTTCGAATGATACCAACAATGTCGGATTTGGTTGACAAAGAAAAAAGTTATAGCCAAAAAACCGCTGGGGCCCAAACGTGCCGGGGCCCAAGTGACGGGTTCCGTCAAATTATTAACGTCAGAAATTTTTGAGAATCGGCGAATTGAAATTTTAATTAATTTTGTGCCAATCAGCATTGACGGGGAAATTTTCGATTTTTAAATTAAATTAATAATAGATGCGGAAAATTTGCGTTAGGCTGACTGAAAAATTTTGAAATTTTTTGGAGGCAAAAAATGAAAATCTTTTGAATGTTTGTTAAAATGGCACGCATATTTAAAAATTTTCAATTTTCAGGCTATGGCATTCTCTTATCGCAAAATAAAAATTAAAATTGCCGTCGGAAATTTTTGAGAAGGAATCGTCGAATTGAAAATTTAATTAAATACTGTACCGATGGAATCGCTGACGGTAAAATTTTCAATTTTTTAATTAAATTAATAAAAAAATTGACAGAATTTTCAATTACAAAATTTCCTTACAATATTTTATTTTCTTTATTTTGAAGAGTTTAATTGTCTCTTTTTCCATTCCCATGCTGATTAATCGGGCACTTTTGTAAACCCTTCCCAGAATAAAAATGACTAAATTTTATGGTTTTAGCCAATATTTAAGAATTAGAAGTTTTGGGGCATGCGGTACCGGTAAGCGCTGTCGGAAAAAATTTTCAGAATTTTTAATGAATTTTGTTAAAAAATAGCAAAATTTTTCAGAAATTTCCCTCTTTTCCCCTTCGCCGGCGACCCCTACCTTAATTTTTTTAAAAAAAAGAAAAAAAACACAAGCTACAACTAACAAAAGAAGAACTATTCATCAAAAAGGACTTTTTTTCACGGTAGGGGTCAACTCCGTCTCAGCACTGTTCAAAAAGCTATAACTTTTTTCTTTGTTGGTCAAACTTCACAATCATGGTATCATTCGAAAGCCCTAGATGTTTAGAAGATATTTATAAGCTATTTCTCAGTGATTAATCAGCTCTCAAAAAAGTTGTCAGTTTAAAACCGCAAAAAAGGCAGAATTTTCAAAGTTTTTTATTTTTATCTTTTTTTATTGTTCGAAATTTTCTGTAATTTTTAGTAGGCTAATAGAGCCTGTGAAGAGCTTTCGAATGATATTAAGATTGTTTGATTCGGTCAATAACTTCAAGAGTTATATTGACTCATTGGCTCAGACGGAGTTGGCCCGTTCCGCTTTTTTCATGTATGTCAGTAACACAACAAATTACCAAGAATAATTCAGATGAAATCGAAATAAGGGTAGCCATTTAAATTTTAAAAAAAAAGAAAAAATTGAAATAAACTTGAAAGTAAACGTCGCAAAAAACAATCCAAAAAAGGAAAAATTTTTGCTGGGGTACGCTCTTTTTAAATATTATGAAATTCTATTTCAGAAATTTTTAGTTTTTTTTTTTTTTTAATTTTGATTTTTTGGCACTTCATTTGAGGCGGTGCCTTCGTCGGTGGGCCTTTGCTGGGCAATTGGGGCGGCGAAAAATTGCGAATTGGCAAAACAGCAGGCGGAGGATCTGGCGCCTGCTGCTGATGCTGTTGAATTTGGTGGTAAAATTCGTCATTGTTGAGCATCATTTGTTGTTGGGGGTGCTGATCAAAATAAAAATTCAAGTTTTTTATTTTAATTTTAATTAATTAAAAATAAATTTAATTTTATTTTAAAATATTATTTTTGTAAGTAATTCACTTTTAACATTGCTCCCCGTTCTTTTTCTGTGTTATTTGTTTGTTGTTGTCGATTCATTCGCTTTTTTGTACGATTTTTACGCCGATAATGCATCTAAAAATTGTAATTGTATTTGAAATTATTTTAGTTAACATTATATTTTTAATGCTAAAAAATATAAATTATAAATTAATTAAATTTAAAAAATTTATATTAACAAAATCTAAAATTAAAAAAAAAAAAGTAATTTACTTTATTTAAAAAAATCGAAAACTAATAAAGAAATAAATTTAAGAATTTTATAATAATAATTAAATTTCATTTAATTTAAAAGATTTAAATTAAATAAATAGAAAAAATTTCTAAAATAAATAGTCATAAATTTATTTAAATTACCAATTTAAACTTAAATATTTAATAAATAAATTTAAAATTTTATAATAATATTTAAAATTTTATCTAATTTAAAAAAATTAAATTAAATAAATAAATTTTACAAAGTAAATTGTCAAGTAAATTATAAATTTAATATTTTGTCATTAAATTAATATTAAATTATTTTTATGCTCACAAAACAACAACAACAGCCCAAGCAGATGCTCAGCCACAAAATGACCAGCACTGTGCACAACAGCAACTGTTTGGGGCCCGAACTTGTAGTCAACAGTCCAATGAAATCGTTCGGAATGTCTGTTGGAGATTTAATTTTGAAATTTAAATTTGGCAAAGCTTCAACATTTGGCGATTTGTTTTTTTTTTGCTTAGACCGAAAATTTCGCGAAACTCGAGTTCGAATAAAAGATTTTCTATTCATTCACTTAAGAATCGATTAAAATTTTCACTAAATTTAAAAACTAAATTTGTTGAGGCTTTTCCGAATATATTTTTTGCTTTTTTGAATTTTGAATACATTTATTTACTTATTCATCAATCCAATCTTTAATTTAAACCGAAAAGTTAAGCTTTTTATGCTTGAGCTATTTTTACTAAAAATTTTAAAATGAGAGGCTTAGTTAGGCGCAATAAATTGGGGGGAGGCGGAGGGGGTGATCGGAGCCGGACAAAACATCGCCTGACGGATTTTTGGACCATAACTTTTCTTTCTCAAAAAAATTAAGTTCGAAAAACCAGGCTTTTGAGTTCCTTCTGGCCATAAGTCTAATATTTTATCCAATATACCAATGCCCATTTTTTTTTTGGATTTTAGATATCAATTATAAAATTCTAAAGAAATTTGGGACTTAGTGAGCGGAAATTTGGGATTTTTTATGAGAGATTGTTAAGGAAAAAATTTTGTCCTTACCTAGCTGCTAATTTTTGGTAAAACATTTAAAAAAGTCGAAAAAATTGGTTGCTCGGCGCCGTGAAAATTTCGAAAAAATTTGGGTGTGACTTTTTTATTAGACTTTCCCAAATAAAATTACCTGTATTAAATAGAATACGAATATAAAAATGAATACAATACATAAATTGCTGATAAATTTTGGGAAATTTGAAAAAAAAATTACTTATGACAGAAATTTTTGGCATTTTGTTTCATTTTGCCATAATTGAATTTATTGGAATATGAATAAGCTTACGTTGGCACCCGTGTGCCAGCTGTCGCCTGGGGTGCAAATCGGCTTCATCGTCGGCACAGTCCGCGTATGAATTGCAGGCGAGCGGTGCCGGGATGCATTCCTCCGTGTTCTCCGGCTGCTTCTCATAAGGCGACGATGCCGTTGGCGTTTTGTGCCTACAAAAAAATTCAAAACAATTCAAAGTCGAGATTTTCGATATTGGTGTTTAAAAAATGCGAATTAATTTGTCGAAATTACAATATTTTTTTTAATTAGTGATGCTCAAAAAATAAAATAAATGAATGATAATTTTGAAAAATAATAAATCAATTATTTATTTTTAAAAGAAAGTTTTAGAATAATTTTATTAAGAAATTGATAACATTTATTCAAAAAATAATATTAAATTAAATTAAAATTTAAAAAAAACCCATAAATAATTTTATTTAAATTAGATGAAAATAAAAATATTATTATATTCTCACCTTTTTGTTTCACATGTGAATTCAGCTTGCCATTCCGCACCATTTGCATCCGTTGAATTGTGCCGACATTTCTGCGCGTGCCGAAACGACGACCTCAACAATTTTTTTGAATTTAATTTTAAAAATTAAAACTAAAATTTTCACCAAAGCAAGCGAAATCCCTCGGCCGCATAAGGACTTGCTGAAACTGTGGTGCTGCTTGCCCGCAAATTGTCTTTGGATTGATCCTTAAATTGGAAGCATTTTTGAAGTGCTATTTATTAATAAATTAAATTTTAGAAAATTTAACAAATTTTCTTGATTTATGTATGTTTGAAAAAATAAAATTTGACCAATAAACGTGAATCAGAAAAAAAATGCACTTTATTGGTGACGAAAATTTGAAATTTCCAATTCGCGAAATTAGTAGTCGTCAGTAAATTTACCGATTGCTTCGCGTAAATTTCTTCTATTTAATTATTATTTTTTAGTTTTTATAGCTTAATTGATCAGATGACACTCCATTATAGTGGATTCTAAAAAATTAAAATAAATTTAGAGAAAATCGCCCGAGGGCATGGACTAAAATTTCCGGCATAAAATTATTAGAACTCAATTTTCTCACCATCTGCCGATTTGTTGGTTCCGTGTGCCACCAAAGTGTGAGCGCATTGAACGACGATTCGGCCAGCAAAAAGAATTTTTTATTTTCTAAAAAACAAATCGATTTTTTGGGTTTTAAATTTGTATTTTTTTTTTTTTTACTTTTTTCATTGGACGGAATTTGGCCACAAAATTCGCCCAAAATTCGGCCCGGACTTCCGCCGGCGGGCAGCGGCTGTTCCGACGCTAATTCGACCGGCTCCATGGGATGGTCGTGGTCAAAAATGTGGCTAAATTTGAATGGGTTTGAGAAAAAATAAATAGTTTAAAGTGTTTACGAAATTTAATGGCATTTTTTATATTAAAATTTACGAAATTTAATTTAATTAATTCTTGATTATAAAATAAATTCGAAATATGTTTTTAGTGTTATGAAATTTAATTAAATAATAAATTCGAATTCAAAAATTTTTATATTTAAATTCAAAAAAAGAGAGATTAAAATGAAAATTGAATAATTTTTTAATATTACTAATGAAATTTTTTTAAATATATGAAAAAATAGAAAAAACGCTTTAAAATTAATTAAAGCAATTATAAATTTCATGGCTCACAGTGTGTCTTCATGTTCACAATTTTTCCAGCGCCCTTGCACATCAAAGTCGAGCGCCTTAAACAATGTTTTGATTAATATTACAAAATGAATTAAAAAATAAAAATAATAATAATAAAACCAATTTATTAAGCCCCACAATTCGCTTATTAATGTTTTAGATTCAAAATCGGAAAATCCCTGTCCAAATCCTGCCAAAACCGGGGCTTTTCCCGGCCCTGACAAATTCTAATTTAAAGAAATAGAAATGCAAAAAATGCTTACAAATTTTTGCAAAACATTTTGCCATTAAGAATTATAATAAAAGGGAAAATAAAATTTTATAAATAAAAATTTATTTGTTTTTTTCCAATTATTTTACTTTAAGCCTTAGACGGTAGCCAATTGGGACTGCAACTGTCAGAAAACAATTTCTGCTCCCATTGTACGGCTCCGACCCATAGGAATGATGTGAGATGAGAACACCTTGATGGAACATTTTTAAAATTAAGGCTTTTCTGTTGAAATAAAAATTTAAAAAAAAAAACATATATTAGAAATGCTAAGATTTAAAAATGGCAAAAAAAAAGGCGCCTTATACTTTATTTATCATTGCTATAACCCCAATTTTAGGGATGTATTTTCAAAAAATTTTGCGTTCATTCTTTTATATTTTATTGCCTTTTTGAATGAAAAAAAAAAATTAATTAATTTGTTGTTTCGTTTTGTACCCGTAAGTGCACTCAGTGACCGCTTCAGGCCCGGCCGGCAATTGTCCCACGGATTTATGCCGTCCACATAAACTTGAGAAAGAAAAAAATTATCATTTATTTTAGAGACCGGAATTTCCAAAAATGCCGGGCCGGGCTGATTTTTCCAGAATCAACCGGGTTCCGGGCCCGGCCTCTCAAAACCCGGTCAACCCGGGTTTTCAAATTGCCGGGCCCGGGACCGGGTTCCGGGCCCGGCCTCTCAAAACCCGGTCAACCCGGTTAACCCGGTCAACCCGGATTTCCCCAAAAATCGCCGGGCCCGGGAAAACCCGGTACCGGGCCCGGCCCGGTCCGGTCTCTAATTTATTTAATTATTGATAAAAATAATGAAAATAATTAAAATAATAAGAAAATTGTTATTATTTATTTAAATTGAAAATATTTTTTTACCAATTTTCGGTTCGGAGATCATAAAATTTTCTGTTGAACAAAGAATAAATTTGAAGAATTTGCAAAGTATAATTGGCAATAAGCAATAAGCAAATTTCATTCCTTAAATAATTTATTTTTGGTTCATAAAATAAAAAAATAAATAATGGAAAAACAAAGTAAAAAAATACAAAAAATAATAAAATTTTACAATTTATAATGTTTCCAAGTTTTTAAATAAACAAAATAAAATTAACAAATTATTTGAAAAAAAACGGAATTCTTAAACAGAAAATATTTAAATATTTTCATAAAAATAATTTTGTTAATTTTTTCATTCAATTTAAAAATACTTTTACTTTTTTCAATAAAACTAACAAATAATAAAACAATAAAATGATGGGCCATTTTGTGAATTATAAATAATAAATGAATTTTGGTGAACAAAAATTGTCGGGGACGGAAGAATTAATGCAAAAATATGCATAAATCATTAAAGATTTTTTGCTGCGGAAATGCGATAAGAAAAAAAAAAGTGGAAAGAATGAGAATGTTTTTTGTGGTAAGTTTCCCTCGGGGGAAAACGACGCCAAAATTTATGGAAAAAAATAAATAAATTAGCACTAATTAGTCATTTCAAAACAAATTAAAAATAATTAGCACTAATTAGTAGGGTCGCGACTTTTAGTGACGAAAAATCTCGAAATAGTTAACTAAAATAGTGACGCAAAAGTGCCAAAATAATGAAGAAATAGTGAAAAAAGTCCAAAATAGTGTCGAATAGTGACGTAATTTTCAGCCAAAAATTAAGCAAAAATAATTTTTATTCACTGATTGCAGTTGCAAATGAGCTACATTTCCTTTATAAAATTCTCTTAGTAAATATTGACATTTTTATATCAAAAATTTTGTCAAGAAAAAAAATTTGGGGGAAGAATTTTTGAAAAAATTTTCCAATTTTCAGTGGTGTATTTAAAAAAAATTTTTTGGTCGATTCTTAGGGGTGCATTTTTTGAAAAAATTTTTAGGTCGATTCTTAGGGGTGTATTTTTTGGTTTTATTGCATTTTTGTTAAAGAATTTTCCAAAAAATGTCGAAATAGTGACAAAATAGTGACAAAACGCCAAAATAGTGATTTTTAACTATTTTAGTGACGAAACGCTAAAATAGTGATTTCTAGTGACGAAAAGTGACGTCCAAACGAAAAAATTTTAATGTAGAAATGGGTTTTTTGAGCTCCTTTCTTCAAAACAATTGAGCAAAAAAAAAGTTTTTTCACTAGAAATCCCGACCCTACTAATTAGTCATTTCAAAGCAAATTAAAAATTATTTATTGTTTAAAAATTATTTTTCCTATTAAAATTAAGACAAAAAATTCATTTACGCTTAAAATTTAATTAATTAAATTAATGGATTGGTCTCGATTAATGAGTTATTAAATTCCATGCATATTTTTAAGCGAAAAAACCAAAACAAAATAACTAATATTTTTAATAAAATATAATTTTGTATTAAACGAAATATTTTTTTAGTTTTTTTAACAATTTTTCCGTTTTTGTTTTTTTTACTCATTATTAATTTAAAATAAAAGTTGTAAAAAGTTTTACTAAATTTTACAAGATTAATTTAATTACTAAATGACCCAATTAAATAACATTAACAAGTCGCAACATTGGAAAAAAAATAAATTGTCCTCGTCGTCGTCGCGACAATCCGCCAAAGATTTACGACCCGTGAACAGTTCGCCAAAATTGGTGCAATAATTTACGTTTGAACAGCGCCCCGGGGGGGAGGGGCCCCTCCCCCCCCCCCACCCAACAGCCCATAAAATCCCCCGAAGCGCCCATAAATTTTGCGGAATGTGCGGCGGCGGCGTCGGCCGTGGTTGGTGTGGCTGGCGTTAATGAGCGCCTTTTGCCCCCCCCCCCGGGCAAAGCACAGGAAAAGCGCTCCGCCCCTTTCCGGAAAAATGAGTGCGAGAGACTCCGCCCACTTCCGGAATGGGGACAAAAGATATACATTTCTGGAACAAAAATGGAAGAAATTATGTTCTTTTTAATTGTATTTCAATCAAGAGAAAAAATCGGACACTAATGGGGGGGGGCAGAATTAAAATTATTGAAACCCATAAAGAAAATGGTAAATTTATGTGTGATAATTAAGAAATTTTTTAAAATTTCAAAAATGAAGTTTTCCATTTGTCCCCAAAACAGGAAATAATTTTTGTTTTTTGGGAAATAGAACAGTGCACTTTTATGCGTGTCTATTTTAGTGCCAAATTTTGCCATTTATTTTAACTAATTTTGGATTCATTGAATTTCATAAGAAAATGGCACTTTTCAAAAAAAAAATGCAAATTCCTTAAGTTTCCATTTTTCAATCAATTTGTGATTTTTTTTCAAATATCTTTAAAAAATATTTTTTTTTACTGTTAAATTAAAAATTTTAATTTATTTTTTTTATATTTTCATAAAAATTAATTAAAAAATCTTTTTATATAAATAAATTTGATTTTTAATTATTTTTCTCGTTTTTTACAACTCCCATCTCTATCCAAAGCCCTCCCCCCCCCCACTTTTCTTCAACATTTGCTGTAATAATATCGCCCAAGTCAGCTGAATGAATGGATGAAGAATGGATGGATGCTCTGAGCGAAGAATATTTTCTTTCTTCCGAGCTTGAGATGGATGAGCGAGGGATTTCGGGGGATCGGTGATGGATTGGGGGGGGGGGATAAACCCGGGGAAAAGGGGGAGGGGGGAAGCCATAATCGATTGTGTCGAGACAGGCCCAGCGGGAGAGATATGGCCAATTAAAAATAACAATTTTAATTATTTAATTAAATTAGAAGAGCAATTATAAGAGGTGGGGAACATTTAGGAATATTTGGCACCAATTTACAAAATAAATAAACAATTTGTTAGAAAAAAAGGAAAATTTAAAACCCAATTTTAGGGATTAGACAATTTCAAAATAATAATAATAATTTTAAATGATGAAAAGGGAATTTAAATGAGATAATGAAAGGTTCGGTAAATTAATAAAATGAAATGAATTAAAATTTGAATTGGCAAAGTGATTGATGGAAGAATTGGAAGTTTAATGATACAGCCAAATAAAAATAATAATTTTATTTAAATTTGAATTAAATTGGTAAACCGGTGGAAATAAGGAAAATTTTAAAATATAATTTTATCAAATAAAGTATGTTTTTTATTTAAATTTAAGTGGAAAACGATGGAAAATTTTAGATAGATTTTGTAATAGCTAAAAGAAAATTGTTTATGAAAAAAAAAATAATAATTTTAATTTTTAAATGCCATTTAAAAATTCTTAAGCCCTACTGAGAGCAATATAATAAAAATTTACATTTTCAACTAATCTCGACAGCAGCAGCAGCAGGACAAGCCCAAGCCCGAGAAGTGGGTGAGTGACAGCCCCCGCGGGGCCCCAAAAGCGACTTTTGAGCGATTAATCCTTCGCCTTCCCAAAAAGCACAAATCCCCGGAGGCCAAAATTCGTCGGCACAGTCCGCGTATGAATTGCAGGCGAGCGGTGCCGGGATGCATTCCTCATAGTAGCAGAGGAAGAGCACTCCGAAGATTATTTATGGACCTCTGAGACCATCACACCTCTTTCGCTTACCGATTTTTTTTGAAAGGGCCCCGCAAAATTTTTGGGGTTTTCAAAAATTTTAAAATTTCCGCTTCAGGACCAATGAAGGGGGTTGTGAGTGTTGTCCCCATGATTTGAAAGCGTAAATGAAATTTGCTCCGGGAAATTTGCCCGCGGGTGTCAAAAATGAGGGACTGCTTCAAAGAAGCTTGCTTGGGCGGACTGGCTCATTTCGGCCCCAGCCCAGTTGATCTATAACTTTTTTCTTTGTCAACCAAATCCAACTTTGTTGGTATCATTCGAAAGCTCTTTACAAAAGTGCCATGGGGGGGGGGGTTGATTTCCATTTCGGCATTCCCATTAGGACTCATTTTGTCCATTTAGGGGTTCCTATTAGGACTGACTTAGCCCGTTTCGGGATGCCCATTAGGACTGATTTTGTCCGTTTCAAAAATGGAAATCCCATTGGGACTGACTTTGCCGGTTTCGACAGTGCCAATGGGGTGACGCGTTTGGTCGCCCGTTTGTTGTTGTCCCCCGAGAGGGGCTACTGATTCTTTGCCGTTGTTTTCTGCTGCTGCCGGGGGCCCACAAATCCTCCCAAACAACCAACAAATCTTCCGCGGATGATGGATGGGCCACAATCGGCCAAAAGATGACCCCAGCGGCGCCCTCGGGGAATGGGAGGAAAGGGGAGAGGAAACTTTGGCAAAAGTGCCAGGCAAAAGAAATATTGGAGCGATAATCGTCTACCCGAAATTTATGGTGTAAAATAAATGTGGGCGGGGGGGAATGAAATTAATAACTAATATTTAATGATAATGACGCGATGAGGGATTATTTATGGTCGTAAAATGTGAAAATAATAAAAAAATTTAGAAAATTTGTATATAAATTAAAAACCGATAAGAAAATTAAAAATGTTTCGGATAAATTTAATATTTTTTTTAATAAAACGGTGTTCATTAAATTCCGATTTTACAAAGGCAATTTGAAATATTCTTAAATGTAGAAACAAAATTTTAAAAAATTAATAAATTTAAAAGAATTTGAAATGGGATTTAATTAGTTCAATTTTTTTTGCCATAGAATTTTTGTAGAATAATTAATTAATGTGTTTATTTAATGACAATTTGGGCGTTGAATTTATTGGAAAATGCATCAAATAATAGAAAATATAAAATTGTGAGTGATTCTTCTCATTTGTTGTAAAAATTCAACAACAAAAAAAAACACCTAATATTAGATAAATTAGTGATAACGAAGACAAAAAAAAATTTATGACAATTGATTAAAGAAAGAAAGAGACAACTAATTATGTAATTAGCTAATTACTTGATTTTTAAATCGAAACTGCAAAAAAGATGGGAGAGCTGAGAAAAGAAAGTTTAAGTGTTACTGTTTACCGAAAAAATACAGTAACATTAAAGCCAAGTTATATACAGTATTCCTATATGTGATTTTTGGGATTTTGTACCTAACACCGATAAAAATGTTAATATGACCAAAAAAAAAGCACTGAACAAAAATTATTATGACCTAAAAATCCAAATTAAGGACTAATAAAATTCACATTTTTACAAAAAAGGAGGCTTTATTCCATTTAAAGCATATAAAAAACTCAGCCCTAAATTGAGTCTATAGTGACTGGGGAATAAAGGGGTTGGGGTCAGGGCTGGGCGAAGCTCGGCTTAGCACTCGAAGCCGAAGCCGAAGGCGAAGCCAAAAAACCGCGAAGTTTTCGAAGCTCGAAGTTTCGCCCAGCCCTGGTTGGGGTAGCACTCCAAACAGATTGAAGAGATATCTTGAAAAAAAAGTGATGGCCATAAAAACTGATGATGTCATTGATTGGAAGCGCGTAAATTGAAATTGAGCCATAGCAAACAAATACAGTCGTAAAATATACTCAGACGGATGCCCCATGGTCCTTGGCAGGGATGGCATTCCGAGGCCCCAAAAATTTTCGGAAATCGGAATTCCGGGGATCAAAAAATTTTCGGAAGTCGGAAATCGGAATTCCGACCCCAAAAACGTCGGAAATCGGAAGTCGGAAATTTTTCAAAAAATAAAAAATATAATAAAAAATTTTCTAAATATTTTATTTAATAGGCTAAATTTTTTAATTATTACCAAGCAAAAGGTGTTTCAAAAATGTTTTTGGTTATTTGAATATTTTGCTTGAAAAATTATTCAATGATTTTATCAAAATCTTTTTTTATGTCATTTTGCATTATTTTAGAACATTTTTGGGAAAAGCAGTGACTAATTTACACGTTTTTACGGCGCGCTTTTTTCAAAAACTTTTTGGGAACATGGAGGAGGGTCCGGCGGTGCCGATAGGCGTCGCCGGGAGGAAAATTTTGTAATTTTTAATGCGATTTGTTAACAGAATTTGTCCAAAAAATGACAAAATTTTGCTCTTTTGAGCAAATTTTCAAGAAAATAAGTATTTTTAGTGTCCGGCGGTGCCGATAGGCGTCGCCAGGAAATTTTTAAAAATTTCAGTTCAATTTATTAACAGAAATTATACCAAAATTATTAATTTTTTGAAAAAAAAAAATTTCCGACTTTTCATCAAAAATTTCGGAAGTCAGAATTCCGACGACCAAAATTTTTTCGGAAATCGGAATTCCGACCCCAAAAATGTCGGAAATCGGAATTCCGTGCCATCCCTGGTCCTTGGAAATCCCTAAACAATGACTACCATAACCAGGCAGCAGCACAAAGAAGCCCTGCGGCGTTTCAACACACGACAATTTGTGCCCGCGCCAGCGAAAAATTGTACCGTATCCCCCGTCAGTGTCCCCCCGCCCGCCCGAGGGGCATATGCGAATGAATAAATGAATGAATCCCCCAACAAACAATTCAAAATGCACCAAATTTGGTGATGGATGGGACGATGATGAGGGGGGGAGGGGGGGAGCAACCCACAAAATCTTTGAGTGGATGAAACAAAACCCACCCAAATTTAGTCGGGGGGAGGGGGGGGGCGGGGGTCCTTGAATTGGGGATGATGGGACGGGAGTGGCGGGGCGGGCGGTACAGTTTTCTCGAGATTAATGGACTGTTCCCACGAGAGATTGGATGACGATGATGATGAAGATGGATGGCATTTTTGAGAGGCATTTTCGCCGGGGTCTTCCAAGTGCCAAGATAATGAGAGGGCGCGGGGCGGGGGAGAGAACCGAGAATTAATGAAATTTGGAGGCCGCGGAAAATTGGGGTTTGCAAATTTGGATTCAAAAACTGAGACTTTTTACTGACGAAATATGTGACTTCCAGGACTCGTGGTCAGAGATTTTTTTAAAATTTGATTTTAGCCCAATATTTATTGGGTGACTTTTTTTATATATATTTTTTCAATTTATTGAAATCTGCCATGAATTTGGTCAAAAATTTTGGAAACATAAGTTAAAAATGACAAAAAAAAATTCCCGTGTTTCGTTTTCCTTTTTAAATTTCATGGGGGGGGGGATATTCCTTTTCCTGAGTGTGAAAAAAGCCGGATAATGAAGGCTCCTGCCTAAAATTTAGATCATTATGTTCATCCTGAAATTAGGTAGTTAATTCGCTCGGTTCATTAAAAGCATTTAAATTGAGCAAACGAAAAACCTTTCTTTTCTTTTTTTTGCTATAAAATTAGGTAATTCATTTACAATTTGAATAAATCAAATTGGCACATATAACCGAAAATCGCACAAAAAAATAAAAAATAAATGCGCGTAAAACATTCATGTTTTATGTATAAATTTGTTGTATGTTCTCTCGCATTTGCTCATCGTCAGCATCAAAATAAAATCAAATAAAATAAACGCAATTGAAACATTCCGCAAAAAGTTGGCAAAAAAAAAAATGGACGGGCAAAACGACACACAAAAAATAGGTGAATTGAATGAACATGAACAAGTAAATGAGTGATGAATGAATTTGGTAATGGATGGATAAAAATCGTCGAACAAAACACAATAATAATCACCAAAGACCAACGGGCGGATGATTTGAATAATCTCCAACCTTACATCCAACATCAAAGGGAAAAGCCGCACTCCATTTTTAATGCCAATTTTGCTTATTTTTGAATTAAATAGTCTATGGCATCACTATCAATATATCCGAGTTTCGGAGACACGGATATCGAAAGTATGCCCAACAATTTGGGAGGCAAAAATTGGGGCATTTTTTGTGTTTGCAACAAAATGCCAATGGCAAAAAGAGCAAAGATCAAAAACAAAGTGCCGCCATAAATTTTTTTTAATTCGTTGTTTTGAAGATTAGAGGACCTCAAACATTGGACATCAAACATTCAAATATAATATATAAATAGAACATCTTCTTGGTGTCATGAATCATGGGGAGAGAGAGAGTTAGTAAAAAAAAAAGGGACGGAAAGCAAGCAAAGCATTTCTGATCAATGAGAGTGAGTGATGATCAATCGATAAATGGATCAACAAAAAATCAATAATTATTTTCTTGGACGGACATGGTCTGCTGCTGCTGCTGCTGATCAGAACACGCAGGGCAGCATGGAGTCGCCGTTGCGGAAATGGTTGTCCTCCCGGGTGACCACCGCGCGACAAATTGGACACGTCACTTCACGGTCCAGCCAAGTGCGAATGCACTCCGTGCAGAAAATGTGGGAACATTTCAACTGAAAATGGGCGGGCGTGTTGATTATTTCTGCATTAAAAATTTTCGATTCTGCTGATGTCACTATCGGTCACTAGAAATCACTATTTTGGCTACTTCGTCACTATTTTTCACTATTTCAACATTTTTTGGAAAATTCCTTAACAAAAATGCAGCAATAAAACCAAAAAATACACCCCTAAGAATCGACCTAAAAAATTTTCAAAAAAATACACCCCTAAGAATCGACCTAAAAAATTTTCAAAAAAATACACCCCTAAGAATCGACCTAAAAAATTTTCAAAAAAATACACCCCTAAGAATCGACCTAAAAAATTTTCAAAAAAATACACCCCTAAGAATCGAGCTAAAAAATTTTCAAAAAAATACACCCCTAAGAATCGAGCTAAAATTTTTCAAATATACTCCTATGAAATGAAAAAATTTTCTCAAATATTTACTTTCTTGGCAAAAATTTTTAATTTTAAAAACTTTTTTAGGTAACTATTTTGGGGTTTATGGTCTTAAAAATCCCAGTCCTACTCATTTGCAACTGCAATCAGTGAATAAAAATTATTTTTGCTCAATTTTTGGCTGAAAATTATGTCACTATTCGTCACTATTTCGGACTTTTTGCCACTATTATGTCACTTTTGCGTCACTATTTTAGTTAACTATTTCGAGATTTTTCGTCACTAAAAGTCGCGACCCTACTGATGATGGTCAAAAAAGTGAAAAAAAGTTTTTAAAATGTATAGAAAAAATGTATAGAAAATTATCAAAAACTAAAAGTTCAACAATTTTCCATTTTATTTTTCAAGGCGGGGATGAAAAACTGCTCAAAGTTACTTTAAGTATGGAATTTAATTTTGACAAAAAGATTTTCTACAAAAATTGGGTATAATTTCTAGCAACAAAAAAGAAATTTAACATATAAAAAAGGTAAAAAGAATTCGAAAAAATATATTTACTTAATTTTTGTTAAAAATAACAATTCACATTTTATGAAATTATCATTCAAGAAAGTTATCACAAAACAGAAAAAAAGCAACGATTTTTTTTTCAAATGAAAATGCGCTTCAGAAATTTTTCCATGGAAAAATAGAACATTGTAAATGCCACGGCATTGAAAACAAACAAATGAATTAAATTGGTAAACCGGTGGAAATAAGGAAAATTTTAAAATATAATTTTATCAAATAAAGTATGTTTTTTATTTAAATTTAAGTGGAAAACGATGGAAAATTTTAGATAGATTTTGTAATAGCTAAAAGAAAATTGTTTATGAAAAAAAAAATAATAATTTTAATTTTTAAAGTGGAAAATTTCTGAAAAATTGGCTATTTTCTTAACCAAATTCATTAAAAATTCTGAAAAATTTTCCCCGGCGGCGCCTATCGGCACCGCCAGCCCCCAAAAACCTATTTTTACTTAAAAAAATTAGCCAAAAATCTCAAAATTTGATGATTTTTTAGACAAAATCTGCTAACAAATAGCATTAAAATTACAAAAAAAATTTTTCCGGCGGCGCCTATCGGCGCCGCCGAACCCCCCTGTCCCCCAAAAAAGTTTTTTAAAAAACCACGCCGCAAAAAAAAAACGTTTTTTAGAACAAAAAAAGTCGTCGACTTGCTAAAAATTGCAAAATTTGGCAGTTTTGATGAAAATCTGTTAACAAATTGCACACGAATTTTCAAAAGTTTTCCCCGGCGGCGCCTACCGGCACCGCCGGCCCCCCCCCCCTTTGCGAAATTTTCTTGAAAAAAGTGCTGCTCCGGGAAATTTGCCCGCGGGTGTCAAAAATGAGGGACTGCTTCAAAGAAGCTTGCTTGGGCGGACTGGCTCATTTCGGCCCCAGCCCAGTTGATCTATAACTTTTTTCTGAACACTCACTCCACCCACCTTAATGGGCGCACGAAAGTCGCTGAAACAGATGGTGCACTGCTCGCCCTGGCCGCACTCCGTCTCGCTGGCCAACGAGCCAATGTGGGTGGAGCGGAAGAAGCGCAGCGTGGCCAACACCCAGGCCCACACCAATGCCAGGCCGAACAAAAGCTGAGGACGGGAAGGAACTGCTTATTATACTGCAATATGAGTCGGGAACTTTCAAAAAAAAAAAAAACCCAATTTTTTAAAATTTTCCCATTTTATAACTAGCTAAAGATAAATTCGCGTAAATTTAAAAATAATTCCGGGGACGGGACAAAATCTCGCCGCGACGAAATCTCAAGCCGAAATCTCGCCGCAGAAATTTCAATAATTTTTTTTCAAACTTATTGTTATAAATTTTTGAATGAAAAAATTCTTAGAAATTTAATAAAAAAAAAATTTAAAGAAAAAAATTTAAAAATTTTTAAGCAATTTTTTTTTGAAATTTTCTTATAAAAAAATTTTCTAAAAATTTTCCTTGAAAAATTCAAATTTAATGAAAAAATTTAAAGAAAAAAAATTTGAAAATTTTTAAGCAATTTTTTTTTGAAATTTTATGATAAATTACTTTTTTTTTGAAAAATTTTAAAAAACTTAACAAATAAATTTTTTTTTAAATTTTCTTATAAAAAAATTTTCTAAAAATTTTCACTTGAAAAATCCAAATTTAATGAAAAAATGTGTACTTTTTTGAAAATTTTTCTCGAGACGAAATTGTGATTAGCGCCCCATTGTTCCAATCGTCCGCCCACCCACCTTAATGCCGCCGTACAGCACGGTCCACCAGATGGCACCAAAATAGGCATTCCACGGCATGAATGGCAACATGAAGCGGTACAGGGCGCAGCTGTACTCCGCCCACTGGTAAATGCGCCGTTTGGTCGAAGCGCCAAGCCAAGAAGAGGGCACGGAGGACACCTGGGACAAAGAAAACGGAGGGTCAACATGACAATTTTTTCTTTTTTTTCGTTTCAGAAATTCGAGGGACGATGATTTTTTTTTAAATTTTTCAAAAAATTTCGAGGGGCGACGATGATTTTTTGTGGTCTTCAAAAACTCAAAGGACATTGTTTTCTTTTTGATTTTTTTTCACAAATGCTCTAGGTTCCGTGATTTTTTTTTTCAAAAAAATAGAGGGTCGGAGATTTTTTTTTTTTTTGAAACTTACAAACGCCCAGCAGCGAGTGCTGCAATGTACTTGAATTTAGTAAGAGTGTTTTCTTACGCAAAGTTTGATCAACAACAGCAAATCCATGACGAAAAACTGTGCCAGTATGGTAATGTACAGGGTGGACGAGAAAGTGGGCGATGACTAAAAAAATTTTGATGGCGATAAATTTCTTAAGTATTCAACATTTTTTTTAAAGATGAATGAACCCATTCTTTCTATTATATGGTAGTAGAAAAATTAGACCAATTCTCAGGAGTCCATGAAAAAAAATCACTTTTTAATGGGTGTCTGTACTACATTACCCCCCCCCCCCGTAAACTAAAAAAAATGTTGGCAATTGATCATAAAAGTTTGAAATCTTGAAGTTTTAGAAGATTTGTTTTTTGAAAAATTTAGAAATTTGAAAATTAAAAAAAACTTACACGATACGGGGGGGAGGCAGGGACGGTCCCAGGATTTCGGTTTGAGAGGGGTACCTCCCTCCGGGCGACGACCGTTTTTTTCAAATTTTGCGATTTTGAGCCAGTTTTAGCAGATTTTCATCAAAAAATTGTGCATTTTTTGAAATTTAGCGATTTAAATAAAAAATATAATAAAAAATTTTCTAAATATTTTATTTAATAGGCTAAATTTTTTAATTATTACCAAGCAAAAGGTGTTTCAAAAATGTTTTTGGTTATTTGAATATTTTGCTTGAAAAATTATTCAATGATTTTATCAAAATCTTTTTTTATGTCATTTTGCATTATTTTAGAACATTTTTGGGAAAAGCAGTGACTAATTTACACGTTTTTACGGCGCGCTTTTTTCAAAAACTTTTTGGGAACATGGAGGAGGGTCCGGCGGTGCCGATAGGCGTCGCCGGGAGGAAAATTTTGTAATTTTTAATGCGATTTGTTAACAGAATTTGTCCAAATCTAAGAGGAAACTTTATGGGGGATGAAAATTTTCAAGAAAATAAGTATTTTTAGTGTCCGGCGGTGCCGATAGGCGTCGCCAGGTTTTGAAAGAAAATTTATTTATTTTTTAAATATTATATTAATTTTTTTGTAAAAATAACAAATGAGTTTATGAAATGAAAAAAAAACAGATCATTTACAATTGAACGCGTCTAATGCAATCAATTCAATTTTTAAAAAACACGAAAATACACCCCTAAATATTGAGGTTTACAAAAACGAAAAAATACACCCCTAACCGACTTTTTGAGTTGCCCCCCCCCCGAAACGAAGGTCCTGGCTACGCCCTTGGATGAGGGGGAGGGAGTGGAGCTGCTCCCCACCAAATCAAATTCCGCTGCTCACACTCACAATGTCGTTGTTCAAATAGGGCGACAGCAAAAATGTGGCGCCACCGTCGCCCGCCTCTTCACCCTCCGGCGGCGGCGTCGTCGTTGTCGGCACCGCTTGGCGCTGATGCTCATGATGCTGAACGGGCTGGAAAACCAGCGACGGCAGTGCCCACTGGGTTTGGCCCAGCACCGTGCCGACCATGAACTGGCGGAACAGAATTTTGGCAGCGATCAGCCAACCGCTGGGCTGCCCACCGGTGACAAATCTGTTCAATGGGACCGGGGGAGGAATTTATTATTTTTAATTTAATGTTTTAGTGTATATTTTTAAAGTAAACGTTTAAAAATAATTAAAATTGTTGCCATGCCCCAGGCGCCGTAGCCAGAAAAAAATTTAGGAGAGGGAAACCTGAAGTCTTTATTTTTGCTCTTCGGGCCAAAAATTTCAAAAACCCGAAAGTTGGCAATTTGATTTGCCCAAAAAATACAAAAAAGGGGGACATTTTAGAGTTTTTTTAGTGCATTAAAAAGGGGTTTTAAGCGAAATTTGCCAGGAAAATTGCTTAAAAGGTTTTCCAAAAAATTTAAATTTCTGTTAGGTAAAATTAAATTTTTAGCTCACCGTTTAAAGGCGAACGCGTCGGAGAAGTGCGAGACGGAGAACAGCAGGGCAAGTGTGGCGACCAATTTGCTGACAAAGAAATGCATCAGCACAACGACGAGGACGCACAGCGCGCAGAACACACCGCCGACCATGAAAAGGCTTGGGAACTGAAAATAAAAATTTAAAAAAAAAATGAAGCAAAAATGAAATTCGAATATTTTTTAGTGCCAGCAAAGCGAGTTAAAAATGGGGGGGAGGGGACGAGCGGTGCCGAATTAAAAATGGCACTAAAATTGAAGGGGGGGGTAATGGGTACTCCCCAAATCTCGCCGCCGAAATTTTTTAAAATTGTCAAACATAGAAATTTTCAAGAAATTTAAAAAAAAAATTCTTTGTAGGAATTCACTAAAAAATTTCAAAAAACGTTTTTTTTTCATAATTACTAATACAAAAAAAAATTTCTTGATATTTTCTTAAAAATTTTCAAAAACTGCGAGATTTTGTTCCGTCTATGGGTGAAAAGTAGGGCACACCCAATCGGTATCATATAATAATCATTTGATTTCCATACAAACTTCGCCCGCCTGTTGGATAATTTGGCGAAATGCCACATGGCGCATCTCAAACAGTGTCCTCAAATGTTGGCGCAAATTGCGCATGTTATTGTTGTTGCCACCGCCGCCGCCGCCATTTTCGTCTCCGCCGCCGCCGGCACCGCCGTTCACCGTGGAATTTGAAGAAGTTGATGAACTTGCTGGAGGAGCAAAAAGAAAAACAAAAATGTTTTACATAAAAAGAAATATGGGAGCCCGCGAAAACTTTTAAATTAAAAAAATTAAAAATAAAATTCAGAAAAAAATATTTTTTGAATTTAATTGTGTTTTATGAGACAATTTTTCGATTATTTTTTGTGCCAAATTCAAATTGACAAACCCACCCACCTAAAAACAAAAGCTCGAAGGGTTAGAAAAAAAAATTTTCATAAAATTTAATAGTAGCTTCACGAAAATTTAGTTATGTTATAGTTTTTAATATTTTTTAAGAAAAATGGTAAAAATCTTAGTTTTTCAACAAGAAAAGGAAAATTTTTTATGGTTCTTAAAATTCCACCAAAAGATATTTTTTTATAAAACTTAACAAAAGACAAGCCTAAAAACTCAAAATTCGAAAACTGTTCCCCTTTTCTGACATACTACTCACAGTCCGTCGATGCCGTCGTGGTGCTGATGCTGTCCCGGTTGTTGTTGGCGTTTGCGTTATTGTTGCCGCTGCTGCCGCCGCCACCTGCACTTGTGCCGTTTGTGTTGTTGTTCGCCGCCTGTGCAGCGGCGGCGTACGCCGCGTTGACAAAGGAAGCGACACTTTGCGTATGACGACGATGGCCACCACCAGCACCAGCAGCAGCACCACCACTAGCAGCAGCAACAGTCTGGAAAATGACGATGATGATGATTTTTCAAAAAATAAAAATCAAACGCATTTTTTTTTGTTGCTAAATTTGCCTATGTTCAATTTATAAAAACACAAAAAACAATTTTTATGTTTTCCGGTTAATCCATGTGCAGAAAACGAAAAGATCCTTGAAAATTTTTTTGTTTTTTTTTTGAAATTTCATTTTTTCCCCTAGAATTAAGGCTAGGTAAAAAAAGTCGGCCAATTAAGTGTGACAATTTTTGACAAATTTGTATATAAAAAATCCCGCTTTCAGCCACCATTTCTCTTGCGGGGCAGGCTTCATCCACAGTGAATCGAATTGAAAAATTTAAAAAAAAAACTGTTTTTACCGTGTTCCGGGGACGCGAAGCGCGTCGTGCGGTGCGAGACAATCGGTCGGCCGACTGCGAAGTGCGCAGGACGGAATTGCTGTTACGCCGACGCTAAAAAAAACAAATAAATTTTTAGAAAAAAAAATTTTTTTTTTTTGGACGATTCCCGTGACCCAATAAACAAACAAATTTTTAAATCAATGATGCCAGAAAAAAATGCAATGAATTTTCGCTATTTGTGCTTTTTTTTTTCATTCACCACACACCAAAAATGGGCAGGAATATGAAAATAAATAAATAATTAAAATTATTTTGGCAAAAAAAAGAAACAGAAAACAAAATGCACCTGATTATTGTAAGCCGGGACTCGGGTCTCGGCTACCGATTGGGGTTGGAGGGAAGAGGCTTCTCCCCATTGGAACGCCCACCGGGATTCCCCTTTTAAGCGATGGCTTTCCCAGCCATCGAGGTCAGTTAGTCAGTCAGGCCGAATCCCGAAACCCGGCACGGCTTAACTTTATGTTTTGTTTTGGTTCAACAATCATTCATCATCATCATCATCATCAATTCGGGACAAGAAAAGATTCTCAGTGGACAATTAGAGAGAGAGAGAAAATGCGGCGCTTTAAATTTGGGACGAATAAACAAGGCGGTTTCGGGACGACATGGAAAAAAATATCTCACAAATCAGTACACAGAGGGGTCTCCCCCCGAATGGGTACACTATATTCCTGGGTGCACCCCAAAATTTCGCCGGGACATAATTTCGGCGACATATTTTTTTTTTTAATTTAAAGTTTAAAAGCTTAGAAAGTTTAATTATTTTTTTAATGCGAAATTTTGTCCTGCTCCCACATTCCACGTCCACAGAAAAAAAATTTAATTTTTTGGGGGGGGGGGTTTAAGTTGAAAAATTGTAAAATTTTTTTTTTTTTTAAATTAGGAAAACCCAATATGAATTATTTAAAAATTGGTTTTTTATTTTTTTACCCGCTGCTGCGGAGCATCGCCAACAGGCGGAGCAGCAACGCCGGAAGAACAGTTGACCACCACAAAACCACCGTCATTGTCGTCATTGTTGCTGCTGTCCTCCGACGGCACCGCGGCAACGGCGGCGGCGGCGCCGGTGGTTGTCAACCGCGCGTTCTCCTTGGCACCGTTGACCACAATTTGATGCTGCTGCCACGCCGGACCAGTGCCAACAGCAACAACTGCTGCTGAAGACGGGACAAATTGTGTGTTGTTAAAATGTAAATTTTTTAATGGACCATATTCGGACATTTGTAGTCCAAAATTTTGTGGAATTTTGCGGCCTGTCTCCGACAATAATTAAAAACAAACAAAAAAATTAAATAAAATCAAAAACAAATTTTTTCCACATTTTTTGGTTAGGGATTATAGTCGCTGAAACAGATGGTGCACTGCTCGCCCTGGCCGCACTCCGTCTCGCTGGCCAACGAGCCAATGTGGGTGGAGCGGAAGAAGCGCAGCGTGGCCAACACCCAGGCCCACACCAATGCCAGGCCGAACAAAAGCTGAGGACGGGAAGGAACTGCTTATTATACTGCAATATGAGTCGGGAACTTTCAAAAAAAAAAAAAAACCCAATTTTTTAAAATTTTCCCATTTTATAACTAAATTTTTAATGAAAATCTGCTAAAAATGGCTCAAAATCACAAAATTTGGTCATTTTTTGGACAAAATCTGTTAACAAACTGCATTTAAAACCGCAAAAATTTTCCCGACGGCGCCTATCGGCACCGCCGGACCCCCTGTCCCCCAAACATTTTTTTGGAAAAACCGCGCCACATAAAAAACGGGTGTGAAAAGCAAAAAAAAAAAAAGGTCGTCGCCCGGGGGGAGGTGCCCCCCCCCGAGCCAAAATCCTGGGACCGTCCCTGCTTTCCCCATTAATCCCCACTGGCAATTTTGGTGACTTGCACTGATTAAATGCGGGAATTAGTTTGGCGTTCTTGGCCCTGCTCATCCGTCCCGCCCACGGCCCGATTGTTGTGCCCCACCCTCGCCGCCGTTGTCCGTCCATGTGTTTCCCGTTGCTCACCCGGACACTGTCGCCCACCCATTCCCAAGCCCGTAGCCAGGGGGGGGGGGCGAGGGAATTCCCCCCACCCCGAAATGAGAATTTTTAAAAAATTTCCGTAAGTTCTTTTTCTTGAAAATTTTCTTCCGCGTACCAGAGCCCGTGCCATTGTCGACATCGCTTCCGAATTCCGAAGAATGCATTGGGATGATGTAGGAAGGGGACGCACCAGCAGCAGCAGCAGCGGCATTGGTGGGCCGACCTTTGCTGCCTGCATTTTTTGTTTTTTTGGGGGACATGAGTGGTCCGGTGGTGCTTACAAGCCGAAACACAGTCGAGACATAACACAGTCGGGAATAAATTTGTTAATTAAAATTTTAAAAATTAGAAATTTTCAAAAAAAAAATTTCTAAGAAAATTATAAGAAGAGAAAAATTTTTTAAATTTATTTCCGACTGTGTTATGTCTCTGCTGTGTTTTGGGGTGTACCGTTACAGGCACCGTCTTTTTTTTTAACATATTTTTTCTTTGCATATTTCAAAGTGGGCCCCTTTGCGGTCAAAGGGGGGGGGGGGTGGGGACCCGATCCACGCCCCGGTTTTTTTATATAATTTTAACACGAAAATTTTCAAAAAATTACGCCCCGTCCGTCATAAACAAAATGTACCCGCAGCGGCGGTGGTGTTGCTGTTGGTCCACAGAGTGGCGGGCGGTGACGAATTGGCACGGGAGGAGGCACTCCACTGATCGTGGCGATGCTTTTGTTGTTGTTGCTGCGGTGTTTGAACGGCACAATTGCTGGCGGAGGTGGAGGGCGGCGCCGCCGGCCCGGCACTCAATTCGCTGCTGCTGCTGCTGCTGTCAATGGCCATAGGCCCATGCGCGGACGGTGCCGAATTAACATTTGCATCGATCCTAAAACGGACAATGGTTGCGTAATTGAACAATCAAAAATTTAAAACTAGAAAATTTTCAAAAATTTCAAATGAAAAAAATTATTAGTATGAAAATTTTTTTGAGAGAAAATGATATGGGGGAGGGAACGAATTGTTCCTGACCACATCAAAGCAAAAAGAAAAAACCAAGAAAAAAAATTAGTGGGTTTTTTTTATTTTTTGAAATTTGGGCACCTGGGCCTAATACATCAAACCCATTTTTGCTGAGGCTTTGGTTTGAATTTCCCTATCATTCGCACCAATAGCGATTTCTCAACAATCAGTGTCAGAGTAAGTCCAAGCAAATTAGAAATAAATTTTGCTACTAACACATTATTTGTTTGTTTATTTGGAGCCCCGACATTTGCGGCCCCGACATTTGCGGTCCGACTTTTGCGGCCCCGACATTTGCGCCTATGTCCAAAATCGGACTCAAAGTTGAATTTTTTCAACCCCTGATAGCCTAATAAGCATTAAAATTAAGAAAACACGGTTTTATGGTTCATTATGATCAATAATTTTTTGTTTGAAAATTTTATTATTTTTTCAACATTTTTTTGAAGATCAAATGATCATGTACAATCACTTTTAATCGCTTATTTAAAGCTATTTATGCGATCAGTGATTGAAAAAACTTAGTTTTGAACCAGATTTTGGACAAAGGCGCAAATGTCGGGCCGCAAAAGTCGGGGCCGCAAATGTCTGGACCGCAAATGTCGGGACACGGTTTATTTATTTATATTCGATCCCTTTTTTGGGCCAAAATGCAAAAAAAAACAAAAAATTTTTTGTCCACAATTTTCCGCAAATGTGTATATTGTTTTAAATTTTGTGGTATCAATATCTGCGGGATTTTAAAAGGTTGTGTTATTTATTGTTTATTTTCTTTATGATACTCCTTGAAAATTTCAAATATTTCGGGGGGAGGAGTTACAACAAACCACAAACCCGTTCTGTCGCTGTAGGAGGGTGACATCGGAGGTCGAACTGCTTGCACTCGCCGCCCCAGATGGTGCAGCAGCAAAAGCGGTTGACGGAGATGAACCAATCGCTGGCATTTGTTGCTGTTGGTTTTGTTGCTGCTGCTGTTGCTGGTGGGCAGCAGCAAGTTCGCCGAACAGTGTGCTGATGCCGGACGGCAATTGTATGGGCGGGAATTGGATGTTCAGATCCTCGACCGGAGTCTGCAAAAAATAAGGGGAAATGATGGCATTTTTAAGAGCTATTTGATACCCATTTTTATAAGATAAACCTTTCTTGGCGTTATCAGAGAAAGAATTTTCGAAAAGGATGCAAAATTTAGAAAAAGGATGTATCAAGTGACCGGGAAAAGTTATGACCGTTTTTTTCAAATTTTATCGGTTCATAAACTTTTTAGGACAATCGCATGCTGTTTAATCCACCTAAAACTAGCTGTAGTGTTGTAGTCAAGGGCGTAGCTAGGGGGGGGGGGCCCAGGGGGCCCGGCCCCCCCCCTCCGAAATCAGAATTTTTTGAAAAAAAAAATATTTTTTTGAAACATCGCCGGCATAATTTTATTTTAATTTAAATAACGCGTTTATGCAAAGGAAACATAAAATAATGCAATCAATTCAATTTAAAAAAAAAACACGAAAATACACCCCTAAAAATAGAGGTTTACAAAAACGAAAAAATACACCCCTAAGAATCGACTTTTTGAGTTGCCCCCCCCCCGAAACGAAGGTCCTGGCTACGCCCTTGGTTGTAGTGTTAAGGTGGGACAGTTTTTTGTTGAAATTTTTTTTTGTTTTGTCTTGGTTTAAGCGTGCTCCGGGACCGGCGGAAGACCGCTGGAAATACTCAATTTGGTAATAGTGTACATGGTATACCCTTTTAAATTTTTTTAGAAATAAAGTTGTTTTAGATTCCGAGATATATTCCGTCCGACTCATTTCGAACCACTGACCTGGACTCGATCGTATTCTCCGACCTAGAAAACCTATAAAACAACTTTATTTCAAAAATTCAAAAACTGCGAGATTTTGTTCCGTCTATGGGTGAAAAGTAGGGCACACCCAATCGGTATCATATAATAATCATTTGATTTCCATACAAACTTCGCCCGCCTGTTGGATAATTTGGCGAAATGCCACATGGCGCATCTCAAACAGTGTCCTCAAATGTTGGCGCAAATTGCGCATGTTATTGTTGTTGCCACCGCCGCCGCCGCCATTTTCGTCTCCGCCGCCGCCGGCACCGCCGTTCACCGTGGAATTTGAAGAAGTTGATGAACTTGCTGGAGGAGCAAAAAAGAAAAACAAAAATGTTTTACATAAAAAGAAATATGGGAGCCCGCGAAAACTTTTAAATTAAAAAAATTAAAAATAAAATTCAGAAAAAAATATTTTTTGAATTTAATTGTGTTTTATGAGACAATTTTTCGATTATTTTTTGTGCCAAATTCAAATTGACAAACCCACCCACCTAAAAACAAAAGCTCGAAGGGTTAGAAAAAAAAATTTTCATAAAATTTAATAGTAGCTTCACGAAAATTTAGTTATGTTATAGTTTTTAATATTTTTTAAGAAAAATGGTAAAAATCTTAGTTTTTCAACAAGAAAAGGAAAATTTTTTATGGTTCTTAAAATTCCACCAAAAGATATTTTTTTATAAAACTTAACAAAAGACAAGCCTAAAAACTCAAAATTCGAAAACTGTTCCCCTTTTCTGACATACTACTCACAGTCCGTCGATGCCGTCGTGGTGCTGATGCTGTCCCGGTTGTTGTTGGCGTTTGCGTTATTGTTGCCGCTGCTGCCGCCGCCACCTGCACTTGTGCCGTTTGTGTTGTTGTTCGCCGCCTGTGCAGCGGCGGCGTACGCCGCGTTGACAAAGGAAGCGACACTTTGCGTATGACGACGATGGCCACCACCAGCACCAGCAGCAGCACCACCACTAGCAGCAGCAACAGTCTGGAAAATGACGATGATGATGATTTTTCAAAAAATAAAAATCAAACGCATTTTTTTTTGTTGCTAAATTTGCCTATGTTCAATTTATAAATGCCCTCGGAAAAAGCAAACAAATAATAAGGCATTGAATTGGTCGCGATGCCAACAAATGGGAAATATGCAACAAATAAATTTTTAGGCATTAGTTTAATGAAAATGCATTTTTTTCATACAAAAAATTAAATAAGAATCGATCAATGTTAAAGAGATAAATAAAATGAATATAATAAATGAGCAAAAATAAAAAGCCAATCCAAATGTTTTTTTACTATAAATTTTGTGTGAAAAATTACAAAAATCTTTTTGAAAATTTTTCTAAAAATCATGAAATTACGAAAAATTGGGGGGATTTGATTAGCTTTGGGGAAAAAATAAATGACAAAATTAAATTTATATATATACAAAAGAAAAATTGCCATCAAAGAAATGAGAGAATCCTGAGAATGTTCAATCGAATGCAAATGAAAGAGAATTTCAAAAAAATTATTAAGTGATTTTTATGAACGGAGCGATGAAAAAAAGTTAAAAAAACATTGCAAATCAAAAATGATAAAATTGAATTGCAAAATTTAGTAGTAATGGAAGGAGGACGGAGGAGCATTATTATTAGTATTGTTGGACAGGAAATGGTGCCGCTGGCCGTCCCATGGGCGTTGGTGCGGCACACGGCCACCGCCGCTGTGGTGCCATTGTTGACGGGACGGCGCATGGGTGCCACCACCACCACCGACAGCGTCGTACATGTTGCCAACAATCTCTGTTAGAAATAAAGGGTTGTTGGAATTTTAGCAGGCCCGTGACCAGAAAAAATTTCGGAGGGAAACGCGAAGGTTTTTTGCTCTTTGCCCCCCCCCGTAAAATTTTTCAAAAATTATTGGCCCAATGGGTGAAAAGAAAAACAATTTTTTAGCAATTTTTGCAAAACGATTTTATGTTTTTAGGTTAAATTTTTGAAAATTGAAGGGAATTGTGTCGTGTCGTAGTGGCGCCAGGCTAACAATTTACAGGAAATTTCTTGTTTTTGGATTTTTTACGAGCCCTGGGCATCACCGAAAAAAAAAAAATTTTTTTTTGGAAAATTAAACCATTTTTTAATTGAAAGTTTTCTTCCCCCACCCGCCGCTGTGTCCCCATGGTTCTCACCAACCAGCAGAAGATGAAGTGGAAGGACGGCGTCCAAAACCACCACCACCATCATCCATGTGTTGTCGCTGCTGCTGATAGTGCGGCGCATTGGCGGTGGCACGGCCCAAAGTGCGCATCGCCGTCACAACGGCACCACCGCCGCCACCAGCATGGCCAATGGCATTGGCACCGTGGTAGTAATGCTGATGATGATGGTGTGACGGCTGCCGTTGTGCCACCGTTGTCCAACCATAGCCATGGCCATTGTCAAAGTCAATGTCGTAGTCCTCTTCTTCGGTGGTGCACAGCAAAATCAGTGAGACCGAAATGGCGGCAATCTGTCAACAAATTTGCATTTTGCGTGTGGTCAAATAAGTAAAACAAACGAAAAATGAATATTTTTTAAAATTTATTTTGTTTAGCGCTTTGAGGACTCTTTTTTTTTCAAAAGATCTCAAAAAAGTGAGATTATTGGCCAAAATACTCAATATCGGCCGATAGGCACTGCCGGCGAAGATTTTGAAAAACAGAGGAAATTTGGCAATAAATTTCGTCCTAAAAAACTAATTTTTTAATTTTGATTGTGAGTCATTTTCTAATGGAGAATGAATAGAAGGGCAAAAATTTTTCTGAATGAAAAAAATGACAGAAAACTAGCCGAAAATTTGCAGAAATTTTACCCATTTTTTATCCGGTATCATTCAAAAGCTCCTCACATGTTCTATTAGCCTTACAAAAAGATTTTCTAGCCTGTAAAAAATTTATTAAGAAAAAAACTCCAAAAAATTTCGACTTTTTTGCAATTTCATGTTATAACTTTTTTGGTAATTGTCTAATCGCGAAACAATAGCTTACAAATTAGAAATAGCTTCTAAACATGTTAAGCTTTCGAATGATACCAAGAATGTTAGATTTGGTTTACAAAGAAAAAGGTTATAGTCCAAAAACTTGGTCTGGCGCCCAAACGAAGTGGACCCTAAAGTGGAGGCCCCCTCCTAATTTTTTAGGAAAATTTTTTTTGGCTCTTACAACCACTAACAAAAGAAAACCTGTGCCAAAATCACAATGCCAAAAATGGCCAACGCAACGGAGAAGCCGATGCGCAGCGCAAGCCAAATTCGGTATTGGCACCCGTCGCAGCGCAAGTCGCACGTCCGGGGCGGGTCTTGGCGAAACGCACGAAAATCGGAACAACCCGCATTGCCTACAACGGGGCAATTGAATGTCAATTAGTAATCTTGAAGAAAATTAGTTTATTTCGAGAGATATCAATTATTAAAATAATTTTTTTTTAAATTTTTCCACAAGAAAATTCAAGAAAAAATTGGAAATTTTCCAAAATATCGTTAGAAAAATTCTTGAATTTTTTTTTCATTGGTTTTACCACAACAGCGAAACGCCTGCTGCAGTCGGTCCAGAGTTTCCTGCACAATGCCGGGCCCTTGGTAGTAATGTTGGACCATGTAGTTGAGAGCATCGGACAACTCCACATCAATCTGACGAATTTTATAAAATAAATGTACATGAAAAAAAAATTTTACACTGAAATATAGAGCTACCCCCCCCCAAAAAAATAGGGCATAATTTTTAAATCTCACCCTTTTCTTGGGGATAATTAGTGTTATTCGAAAGCCTAAATGGGTCAGCTATATTTTAATGATTCGATTTCTCAAAAAAAATTTAATTGCATTTTAAATCGGTGAGTTGTACACGGTTGTGCCCTGGGGGGTGAGAATAAGTGGCCAAAAACCGACCCCACATTGTCTCTGTCCGTTCCTACCCCATCTTTGGTGTACAAAATGTAACAGCCGCAGCCGATGGTGAACATCAGCAGCACACCGGCGCCCACCGTGTACAGCCAAAGCAGTGGTGACGAAGTGTAGACCACAGCGACGGGGTCCTCCCAGCCGTTGTTGTCGCCACTTTGTCCGCCGCCTAGACGACGCTTTGTCCGCTTTTGTGCCGGTGCCGTTGCGGTGACACCGCAGCAGCCAAACATGGCCAACAGCAGCAGCGCCGCACCGAGCAGTATCATGATGTAGGAGAAGGCGTAAAGAGTGGGCGCTTCCTGTGGAAAAAGTTGGGATTATTAAAAGACCAGTTATAAAAAGGAATTACTAGTAATTTCCAACAAAATTTTTTTTTTTAATTTTCAAAAACCTAAATTTGGTAGTCCTTCGGAATTGGTGTCCAGACGGAAAAAATAAATTTTCTTATTAATGAACCCAGGCTCAGATTTTGCAAAATCATTGATTTTGTCTATTATTTTTCATCATTAGTTGGTTTTTTTGAAAATTTTTGTTTTCTAAAATTTTGGCTATCCCATACCCTTACGGCCCATTCTAAAGCTATTTATGCGTTACCATTCTGAACATGGAATTTATTACCGCTAACAAAATTTTTGAAGGTAAAATTTTATTAAAAAAGTCAAGTACTTGATGAAAAATCATAGTTAAATGAATGCAAAATCCGAGCTCGGACTCGTTATCTGTGCATTTTTTTTTACCCTAGAAAATGTTCAAAGAAAATTTTCCAAAAAAAAAAAATCTAGTAAAAAAAAATTTTTAACGATTTTTTTTTTAAATTTTGAAAAGAGTTACAATTAGTAATGTATCATAAAGTTTTGAGAAAATCGTTTTCATTAATGTCGCCCTTCTCCAAAAGCCTCAAAATCTCCTTCACCCAAAAATCACCACACAAAATTTCGCCAAATTTTTGCAAACAAAAAAATCCAAAACAATGGCAATTTCTGGTGTAAATCTGTCAACAAATCTTGCCGATAGAACAACATTTTGCAACAAAAAGATTAAACATACATTTAATGAAATTTGTGAGGTGTAAATTTTTACCCATTTTTTTCGTTTATGGTAAAATTTTATTACTATTTTCATCAAACCCATTTTTTCTCACAATCAGCCCTCCGCCAACCCAAATATTTAAAAAAGCCATCAATAAAAAGGATTTATTTCCCCCCCCCCCAAAAAAAATGCATACCCAAAACGCCTCGTGGACCGCCTGGCGGTAGCGCTCGCTGAGAAAGTCGCGGAAACGGCTGTCTGTGCGCAGCCAAGCGCCAGTGGCCAACACCAAAGTGCCGACAACCGAAAATAAGAAAAATGTATTTTAAATTTAGTAAAAGACCCAATTTATGGCACCAATGAGCATAAAGTATCACCGTAAAAAAATCGGTACCATTTTTTGGTCGAAAATTTCAACATTTTTGTTTTTTTTTGAAAAATCCTACTTTTTTTTGGGTTAGGGTTAGGGATCGTTGGTCATGAATCCCGTATCAATTTCAGTTAATACCGGACCCATAATCTGAATCGAAATTTTATAGAAACTGATCATACAAATGTTGACTTAAAAAGTCATGATTGTTAACTTTAGGCGTCCAATCAACGACCATTCATCCCCAGTTTCTTAAGACATAATTTTTTTTTGAACTTTATCAAGATACATTCTCCTGGTGTCAATTAAAAGCAACAGACAAAAAAAATATCCTTAAAAAATTCTGAATTTCGAGTTTTTTTTTCATTGTATTTTCCCGAGACTCTAGGCATTCGTATGGTACCAGGAATATATGTTTTGACAAAGTAAGAAAAAAGTTAGGGCCTAAGAAACTCAGGATATTCATAGAATGGACGCGTAAACTGCAATAGAACCATATTTGCAGCTTTTTGTTGAAATTTAAATAAAGGGCCACAAAACAAACCAAAGTACACAATTTGTGAGTTATTGTCACAATTTTTGCCATTTGCTTTTTTTTTGGTGCCATAACCAACAAAAGTGCCGCAAATTTTCTCGATGATTGAATGGGTGAAATTTATACGAAATTAGAGCCAAAATTTTTTTTAAAAAACCATGAAAATGATGTTGACTGCATAAATTGTGTATTTGGACCAAAGTCGGTAGTTTGAAGCACTTGACGATGACTCACTAAATTGAAAAAACGGTTAAAATTTCAAATTGAAGACCAATTAGTTAGTTAAAGATTTTAAGCGTCTAATGACTGGATATAAAATTGAGGTAAATTTTGCTATTTAAAAAATGCAAAGGAAAAACGAAGATACAAAAAAAAAAAAATTTTTTTTTCTTTTTTATTGCATAACAATCAAAATTGATTGGAATAATTTTCACAGACTTTAAGCCTTCAAATGATGACCAAAAAATGGTAAAAGTCGGGAACATTGGTCCCATAAAAAAAAAGATAAAAATGCTCATTTTAAGCGATTCTGAGCAGTACTCAGGGGTATTCGAGGTCGCTGATCACGATTCTGATATTTATTTCGACCGATTTCGAACCCCGAACCCGAATTCGAACAAATTTTTTTTTGTTATTCACTCGAAATTTGCTCAAACAAATGTTTATTCCATGCTAAAATACGCATAACAACTCAAGCATTGACAACATATAACTGAGCTATTTGCTCGAAAATATTTTCATATGACAAAAGGGTTTTTTCCCATAAAATTGGCGCCACATTGAAATAACAAAAAAAAATTTGTTCGAATTCGGGTTCGGGGTTCGAAATCGGTCGGAATAAATATCAGAATCGTGATCAGCGACCTCGAATACCCCTGAGTACTGCTCAGAATCGCTTAAAATGAGCATTTTTATCCTTTTTTTTATGGGACCAATGTTCCCGACTTTTACCCCAAAAAATAGGGGGGTTGACAAATAAAAAAGGGAAATCGGTGGACCCATGAAATTTATTTGACTGGTCTCATAAAAATGAATCAAGCAGAAAGGTCCCACGAATTTTCTCAAAAAAAGGATCAAATAAAATTTTTTAAATTAAGTAATTACACACAAACACACCCATTCATTTCAAAAAACATCCGCCGATAGTTGTCAGAGGCCGCCGCCGATGATGTCATCACTTTTTGGACGATGAATCATAGCAAAATCATCGCGAGATTAGGAAGATAGAGAGAGAGAAAGCAGTAGCTGAATTTTACCTAATTTGTTAATTGCCACAAAAACTGGCTATTAAACAACTTAAAAAACTAAATGAATTCACCTGCAAAGGAAAATTTGCAATGGAACGAATCCCACCAAAAAACATAAAGCTAAAAATCAGTTGTATTTTATTATTTCGAATCGCTTACAAGACTTTTTTTGCCGGATTTAAACTAAATAAATTTGATGGATATGTACACATTTTCTCACCATTTCTTGCCATGGACGGTAAAAAACGAAAAAAATTGCCAAAAAATAATTGGCGTAAAACAAAACGCCAACACACGCAAAAACAAAGTATATGCACTTACACTGGTAAATGCCTTTTTTGTATTTTTTATTTTGATCAGCCATAACACGCTTCATTCCCAACAAAAATGAACAAATTTGGTATCTAAAAAAAGATTTTGAAAAGGTGAATCTTTTTCTAAGCGAATGCTAAGCAATTTGACATCGTAGAAAAAAGTTGTGGGAATTTCAAACTTTTATCATGTTATAACTCAAGTCCTAGCCAGCTCTTTCTAACCAAAATGCTAAATTTATTCTTTTTTCTATTGATTCTAAATGTTCAAAGTGATTTTGTACCCTTATAACCAAAATTATTAGAATTTTCGAATTTGGTGTTTTTTCATGTGTTAGAGACATGAAAATAGTACGCCAAAAGGAGAGGAAAAGAAATACTTTTTATTAGAAAATTTATAACTTTTGAGTTTGACTATAGACAAAATTAAATTCACTATAGAAAGATGCAAAATTTTTTTCTCTATCGATATGCAAAATTTGGTGTGGATTTAACAAGTAGGAAAAAAGTTAAACAGGATGAAGTAAATGTTGTTCTTTACATTATTAAGGATGAAGAGATAGTACGTAAAAGTGAGAGAAATAAAGATAAAAAGTAAAAGTGACAGAACGCCAATTTTTTCCCATAATTATCCATAAAAAGATTTATTGTCGCTTTTTTTCTTTTTTACCGTCCATGTTGCCGGTCGCTGATCACTCGGCACCAATCGGACATTGCCAATTTGCCATCCTCTCGGGTCGGAACACACGGCAAATGGACAAGTGAAAATATGGACAAATATAGAAATATGGACATAAAAAATGGACATGGAAATTAGTGCCAAAATATGGACATAAATCGCGAAGCTAAAAACATGTATTCGGGCGTTTCAGCCCTCCCACAGTCGATGGAGAAAAAATATGGGATTTGCGTGGTTGGTCGACCGGCTAAAAGTGCAAAAGTGTATTTTGGGGTGTCCAAATCACCAAATCACATTACCATGATTATGTGATCAGCAGATGAAGTTAGTGCCACAGACTTTTAATCCCCATAAAAGATAACTTAGGGCAATCAGGCCAAGGAAATCCCTCTCGTTTTCGATGGACAAAATTTAAAATGTTTAATTTACATAAATGAAAATTTGGGAAATCCCTCCCGTTTTCGATGGACAAACAAACAATAAGTGGCGCCCCTTTATTCTCGGGTTGACTGAAATGGACTGAGCTCAGCTCCGAAGATTTCCACATAAATATTAAATAGAAGTGAAATGTCAAATGATCAACCGATTGTCATCGCAAAAGTCGGCACATTAATTTTTTTTAAATTTATACAGATAATTAATAAACAAGCAAAAAAAACTGCAAAATTTATTTAACATTGATATTTGAGATGCCAATCATAAATTTAACAAAAAGAAAATAGAACAACAAAAATTACAGTTTTTCATTCAATAAATTTGAGCAAACAAACAAAATTTTTAATAAATTGTTTATTCAATGGGATTGAAAAAAAAATTGCTTTCTCAGCGTATACTCCACCACAGGCGTCTGCATTTGGTGGTCGGGCGGTCCCATGCACAGCTTGCTTACCAAGTCGTTGACCCGCGTCATCACGCTCAGAATGTCCTCCTGACACGCCTTTTTTGACAGCACCTCGACTAAGCTTTGGACAAAGTACGTTCCGTACTTGTGGTCCCTCCACACCACAAAGTGTGCAAAAGTGGCGTGTGCGATCAAAAAGTCCGTCTTCAGTGTCGGATGGTCGCTAAATGGCGAAAGGATCACTCTCTCAAAAAACGGGTGGGGGGGGGGGAGGTGTTAGGTCATTTCGTAAGCCACGATGGGGGCGTTTCTTAAAAAAAGAAATTTTTTACAGAAAATTGGTAATTCTTCCTACCACGAACAATGGGATGGGTGGTAAAACATACAAAAATTAACCCAAATGAACGTTCACCAAAATTGCCAATATGGGCATTTCCATTAATTTTAAAATCCATAAAAATTTAATATTTTCCCAATTTTCAGCAAAATATTAAAAAACAAATTATAAATCGAGAAGAAATTTGAAAAAATTAATTTTTGCATTTTTTGTTAATATTTCATTTTATAAATCTTACTTATTTGTTGGTTTTTAATTGATTGTTTTTTTTGCTAAAGAAGTTCTTCAATTAATATCAAAAATAAATAAAAATTTAAATTTGATTATTTCCGAGAAAAATTTTGAATTTGGTAAATTAAAAAATAATAATTTTCTTATTTTTAAGAAAAGCCCTGACAATTAGGGGGTTTCCTCTCAAAGGACACATGAACAAAAGACCCAGAGACTTTGGGCCCACTAAGACAAATTACCTACGGACAAAGCCAAAAATAAATTGCTTCAAAATTCTGATTTAAATTTTCTTTTACTTACCAATTGTTCAAGTACCGGTGCAACAGCTTCGGTTCGCCACGTTTGGATGTGCTTTTCTTGTCGCTTATGGTTTTGCCCCTCGATCTCGATCGGCCACTTTGTTCGGAAGTGCTGGGCTTGTCGATGGTGGCATTGCTGCTTGATTGTCCGGCGCTGTGCGTTCGTCCACCGCGCATCTCCAGAGCTGTAATCATAAAATGTATTTATAAATATGATTAAAAAATAAACTGAAATTTAATTAAATATAATTTTAAAATTAATTGTTATTTCTGTAAGCGGCAACCATGCCATTGCAAATAGTATTTTGAAATTATATTATTATGAACTTTATTTAAAAAAAATTATTTTATTTAAATATCTTTAAAAATTATTTATGTGTGTGAGTACTGTATTTATTATGAAAATAATAAACGTACAGCCACGACATGCTTGCACGAACACCTAAATAAATTACATGTGTAAAAAAATTATTTTGTTCGATTAATAAAATTTTAAATTCATTTGAAAATCCAAAATTACCAATTTCGGTTTGTCTTTAAGTGCTGGGCATTTGTCCCCATCCAGCAAGGCAATGAACTCGCGCGTGTCAATGGCGCGATCGTCAACGCCGTAGATTTGATCATAATGACCATGGGTCATGATCATCAGAACACAGCTTTAAAGTTGTTAAATAAAAATTTCATTTTTAAAGAAAAATTCATTTTTTTATATTTTACCTGTCCGCCTTTTCATGTCCTTTGTACTTGGAGAATATTTTGAGTATTTGTACCATTTGCTAAATTTGAGAACTAATCATTGATCAATCCGGAAAATGGCGCAAATGAAGAAAAATTTTAAACAGGCTTATTGTTAGCTGAACCCCATATTTAAAAAATAACCCCAAAATTATGAATTTGTTAAAAAAAAACAAAAATCTGAAATCGAATAAAAAAAAATTTTCGAAGCATAATAAAAAGCTAAAAAAACCAAACAAACTCTAAATTTATGTTGTCAGAATGCCGAGTTGGCTTTTCTTGATCAATGAAAAGGCATTTTGGCTTTAAATTTTCACCTGTTTCGTCCGGTCAACCTCCTCAAACACTTTGTATCCAAACTTTTCCATTAAGGCCTTGAAACGTTCCTGGTCGATGTTTGGCCCGCGTCTGTCTTCGAATTTTTTTTGGTCCAAGAAGTGAACGTTGTTTATGATCAAACAAAGGCCTCTTTCGCCGGTTTTGTTGATCGGATAGGCCTTAAAATTAAATTCAAACTTATTTTTTTAAGTTGGCAATTTTAGAGTCATTGACTAAATTCCAAGTTTTTATTTTTCTTTTGCCAATTTACTTTTGTTCATAAGTTGATCAAAACAAGCTAAATGTCGTCAAAAACCATTGCAACGTCAAAAAAATGGTCATATGTCCGAGACGGACAATTTCAGGAATTGGTCGTCCGCGTGCGGAACGCACTGACAAGACGAAAACGGCCACACATTGACAGTCTGCGGGTAAGCTGACACCAATTTAATATCTGATCAGTGTAATATATAAATTATCAATTTTTGCACAAAAAAAGTTTAATTTTTTTGGGGACCCGAGCATTTCGGCATTCGTTTTTGCCGACTGTTTTTTTGACACTCATTTTTTGTGTTCGTTTTCACCACCCGTTTTTCGGCGCACGGCTAGAACTATAGATGATGGGCAACTTTTTGGAAGAAAAATGTTTATTCTAAAGCCGTTAAATCATAGGGTTTTTCTGGGTCTGAATTCATTTTGACCAATTTCGAATCCCTGATCCGAATTCGAACAAAATTCGAAAACAAAATTTATTTGTGTGTTTGTATCTATACACATGACCATTTTTTTGACGTTGCAATGGTTTTTGACGACATTTAGCTTGTTTTGATCAACTTATGAACAAAAGTAAATTGGCAAAAGAAAAATAAAAACTTGGAATTTAGTCAATGACTCTAAAATTGCCAACTTAAAAAAATAAGTTTGAATTTAATTTTAAGGCCTATCCGATCAACAAAACCGGCGAAAGAGGCCTTTGTTTGATCATAAACAACGTTCACTTCTTGGACCAAAAAAAATTCGAAGACAGACGCGGGTCAAACATCGACCAGGAACGTTTCAAGGCCTTAATGGAAAAGTTTGGATACAAAGTGTTTGAGGAGGTTGACCGGACGAAACAGGTGAAAATTTAAAGCCAAAATGCCTTTTCATTGATCAAGAAAAGCCAACTCGGCATTCTGACAACATAAATTTAGAGTTTTTGGTTTTTTTAGCTTTTTATTATGCTTCGAAAATTTTTTTTATTCGATTTCAGATTTTTGTTTTTTTAAACAAATTCATAATTTTGGGGTTATTTTTTAAATATGGAGTTCAGCTAACAATAAGCCTGTTTAAAATTTTTCTTCATTTGCGCCATTTTCCGGATTGATCAATGATTAGTTCTCAAATTTAGCAAATGGTACAAATACTCAAAATATTCTCCAAGTACAAAGGACATGAAAAGGCGGACAGGTAAAATATAAAAAAATGAATTTTTCTTTAAAAATGAAATTTTTATTTAACAACTTTAAAGCTGTGTTCTGATGATCATGACCCATGGTCATTATGATCAAATCTACGGCGTTGACGATCGCGCCATTGACACGCGCGAGTTCATTGCCTTGCTGGATGGGGACAAATGCCCAGCACTTAAAGACAAACCGAAATTGGTAATTTTGGATTTTCAAATGAATTTAAAATTTTATTAATCGAACAAAATAATTTTTTTACACATGTAATTTATTTAGGTGTTCGTGCAAGCATGTCGTGGCTGTACGTTTATTATTTTCATAATAAATACAGTACTCACACACATAAATAATTTTTAAAGATATTTAAATAAAATAATTTTTTTTAAATAAAGTTCATAATAATATAATTTCAAAATACTATTTGCAATGGCATGGTTGCCGCTTACAGAAATAACAATTAATTTTAAAATTATATTTAATTAAATTTCAGTTTATTTTTTAATCATATTTATAAATACATTTTATGATTACAGCTCTGGAGATGCGCGGTGGACGAACGCACAGCGCCGGACAATCAAGCAGCAATGCCACCATCGACAAGCCCAGTACTTCCGAACAAAGTGGCCGATCGAGACCGAGGAGCAATGCCACCATCGACAAGCCCAGCACTTCCGAACAAAGTGGCCGATCGAGATCGAGGGGCAAAACCATAAGCGACAAGAAAAGCACATCCAAACGTGGCGAACCGAAGCTGTTGCACCGGTACTTGAACAATTGGTAAGTAAAAGAAAATTTAAATCAGAATTTTGAAGCAATTTATTTTTGGCTTTGTCCGTAGGTAATTTGTCTTAGTGGGCCCAAAGTCTCTGGGTCTTTTGTTCATGTGTCCTTTGAGAGGAAACCCCCTAATTGTCAGGGCTTTTCTTAAAAATAAGAAAATTATTATTTTTTAATTTACCAAATTCAAAATTTTTCTCGGAAATAATCAAATTTAAATTTTTATTTATTTTTGATATTAATTGAAGAACTTCTTTAGCAAAAAAAAACAATCAATTAAAAACCAACAAATAAGTAAGATTTATAAAATGAAATATTAACAAAAAATGCAAAAATTAATTTTTTCAAATTTCTTCTCGATTTATAATTTGTTTTTTAATATTTTGCTGAAAATTGGGAAAATATTAAATTTTTATGGATTTTAAAATTAATGGAAATGCCCATATTGGCAATTTTGGTGAACGTTCATTTGGGTTAATTTTTGTATGTCTTACCACCCATCCCATTGTTCGTGGTAGGAAGAATTACCAATTTTCTGTAAAAAATTTCTTTTTTAAGAAACGCCCCCATCGTGGCTTACGAAATGACCTAACACCTCCCCCCCCCACCCGTTTTTTGAGAGAGTGATCCTTTCGCCATTTAGCGACCATCCGACACTGAAGACGGACTTTTTGATCGCACACGCCACTTTTGCACACTTTGTGGTGTGGAGGGACCACAAGTACGGAACGTACTTTGTCCAAAGCTTAGTCGAGGTGCTGTCAAAAAAGGCGTGTCAGGAGGACATTCTGAGCGTGATGACGCGGGTCAACGACTTGGTAAGCAAGCTGTGCATGGGACCGCCCGACCACCAAATGCAGACGCCTGTGGTGGAGTATACGCTGAGAAAGCAATTTTTTTTCAATCCCGTTGAATAAACAATATGAACAACATGACATTTAACAACAAACACCCACCGATTCCGCACCAACGAGCGGTCCTTGGCCTCGAGCGTTCAAACCAAATGTGGGACGACGCACGACTGAGTGCCCGTTGGCTGAGTCCGATGACGCCGCCATGCTTCTGTCCGATCAGCGCGTAGGCGGTGTTCGAGCCGAGGATCACCACGTCAATGGGCGATCAGAAAGTGGTAGAAGATGACGCTGGTCCGTGTCAGCATATTCACGAGGGCAACTGCTTGGCCTGAATGGAAAAAAAATTGAAAAATTTTTCTTTGAGTTATGAGGAAAAAAAAGAAAAATTTTTTCAAGCTATTTCAAAACCATAGCCAGAAAAAAAATTTTTTTTTTTTTTGTTGCTCTTCGGACTAAAATTTTGTTCTCATGTTAATCTAAAAAAATTTAGCGCCGGAGAGAAAAAAACAGGAATTTGTTGTCCTTTTTAGCCAAAAAGAAATTAGAACTTTTTTTTTGAAATTTCAAAAGGCTAAATAGGAATACCCTCTCCCCGAAAACAAAAGAAAATTGGGTATAATACTTTTAAAATATTGTGGAAATTTGCCAAAACTTCGAAAAAACACCTAAATTTGTTTATTTATTGAGTAAGCACCTCAAAACGTGGTAAAAGCTGACGCTCGTCCGTGACAGCATATTCCATGAGGCCAACTGAAAAGAACCGCAAAATTAATGCCATGCCAAACAGACATTTATGAAGTACATTGAGTCCCGAATGCCTTGCCAACCTCGCGAATTGACGAACGTTTGAAACTGGAACTCCTGCTGATGGTACTGTTCCTGCTCGTCCAAGTGCTGGATGGACGTCTCGCGGATGATAATGCCTTGAGGGAAATGGCAAATAAATAAATGGACAGAATTAAATCAAATGGCACGGAATTAAAAAAAAATCATGGAAAGAAATGAAATTTAAAAAAAGGAATGAAAAATGGCAGCGAATTATTGCAATTGAAATTGATGGCTCATCTCTTCTCTCCAATGAAAAATCTTTAAAAAATTCAGTTGTTTTGCAACAAAAAACATTCCCAAAAAATTTTTTAAAAGAATTTTTTTTTGAGATTAATGATAAAAATAGGGCGGTGATTTGTAATGCGCAAACCCCTGAAAACCCACTTTTTCACTTCGTAAAGTCTCAATTTTTTTTTTTTACAATTTTAATAATTTTCAAAGGGCGCGCCTTTTGTTGAATTAGCGCCTAAAATTGAAAAATAATTTTCCAAGCCTTCCGCTTTCTACACACACCTCCCCCTTCTCCAAAGGCCTCAAAATCTCCTTCACCCAAAAATCACCACACAAAATTTCGCCAAATTTTTGAAAAAAAAAAAAAAAAATCCAAAACAATGGCAATTTCTGGTGTAAATCTGTCAACAAATCTTGCCGATAGAACAACATTTTGCAACAAAAGGATTAAACATACATTTAATGAAATCTTTGAGGTGTAAATTTTTACCCATTTTTTTCGTTTATGGTAAAATTTTATTGCCATTTTCATCAAACCCATTTTTTCTCACAATCAGCCCTCCGCCAACCCAAATATTTAAAAAAGCCATCAATAAAAAGGATTTATTTCCCCCCCCCCCCCAAAAAAAAATGCATACCCAAAACGCCTCGTGGACCGCCTGGCGGTAGCGCTCGCTGAGAAAGTCGCGGAAACGGCTGTCTGTGCGCAGCCAAGCGCCAGTGGCCAACACCAAAGTGCCGACAACCGAAAATAAGAAAAATGTATTTTAAATTTAGTAAAAGACCCAATTTATGGCACCAATGAGCATAAAGTATCACCGTAAAAAAATCGGTACCATTTTTTGGTCGAAAATTTCAACATTTTTGTTTTTTTTTTGAAAAATCCTGCTTTTTTTGGGGTTAGGGTTAGGTATCGTTGGTCATGAATCCCGTATCAATTTCAGTTAATACCGGACCCATAATCTGAATCGAAATTTTATAAACTGATCATACAAATGTTGACTTAAAAAGTCATGATTGTTAACTTTAGGCGTCCAATCAACGACCATTCATCCCCAGTTTCTTAAGACATAATTTTTTTTTGAACTTTATCAATGATACATTCTCCTGGTGTCAATTAAAAGCAACAGACAAAAAAAATATCCTCAAAAAATTCTGAATTTCGAGTTTTTTTTCATTGTATTTTCCCGAGACTCTAGGCATTCGTATGGTACCAGGAATATATGTTTTGACAAAGTAAGAAAAAAGTTAGGGCCTAAGAAACTCAGGATATTCATAGAATGGACGCGTAAACTGCAATAGAACCATATTTGCAGCTTTTTGTTGAAATTTAAATGAAGGGCCACAAAAAAAACCCAAAGTACACAATTTGTGAGTTATTGTCCCATTTTTTGCCATTTGCTTTTTTTGGTGCCATAACCAACAAAAGTGCCGCAAATTTTCTCGATGATTGAATGGGTGAAATTTATACGAAATTAGAGCCAAAAATTTAAAAAAAAAAACCATGAAAATGATGTTGACTGCATAAATTGTGTATTTGGACCAAAGTCGGTAGTTTGAAGCACTTGACGATGACTCACTAAATTGAAAACGGTTAAAAATTTCAAATTGAAGACCAATTAGTTAGTTAAAGATTTTAATCGACTAATGACTGGATATAAAATTGAGGTAAATTTTGCTATTTAAAAAATGCAAAGGAAAAACGAAGATACAAAAAAAAATTTTTTTTTCTTTTTTTATTGCAAAACAACCAAAATTGATTGGAATAATTTTCACAGACTTTAAGCATTCAAATGATGACCAAAAAATAGGGGGTTTGACTTGACCAAACAAAATTTTCTCAAAAAAAAAACGATCAAATAAAATTTTTTAAATTAAGTAATTACTAGGGTTGTAAATTATATGGATTAACATATTTTTTCTGCGCATATGCTATGAAGAAAGGGGCTTAAAAATAGCATTTCTGCGTTAAAATTTTTTGATTTGGTGAAGGTTTTTAGTCCATATAAATCCATATTTTGGGGGTTTTCGGGAATAAATCCATATTTCGCCATTTTTGGGTTTTTAGTCCAAATTTTGGCCATTTTTTGGAAATTTTCACAAGAAAAATGAAAAAAAAACGAAAAATACACCCCTAAAGATCAACTTTTTGGAAATTTTTAAAAATTACACCCCACAAAACACGAAAAATTTGAGTCAAATGATGACCAAAAAATAGGGGGGTTGACAAATAAAAAAGGGAAATCGGTGGACCCATTGAAATTTATTTGACTGGTCTCATAAAAATGAATCAAGCAGAAAGGTCCCACGAATTTTCTCAAAAAAAGGATCAAACAAAATTTTTTAAATTAAGTAATTAGTAGTTAGTTACCCTGGCGGGTAGCGGGTAGCGGGTGATTGATGGGTTGCGGTAAAAACCATTGCAACGTCAAAAAAATGGTCATATGTCCGAGACGGACAATTTCAGGAATTGGTCGTCCGCGTGCGGAACGCACTGACAAGACGAAAACGGCCACACATTGACAGTCTGCGGGTAAGCTGACACCAATTTAATATCTGATCAGTGTAATATATAAGCTCGGTCATTTTTAAGATATTTTTTAGATCGAGATACTTCAGATATAGGCCTAGTTGGATCAAGTTCATGGGGTATCATCCGATTTCGTTGGTTCTCATCTTCATCTTTGATTCGACTAATAAATCTTTAATTGTTTTTCTGTTTTGGTATTTTTATCTAAATTACGTTGCCATAGGTGGATTAGGAGCCGAAAATCGCTTGTTAAAGCTTGAGTGAAAGCCTTCCAGGCCATTATTTTTTGGAAAAATCTTACAACATTATGGTCGAAAAACCAATGAAATTTGCATTAATAGTATAATAAAGCAAAAACAATGGCGACACGGAAAGTGAAAAATTCAAAGGCGGATCTTGGCCTTTTGATGCTTTATGCGGTAAAAGGAGAAGGAAAACAAGAGTTGCTTGGATGTGCATGATGATTTTTTAATAAAATTACTCTCGTTAGCCCCTGGAAAGGCAATTTCATGAATAAATTTTTTATTCACAATCGGGGCGCAAATGTTCGGGGCGCAAATGTAGGGGCACAAATGTTCGAGGCGCAAATGTAGGGGCGCAAATGTTCGGGGCGCAAATGTAGGGGCGCAAATGTTCGAGGCGCAAATGTAGGGGCGCAAATGTTCGGGGCGCAAATGTAGGGGCGCAAATGTTCGGGGCGCAAATGTAGGGGCGCAAATGTTCCGTCACCATTGTTTGCTAATTGATCCCATTGCATTCTATACTGGAATTATTTCCTCTACCGTCATTCATCATCCCCAAATATCGGGTAGCCGCCATTCAAATATTATAAAGAACCGATATCATGTCAGCAGTGATGCTCGAGACTCAGCCTCGAGTCTTGATTCGAGAAAAGTCTCGGGTTTTTTGGTCTCGAGTCTCGGTTTCGTGGTTTTGTACACCCCTAATGATTTGCCTTTTCATAATAACAAATGAGTTCATAGAATAAGAATTATAAAAATATTGACATTATGCCTATTTTAAAAAGATTGAAATAAATAAATATTATTCATTTCATGTACATATGTGTAGTCAGTCTCTAGTCTGTATTTCTTAAGCTTTTGAACCTTTTAGAGTAATGGACCCAGGAATATTTGAAACTTTTGCGACTGAAAACGAGCAAAACGAACAATTGTTTATTGACGAAAACGAAAATATCATTTCAAAGCTTGACTTAACAGAACCTGATGCTTCATTTTTGCGTTATTACTAATTCAATAAGGGTGATCAAAATGCAAAGTGCCGTATTTGTTAAAGTCAAATATCACGCAAAGGAGGAAACACCACAGGAATTAAGCATTTGAAGCAACATAAAAAGTCTTTAATTTATTTTTCATTTCTAACTACTTGTTAAGTTATCACTAGAGACCGGCGGATCGGGACTCCCGCGGGATTTTACGGGAGTCCCGCTCCCGACTGTAAAAATGCACTAGTAAGAATTGAATTTTTTTGGAAAAATGAATAATTTTTGATCGAAAACTTAAATATCTAGCAAAAATCTCAAAAAAAAATTACGGCGGCGCCTATCGGCACCGCCGGGCCTTAAAAATCCTTAATTTTCTTAAAAAACTGGCTCAAATTTGGCAAAAATTTGTCATTTTTGAATAATTTATTAACACATTGAACTCAATGCGGATAAAATTTCGTTGAAATTAATTCAATTTTCCATAGTAAATCATGAAAATGAATATATTTTAAAATATTTTTGCAAAATACCGAAGAAAACAAAAATTATACGAAAATCATTAGGTCATTTTTTAGACAAAATATGTTAACAAAAGAAAACGTTTTTTAAAAACAAAAAAAGTCGTCGAGTTGCTATAAAATCGCAAAATTTGCCACAGGGCTTGAACCCTAGAATAAATTATAAAAAATTTATTTGAAGCAATTTCAAAACATTTGCTTCTGTATTCGATAAGGAATTTTCGTCCAAGCTGCCGCAAAACAAATGAATATTGAGCATTTCCATCCGAAAGAAAAATGGCACAATTCACACTCGAAATACAAAAAAATTGACTCACTAATTTTGCTTTTCATTTGCCTTTCGTGTGAGCCATTCCGGGAAAAAACGGAATGACTGAGCTTTTTGAAGAAGCGTGTCCAAGGTAATTTTTTTCTCTGTCTTATTAACTAATAAACAATTATTAGTTACCCGTTGAAACCTCGTGAATTTATGACAGAATTATTGAAAGAAGAATACCGAAAAAACTCAATATTGTAAAAGAAGAAATTGGAACGAGAAAATTTTTGTCCTTCACTACAGACTTTTGGCAAAATCTGCGCAAAAATAAAAGATTTTTGGGGTAAAAGAATACATCAATACATCTATATATTATTTTAACAGAATTTAGGTTTGACCGTTCATTTCATTGACTCGCATTTTAAACGAAAATGGCGTATTTAATAACTCAGCCGATGCCAGAGTCCCACACTAAGCCATATCATAAGTTTACGACTCAATCACATTCTTACAGATTTTGGAATTGAACCAAGGAAATTCATATTTTTCTTCGCGATGCAGCTTCGTGTATGATTTGTGCCGTTGAAGAACTTGGTTACGAACATTTTGACTGTTTTTGTCACAAAATTCAATTGGTAACAAAAGAGAAAAATAAATATATTTATATTTAAATTTCAAGGCACTTACGGACCTCTTGAACATCGGACTAAAAGCGTTGGCGACGTCAAAAAACAGCTGCACCTTTGCAGGCATTTGGTGCCATTTTTCATGGAACAGCAGTCTTTCATGATTAATCGAATTATGGAACAACAATGCCCACTTAATTTAGTTCATATTGATTTTCGGATGTGAAAATGCCAGATTTTGAAATGCTAGAATCTTTCAAATGTAAGAAATGATCGGAATTATTCTTGTAAACCATATTTTTTAAGATAATGTAACTTTTGACACCTACACAAAACAACAATCAAAGAGAGATGCATCAATTTCAACGGTTTTTCAAATTTACAAATGTTTGCTCACACTTTTGACGGAAAAGGATTATGATCCTGCTTACATTAAAGCAACGAAAAAATTCATATTAAATGGATTGAAATCAAGGATGGGAAAATATGAAAACAAAAGGTTAAAATTATTATCTATCACAAAACGATTTTATTTTTAAGGTATTTGATAGAGCAAATATCAAAACTCTCATATCCCGATGTGGAATTGAACTAGGTGACAAATAAAGTAAGACAGAAGTGCTAACCACTATGCTACATTTGTTGATTTTAAACAATTTATTTATTTAATTTTTTCTTAAAAAATTCTCTTTTCCCACAAATTTCCATTACTAATTTTTCACTCAAACCCTCATTCTTACCAGTGTACTTTTATTCCCGTTTTTGAGAAAAAATTTACGGGAACGGGAAAACGAAAATGAACGGGGCGGGATTCCCGAACGGGATCCGCCTTTTTCCCCGTTCCCGAAAAAATCCAGCGGGATCCCGATCCCGTCCGATCTCTAAGGGTTACCCTTGAAAATTTCCCGAAATAAGTACATCGCTGGTCAAAAATAAGATTTTAGGGTAAAAAATAAGGACATTTTTTAAAACACACTTCCACGACTTTAAATCGCATTTTTATTCAACAAACTCAAGCATTAGCAACATATTTCTCGCCGCCAACTATTTTTCTGAGCAATTCCAGCTTAAATTTATACATTTCCTAACAATTTTGATCAAAATTCACTTTTACTTGCACCAGGCTTTTCACTGTTTCTACCAGGGCTGGGGCCGCGCCGCGATGCCCGATGTGCGATCCGCGATTCGCGGCGTTTTTTATGCGCGGAATTTGGGACTCCGCGGCAATTTTGGACCAATTAAAAAAAATTATTTATCGAAGCGATTGTTTTTTATTTTTAATATTGTTTAAAAATAAGTATTTTTTATGTAAAAGGCAAGATAATCTTGAAATTTTATGTCAGAATATCACTATTTTACGAAGAAAATATAAGATTTGTGGCAAAATTTGGTCATTTTTGGACAAAAATCTGTTAACAAAAAAAAAGTCGTCGCTTGGCTCTTAATTGCAAAAATTTGGTAAGTTTTGGTGAAAATTTTTCAACAAATCGGAACGAAATTACAAAAAATTTTCCGTCGGCGCCTATCGGCACCGCCCGACCCTCTCCCCTTGCTCATTTCCCAAAACTTTTTGGAAACATGCGCCGTAAATAATTGTTAAAAATCTGATTTTCTGATCCCAAATGCGCTGAAAGTTACGAATTGCTTATTTCTTCCCCCCCCCCCCAAAATTTTAAATGGTTTAAAAATTGGAAAATTTTTTAATAAATGCGCGATCCGCGGTGCGCGGCCGCGGCAATTTGAATGCGCGATCCGCGGTACGCGGCCGCGGTTTTTTTTTGCGCGATCCGCGTTGCGCGGCCGCGGCAATTTGAATGCGCGATGCGCGGCCGCGGTTTTTTTCTGTGCGCGCCCCACCCCTGGTTTCTACTTCTTGCAAATTTCTCGTATTTTTTCGAGGTTTTTGAGTCAATTTAAAAAATAAAGAGAATTTTGGAGCTCCGGCGGTGCCGATGGCCCCGTCGGGGAGTTTTAATTGCAATTTTTAACAGATTTTGTCCAAAAAATTTCTTTCTTTCAAAAATTATCATTTAAAATCTAAATTTCTCTCTGAATCCAAAAAATAAGACAAAAATAACGACAAAGAGCTTAAATAAGGACAAATCTTACAAATAAGAACATTTAAAATTGTAAGATTTGGAGGACATATCTTACAAATAAGGACAAAGGGTAACTGATTTAGTGTCTTTTGGGTGGTTACATTTTGGGTAGGACTCCCAGACCTCTATTCTTGTTAGGGTTGGGACCCAATTTTCTGGTACCCATTTTACCCTTTTACTTTGTTTTTATTTCCCTCTTCCCTTCATTATGTCACGCCCCTTTTTCCGCCCATATATACCCGCGATGTTGACCCGGTTAGCCGACTTTTGCGCCGCAGACATTTGCGCCGCGACACTTGCGCCGCTCAGCAAAAAAGACTCTTGCGCCGCGGACATTTGCGCCGTGCCATTTGCGCCGCGACACTTGCGCCGCCTAACAAAAACGACATTTGCGCCGAGACATTTGCGCCGTACAGCGAAAAAAGACATTTGCGCTCTGATTAAAATAAATTTATGTGCTTTATAGAATAAGAATTGATAGATATTCATTATTAATTCCTTTTTCGAAGCCTTTCATGTCAATTCCATATTGAAGTGCACGTAATGATTGATCAAATCTTGATCATTTTGGTTTTCATTGGGACCATATGCGATAACAAGCCTTCGTATTGCCTGATCATTAAGCGGCGGATTTTAAGCGAAAAAAATAGGTAAATAAATAAGGGCATAAAATCGCGAAATAATGCGAAAAATGGTAAAATAGGAGCGAAAATTTGAAAATCAGTGCGCTTTTTCAATGAAATTAAATTAAAATCGATGAAAATAACTTAATGAGAAAATTAAGATTTTAATGGTTAAAAAATTGAATGTCAATCTTTGTGACTAGTAATTTTTTCGAATTTTCAATTAGTTATTTTTGTCGATGGCTTATAGTTTTAGTAAAACTTATTGATAATAGTGGAATTTTTATGAATATAATATTTTTGACAGCGCGGCGCAAAAGTCCATTTTTGCTGGGCGGCGCAAATGTCGCGGCGCAAATGGAGCGGCGCAAATATCCGCGGCGCAACTGTCTGCGGCGCAAATGGCGCGGCGCAAGTGTCGACTTTGCTGAGCGGCGCAAGTCTTATTTTTCTGCTCCAAATAAAATATTGATTATTTGTTTGCCATCGGCTGGCATAACAATTAAAGAAGTTTTCTCATGTATCACAGCACCCACGATTTAATATGTTCAAAATTGATTTTAAAAAATATATAACTAAGACAGAGCAAGCATCATAAATTTATATCATAAAATTTATATAAAAATTATAATTGGTTAAAGCAAAATTTATTAAAATTAAACAGTTGAATAAAATTTACAAAAAATGGACATCATGAAAATTATGCTAGTAGAATATTTAAAATTGATTAGGCATATTATTATTTTTCTGTACAGCAAGAAAAGTTTAGCTTTTTTGGCATACGAAATACAAGAAAATATAATGATAATAAATTAAGAGTAGAGTGTCACAGGACCAGGAATTTTCGAAAAACCGGGACCGGGACTTTTTGGGTTGAAAACCCGGGAAAACCCCGGGAATAAGTAATTAAAACCCATTTAAAGAATCAATTTAAAACAAAAAATGAAATTACAGAAATTCCTAGCCTTTTTGAAAAGCAAAAAATTTTACAAACAGGAGCCATTTGGTAAAAATCTGAGCCGGAAACTTTTTAAGTTTTCATAAGGTTTTTCAGTGTTCATGCATACCAAAATGCTAAATTCGAAAATTTGTACCTTCGGCTTTTTGTTCGAGTTTAGTCGAAATGGATAACGATTCGTGGTCAGTGTCGTCGAAAATCCAGTCTGATCACATTAACGCATCGCGCGTAATTATCAAATTGAACAATTTCCGGACTAAACTACTCAAAAAATTCTGCCTTTTACCTTGAGAAAGAACTTTTACAACTTTTGATGAAAATTTGTCGATTTTTATTGTTAAAAAATTTAAAAACTTCAGTTCTAAATAAATTTTTTCATGAATCACACAATCGCATATGTTATATAAATTGATAGAAACAAAATTATCACGAAGAAAAGCATCATAAAATTTATTGGTAAAAATTAAAAATGGTTAAAATAGAATTGATTAAAATTAAGGGTTGAATAAAATTTACAATGAAAGTAGGAAATCACTGAAAATAATGCCAGTAGAAAATTTCATAGTCACTTACACATATTATTATTTTTATGTATAGCCAGAAAAATTTAGAAGCATAAAGTTTGGTCAGGCCTGTTTCAAGGTCCATAATTCGTCATCCCGAATTTAACAGTATAAAAGTTTCCCATAAAAATAGTTATTTAAAATTGTTAACAATTCTAATTTTTTTATATTATGGACCTGATTAAGTAATGAACAAAAATTTAAAGAATCAATTTAAATTAAAAAATGAAATTACCAAAATTAATAGCCCTTTGAAATGCAAAATAAAATAAAAATTATATAATGAGAAATTTTCCTTCAAGTTATCAAATCAAAGCAATAACTAAATTTTAAATTTTAAGATTTTAAAAGAGATAAAAAAATGCCAATGATCAATTGTTATTTTTGGACGAGACCCAACTCGTACTTGGCCAACTCATACTGTTTTTTAACAAAAAAAAAACCGTAATAACTTTTGTTAAAGTCAACCGAATGAAACATTCATTTTTTGTATCATTCAATAGCTATTAAGATTCTCTATCTACATGCAAAATTCAAGAAAAATTTATTGTTTTTCAAAAAAATTATGACCAAGAGTCCTTCTAAAAAAAATTCCGTCCATAACTTTTTTCAAGTTGATCAAATTTTCCAAATTTTGCATCATCAGAAAGAGAATCTTAAGAGACGAGTTGGGGTTTTCCCCATTTATTTTGTGCCTTTTTGCACAAATTTCTCAAGTATTGTTTTTCCAAACAGAGGAGCAGCATTTGGTAAAAACTGGGCTCGGAAAATTTTTAAGTTTTCAGTGTTTTAATGGATACAACCAAAAATATGAATATTCAGGAGCCCATGAAAGTTCGTTTCGAAGGTGAGGTGTTCGTTGCTCATGCTGACATTTTCGTCGCCAATAAAACAGCAACATTTGAAGCCCTGCTTCTCCCACACATTAAGCACCATTGCGTCACAAAACCGGCATGCTTCTTGCTTTTCCAAATGATGACATTTATGTTCCGGTTGTTTGATCAATTTGTATTGTTCTTCATAGCTGCTTTTGTCAACACAACCCCATTCGGCAAAATCTCTTTTCGTCGTTTTCACTGGAAAAGCGGGAAATGTTTTAATTGAATTTTTCGGTAAACAGTTTCGAATCAATTTGTTATTGTCAAATTTAATTTTAGCATTTGGATTAAAAACTAATTAAAAAGTTTAAAGCCGTAAAATTGGATTTTTTGATTGATAAATGAGGTCACATTTTCACAACAGTGGGAGGCGTATATATAAAGGAATGATATTAATGGGCAATTTGGTTAAATTGGTGTTTATGCAAAAAATTTGCAAAAATTTTGGAACCAAAGGTATAGAAAATTTATTTTTATTTCCATAGTCTATTTTCTCGAATTAATAAGTAAATGTTGAAACGAAAAAAAATCTATGCTCAAAAATGAGACCCAAATCGACCATAAAAACCAATATTTTGATTAAATTACGGTATTATGTAAATAAATTTTTAAATTATACTATTTTCTAATGATTCTGGCATATTTTGTGTCTTTTGCATTAAAAATTGCCATTATTCGGTGCAAATCTGTTAATAATTTGAATAAAAAGTTCCAATTTTTAAAATCCTATTCTTTCTTTAAAAATTGGCCCAAAATCGCAATATCCATTTTAGCTTAACAGATGGATTAGCTTAGTCATACATCCCCTAAAAATACTACCATCATGGCAAAAAATGAAATAGCACTGATTTGCTTCTTCCGTGCATTTGTTTCCACCACTAACAGTATAATCAAATATGGTTTTGCGTCCGCGCTTGCACGTGAATTTGCGTGTCGCTTTCTAAAAAAATAATAAATTTATATAAATATAAACATAGATTCGATCTAATTATATATATTTAATTAGGGATGATGCAATTTTCTGTAGGTTTTAGGTCTTAAAAACCCAAAAATAGGAATAAATATTGAAAAATAGTTTCTCAAAAGTTTCAACAAAATTTTTATTCAAAAATTCTTTCTAAAAATTTTTTTGAGATGATCAGAAAATTTTCGGCTCAATTCTTAGGGGTGGATTTGTTTTTTTTTATTTGCCTTTTTGTTAATAATTTTGGGCCCAACGCCTTTTAGGTTCTAAATATAAAAACCTGCCTAAAAATTGCATCCCTAAATATAACAACAGCATTCATCTTTTCACTCTTATCTATTATGATTAATGTTATTGATGCATAAAATGAATAATACCTTAGTTTTTAATCTTTTAACAGATTCCTCCCAAAATGGCGTCACCTAAATTTAATTACCATATTTGTATTGTGACACTTTTTGTTCGTGCTGTCTATTTTTATAAATCCACCAAATGTTTCAAAAAATCAATCAACAATAATTTATTTTATTGGCATCTTTTTATTGCTCTCAAAGTGTTTTCTAATAGAAATATATTTAAAAAAATTTCACAAAAATTTTTAAAAGTTATAATCCTAAATTATAAATATTTTTGGTATAAATCATAACTTGGCTCAATTTCAACCAAATTAAATATTTCATGGTATTATTCAATAGCTCAAGGTGTTTTCTACCAAAATATTAATTTATAATTTTTTTTTACAAAATTGCATTTTTTGTTTGTAATTTTTTGAAACTCAATGAAATTTTCTGAAATTTTAAAAGTAAAAATAGAATTTTTTTTTTGGCTTAATTGCATTTTAATGAATTTAAAATTTTAAATGTTTAAATTTTGACTCAAAATTTATTGAAAATTTATGACCCCATAACTTTTTTAAATTTTATAAAAAAAAACTAGCCATTAGGCCATTTGCACACTTAGGCAGTGTTACTTTTAAAGAATATATTAATTATTATTTTTTCCTTTGACTCTAATTTTCATCACTAATTTTTCGCTCAGACCCCCATTCTTACCAGTGCTTGTTTTTCCCGGTTGCCCTACCGGGACCTGAGCTTTTCAAAATCCGGGACCGGGAACTCAGATGACCGGGAATTCCCGGTGCCCGGTCCCGGTCCCGTGGCACTCTAAATAATTCCAAGAATTATTAATTTGATTGAATTTAAGCCAAGTTAAGAATTTATATGTCTTACGTTTTTTTTTGTTTTCCTAACACTTGGCGGTTTTTAGGAAATTCCCAAGTGAAGTTAGTTGTGAATTATTATTATTTTTTTGATTTTCCGACGATTGGCAGAATTTATAAGCGCACTAACACCCCTTTAAATTGCTTATGTTCACAAACAGCGGTCGGGTGAATTGGGGCCAGCGTTGTAGTTGTTGTGGTCGTAGTTGTGGTTGTGGTCGGAAACATCGCCTCAACCTTTTGATGGGAAATTTATAAAAAACAAAGGATTATTCAAAACTGGATAAAAAAAGTGCTGAATTTTTTTTTGTTTAAACTAAAAATTTAATCAATATTCAAGATCCCGCAATCCCTGCGCAAATGCGGGATTTGCGGGTTAATCATATTCGGCCTAGCAAAAATTTTGAGTTACAATTGCGCAACGGATACGAAAACTTTAAATTTATAAAAAAATTAAATGAAAAAGAAATAATAGAAATCAAACAAAGAAATGTTAAATTGTTGAATTTTATTAAAAAAAAATTTTCTTTAAAAAATTCTAAATACTCATTTAAAATTTTTTTGAAAAAGTTTTTTCATAAATTTGAGAAAAAAAATTAAACTTAGTTATTGGAATTTCTTTAAATATTTTTCAAACCATAAGAAATTTTTCTTAATTTTTTGTAGTGAGGGGGGGGGGGGGTGATCGTTTTAAGAAACGTGCCGTGCCGCACAAATAAAATAATAAATAGACAAAAAAAATTGTTAAATAATCAAAAAATGACAAATGAATTTTTTTTTGAAATCTGAAATTTGCTTAAAAATTTTAGCAAATCCTGGAAATAAAGATTTTTTTGGTTTTCTGAGACCTCGTCACTCCAAACAAGTACAAATCTTACAAATAATATGAATTAACTTTTTTTTGGCATACCTAATCATTTTCTGCTGGCACTTTTTCGCATTCTCTTATTCATTTGCTCCTTCAATTAATTAATTAATTACCTCCTTCCAATCGTTGACACAAGTGTACTGAAAATGATCCATGCAGCATGGCATGCATCTTCCATCCGACTCACGGGTGCATGTAACGGAACGGACGCATGCAAGGATGTTCAGTTGACAAAAACGCTAAAATTGAATGAAAATATTATTAAATTTGAAAATGTTATTAGAGAGACTGCATTTTGAGGCATTTGTATTTCGATATATTAAGCATAAATAACACAGTTTCCACTTGGTTTGAGGCTTGCTTCTACATTGACTTTTATTATGCCTTTTTTATGCTTTTTCGGGATTTTCGTGCCTTTAAATGCCTTTTTTTGGTTATTTTTTCCGAAAAATTCGATTGAATTTCAATCAATTCGGGAAAATACAACTTTAAAAAATGACCGCAAAAAATTCAGAAAACACATCCTTAAGAATTGAAAATTTTTCTCGAAAATCCTGAAAATAGTACAATAGGCACAAAAACCCAGAAATATGTAAAAATAGGCATTACAAATTCATCGTAGAAACCCCAACCAAGCGGAAAACGCGTTTTTCATGCTTAGTGCGTATTAAGTGCACGGAATTTTAGGCATATTGAAGTGCACGTAATGATTGATCAAATCTTGATCATTTTGGTTTTCATTGGGACCATATGCGATAACAAGCCTTCGTATTGCCTAAAATATTAATTTTTAAATTTTTCTCTTAATTTAAACGTTTTCAAGCTTTTTTAAATTCTCAAAATTTCTTTAAATTATTTTCAATTTTCAAGAATTTTTTAAACTGAAGGGGAGAGAAGCGCCAGGCAATAAACGTGTATGGTTGGTATTTTATGGGTAGGGATACGATTTTTAGGCTCTAAAAACTGATAAAATAGGTAGGCTTTAGGCTCTAAAAACCCCACAAATAGGTAGCAAAAATTGGTTTTTTCAAAATTTTTTTAGGCATTTAGGCTCTAAAAATAAAAGCCTAGAAAATCGGCACTAATAACTTGAAAAGTAGCTTAACAACAGCCCAAAAAAAGATATTTTTCGTGCGTTTCAGGCCGCGGGGAGAGCTTAAGAAAAAAAAATAGGCTTTTGCCTAAAAATAGTATCCTATTTATTGGTGGCAGTTTCTAAGAAACTCGCTAGCTTCACCTGACGACAGTGCATCTTGTCAAAGGTACATAATATGTATTCAAGAGATTTTCCAATGCCGGGAAGTGCATGGTTGAATTCTGTAGAAAGACCAGGCAACATTTTGCCAAATTCAGAATTCGGATCAATGGGAAGCCCAAAAGTTTTTTCCAAAGACCATTCTCTGGCTGGGCACAATTGCTTTTCACCAATAATTTTCGTTTCATCTGTGGTAAGTTCATTTGGAGAATAAGCTAAGAGGACATCGTCTCGCTTCAATATCCATGCCAAAATTGGAGGGAAATTGATGAGCACCAGCAGGAGAAGAGGGATGAGGAGGATGAACAGGAACGGGCACCGTGCCATGTTCAGGGCAATTCCTGGCAAAATTAAGGAAATATTATTTTAATTTTCAAAATTGAAGCTAAATGATTAAAATTGTAGTTGATCGTCAATTTTAATAATGAGCGAATTCTGTCCCAATTTGTTCTCTCCATTCCCATTATGATTCATTCGAATTCCATTTTAAATGGTTCTCTCGGATTATCAATCAGTGTGAAAAGCCATCGCTATCCCATTTATGAAAGCCAAATCATCAACCAAACAAACAGAATGGAATAAATTTATTTAATAAAAAAAATAATTTTGTACTATACGAAAATTATAAGTAAAAAAAAAAGAAATTAAAATAAATTGTAAATTGAAAAGAACGAAATGAAATAAAGAGAAAAATCTGATCACATTAACGCATCGCGCGTAATTATCAAATTGAACAATTTCCGGACTAAACTACTCAAAAAATTCTGCCTTTTACCTTGAGAAAGCATATTAAAGAAGAATTTATTATTTTTTTTTGGTGAAAAAGTCACCGAAAAAACTGGCAAAAATTGTCAATTCATTTTGTTGTACCGAAATCGAAAAATTTTGAAAAACAGCGTCTTTTGTGTAATTTCGAGAGAATCTTTAAGAAAATACGAAATAAGTTGGGATGACGAGATCAAAAGGCCAAATAATTAATCAATTATTCAGTATTTATTTATATATGTATTTTACGGTAGTGTGGAGATGGTATGCTTGTCAACAATGTTTGTGGTTCCTAGACTCGGACCCTTTCATTTCGTTTTCGTTTTGGCCTTCATTTTCGGCCCATGTTAATTTCGTTTTCGTGTTTCATTTTCGTCCACGAAAGTTTTTTTTTGTTTAGTTTTCGGTTTAAAAATAGTTCTTTAAAATTGTCAACAATTCTAATTTTTTTATATTATGGACCTGATTAAGTAATGAACAAAAATTTAAAGAATCAATTTAAATTAAAAAATGAAATTACCAAAATTAATAGCCCTTTGAAATGCAAAATAAAATAAAAATTATATAATGAGAAATTTTCCTTCAAGTTATAAAGTGAGTCATTTGGACAGTGGACATTTGGACAGTGGACATTTGGAAAGTGAAGTCATTTGGACAGTGGACATTTGGACAGTGGACATTTGGAAAGTGAAGTCATTTGGACAGTGGACATTTGGAAAGTGAAGTCATTTGGACAGTGGACATTTGGACAGTGGACATTTGGAAAGTGAAGTCATTTGGACAGTGGACATTTGGACAATCGTACCAAATGCCGGCTTATTGATAAATGAATAGAGAGAGAGAAACAAAACCGTATCAGAAATATAGAGCTACAATTAAATGCCGAATACTGTATCACCACGTATTACAGAACCACGACTTTTCAATTGGTCCTGAAAGCACGCACAAGCTGAACAAATATGGCCAACATTTCCATTTGCTGATCAATGCGACGGCCAAACATTTTGCGATCAGAATTGATCAAGTCGGCTTTCAACTGGATTGCAAATATGGAATTCCGATAAGTTTTCAGTGTTGAAATGGATACAACCAACCCACCATGGGCAGTGGATAAAATTCAAGTAAAATTGGGCAATTAATTTTTAAATAATTAATTTATATTTCAAGGACTACAAAACGAAAATTAAATGATTTTATTAATCTTTTATTTTTCAAAATAATACTTTTAAAAAGTGATCGAAAAAATTAAAATATTATACAAAAATTTTCATATTTCCTTCGCCAATGTCTTATTTTCCTGGGTTTTTAAAGTATTAGAAGTGTTTGTGGACAATAACGAAATTGTTAACAAATTTTGCGCGAATTTTTTTGTTTTTTTTTTAGAAAATTTCAATGTTTACTTTTATCAAATACTTCAAAAATAAGGACGATTCGATAAATGAGAGTTTTTCGTATTCTATGATTTGGATTCTTAAAGCGAGGGCATTTCTTAGAAATATGCAAGTCGTGTGCTGGAAAATCACCAATTTTTTTTTGTTCAGATTGAATCCGTTGGGAGAATGGAACTCAAAGCATTTAAAATCAACCATACAAATGCCAATATAACGGAGGAGGAGTGGGCCAATGTTCGGCACTTTGTCCGAGTGGTTGACAAGGAAAATGGCCGACTGTTAAGCAAAGATGAACAGATCAATGTGAAAATCCCGAACAAACCGGACGGATCGCTTAAATTTTGGGTTTATTTGCTGTACGAAGGCCTGCGATGGCATCCGTTCAGTGAGTTAAATGTGCCGAAGGAATTTCATTGTTCGCAAAAATTTGTCGTTTTTTTGAACAAAATCGTTAACAAATCGAATTTAAAATTACAAAATTTTCCCTGTGGCGCCTATCGGCACCGCCTGACTAACGCCCCCTTTGTTCCCCAGAATTTTTTTGAAAAAAGCTCCATGTCCTGAAGCGATTTGATAAAAATTTAAATTCTTCCTCACAAGTATTTCAATCCAAATTGATAACAAACGTGTATAAGTTAGTTTTTGGCTTTTGTTCAGGTGTCAATAAATGGCCTCTTCAGTAGTAAAATTAAAAAAATGAGAAAGTTTTTATAAAAAATTTCAAGATTAAATTTTTGAAAATTTTTTTAATTAATTTTTTGTAAAGTTTTCGAAAAACTTATTAATTCATACAAAAATTTGAAAAACCGTTTCAAAATTTTTTCTAATTTTTTTACAAATATCAAAGTGATCATTTTTTGAGCAATTAATTTTATTATTTCAAGTGACCGATGTTTTTTGAGATGATCAGAAAATTTTCGGCTCAATTCTTAGGGGTGGATTTGTTTTTTTTATTTGCCTTTTTGTTAATAATTTTGGGCCCAACGCCTTTTAGGTTCTAAATATAAAAACCTGCCTAAAAATTGCATCCCTAAATAAGAGTAATGATCGGTAACATCATTCTTGTCCTTTTCTTCTTTCTCTTTCTTTCGTGTTGCTGCGCTTCTCTCGTCGCACTTTCTTCCTTAGTCCTCCATTCTTTGCTCCCATCGCTCTCTGTCTCTTTCTCGTTCCTCTTTTTGTTGCTCCCAAACATGTTGCCGCCTCAGCATGTCACTGTGCCAGCCGCCCCGCTCTTGCCGTCTTTCTTCCGCTTCCCTCCTCCGTTCTTCACGCCTGAGACGCGATTCTTCCTGCCATCTCCTCTCGCGTTCATCCCACTCCACCATTTCTTCTTCGGTCAGGGCAAAAACGACTTGGTCGTCGTTTTGAGCAGGGTTTTGCGCCATAATAAAATTGAAAGAATTTTACTAAAAAATAAAATTAAAAAAGCTATTGGGTAGAAGTAAAAATTTTATATCGGTAATGAAAATTTTGAGTTTCTTAAATAGTCACTTTTTTACATTGTAATTCTGACGCAATCCTAATTTAGTCCAAATTCAGCAAATTAAATTAGTAAATGACCTTCAAACTTGCAAAACTTTTTGGTCTTTTGAGCAGTAAGGCTCAAATATTACACTAGAAATCATGCGATTCTATTAGTAACGAAAATGTTTCGTTTTTTTTGCAAGAAAAAGTTGCGATTTTATTAGATATGCCGAAATAATGAATAAAAAATTTCTCTTTTTCTTTCCGTACGATATGGGCTAAAAAAAATTTCTTTTTCGGGTTTAAATAAATGCTTAATAGCTGTTAATCGTATTTTATTGTATAACATTTTCATGTCAAATCGATAATTTGGCACTTGTTTTTGGAATTTATTTATCTTCGATAAATTGGTATCTGACATATTCTCTGCTTCTTGACATTTAAATATATTTCGTTCTTTGATACCAATTTCTAATTTTTGCATAGCTAAGGACTGTTTTCTATATTCATACATAATAAGCCCTGGTAATTTTTGAATTTTTTCAAGCATTTCTAAGAATGAAAAATATAAATTTTCCATTCCAGGTGCACTAAATGCCGCTATGTAGAAATTTTTCACCCGTTTAAAAAGTTTATTTGCCAAAATTTCGAGATTAATTGATCGTTTAACTATTTTTCCAGAAATTTTCCAATTTCTCGTAATTTTGTTTTTTATAAATTCAATTTCTTGGTCTATTGTGGACATCTGGGATTATAGTTACTTCTAGTGTTATGACATCATCCAAAGGATAGAAAAGCGAATATAATTCTTCTTTTAATAGGACATGTTGGAACAAAGCCTCGGCTGTGTTTTCGCTAGGGCATTTAAGAGGGCAATAAAATGATTCAAAACCAAAAGAAATCTTCAGAATGCTTTTGAATTTTCCTTGTTCATTTTTATAAATTTTTTCGATTATTGATGTGAGTATTAGTTTAAATTTTTGCTCAGCATTAACAAAAAATGGATTGACAAAATAAAATTTGGTTTTGTGTTTTTTAAAGCCAAATTTTAAGTCCTTATGACAATATGTCTCAATTATGGCACAATTTTCCATTTTGTTATATCATTATTTTTTGTTCTTATATACCCATATGCTCCCAAACAATTGTTTGGAGCCTATTTTCATAATTTAACATTTGGCTCTGCACCCTCCGGGACTCGAAATGTAATCTTCGGGCTTCCATTAATGAATTTTGCGATTGTTCCTCGAGCTTTGTTGCCTGGTCAAAAGTTTTGCATCTCTCGAAGTCACGCCACGTAGATTCGGCTTTTTCTGACTCCAAATTGATTTTGTCCAGGATTGTGAAGATTTCCCAAATTGAATCTGACATTTTAAGATACAATTCCCGAACACCGTTAGCATGAGGAGCTTTTTCCCTAGATCTTATTGCCCGATTAAGTGTTTCGCGAGAAGATTTGGCAAAATCGCTTACTTCATCCGTTAGCGCAGCTACATCCCGCCATGCTCTTTCTGTCTCTTTTTTTGCAGCTTCCACCAAAATGGTGTTAGCTTTTTCTGATTTTTCAGAATTCATTTTTTTATTTTTCATGTATTAAATTTTTCTTTTATATTTTATATGCAATAAATTCGTCTCTAAATTCTGTTTGGGGTCTTGGCCTTTCCAAATGTATTTGCTTTTCTCGCATTGTTTCTTTTAATTTATTGGCCAAGTCTCCAATGCCTAAATCGGGCTGCGAGTAAGCGGTCCGATAAGTTTGCCCAATTTCCTTTCTATAATTTTTTGCTAATTCTATTGATTGTTTGGCCTCATCCGCTAGTTCTTGACACATTTCCGCATCTTTTCTGTCAAGGCATTTTTGCATACCTTTTTTTATATTTTTAATATTATTCTCCTCATTTTTTATTTTGTCAAATAGCGTATGGATTTTTCTTACCCCATTTAAAAGCTTTTCATGCCAAAATTTTACCCCATGAGCATTAGGATTTTTGTCTTTTATGTTTTGAGCTTCAACCATGGTATTATGTGCCGAGAAAGAAAAATCTTTGGCCTCTTTCGTTAACCTAATTATATCTCCAAATACGGCCTCAATTGTTCGCCGTGTACTACCTAATTGTTGTTTTTCTTCTTTTGTAATGCAGCAGCAACTTTCTGCCACGTTTACTATAATAAAGAGCAAAAATAATTTTAAGATCATCATTTTTATTAATAAAAATTAACAAGCGTATTTATAGATTTAAAGACTGACAATATCGATCAAAGAGTAATATATCCCCTTCTTTCCTCCGAATTCTTCCACCCTCGCCCCGATTTTCATTGTACACACGGCCCCAGACAAACCTTTCAACTCCTCCTAAATTTAAATTTGTACGGTTTTTTCCCTTAAAATATTACCATTCCATTTTTTTCCCCCGCACACCGAAAAACGCCACATTTTCCAAAACTCCTGTATCATCCGTTACGGACACCTTCAAATAAGGCGTCAGTACCTTCTCAACGCCACACGAACACACCCCCTTACGGCATAAAACGCAAGCCTTAAAAAACTGATATTTTTTTTTCATTTTTAATACAAACCCTGTACTCCGCATGCACTACATTTTCAATCTTAGCTCTCACAGCAATGACTCTCCCGCCGCCAACTAACTCAATATTTTTAATTTCAACGATTGTTTGCATTTTTTCTGAATTTCTACGAAAAAATAGCAAATTAGGATTGAATCGATAATTTGGTCAGAAACCGAATTTTAAAAAGAACTTTACATTTAATATTTATTATAAAAAAGCATGCGAAAAAATGATGGTAATTTTAAAAATTCTTCCAGTTTATTCTCCGCAACCACCCGGCGTGAAGTGTCAAAAAGTGAGGGTGGGAGCCTATAGAGCAATGACCACGATCCGACCAAATCTCTAAACAAATTTTTTTTAATTGCTTTTTTCCATGTTCTAACCTATCTATACGCCGGTAGAAGATATCAATTAAAACTTCAACCGGGTTCAAAAGTAGTTCTCTGCCCCAGGCTTTGCCCATTGCTCTTAGCATCGAAACAGTGTACAAATAAAGACGGCTCGTGAAAGATTCGTTTGTTGTTTGACTCCTGCCCTCCCAATAAAACCAAAAGGAAAACATAGGCGAAATGAATCCCTCTCCTGTATAGCTCGCCTCAACGGTAACATGTAGCACGGTTGTAACCCTTCCTATAGGCGTCCCGGTTCCCGAGTCGTAAAAAAATCTTAAATTTCTCTCAATCATGCAGAAACAGAAGACAGAGGTGCGGCGATAGGTGGCAATATAATCAGAATAGCGGCTTTCGTAGTCCCTGTGTACTACAATTTTATAATTTGATGCCTCAATTAACAATGCCTCCACTTCTGCTCTGTTTTTCTGCCAGAAAAACTCTTCTTTTTCGAGAGCCTCCTCAAAATATTTTTGAAACGAGTACATTTTAACTGAAAAATTAATAAAGAAAAAACTCGAATAGATAACGATTGTAATCAACAAAAAATAAAGAAATTTAAAAAATTTAAAAATTATTTAACAGGAAAGGAATAAGTGGCAATAATTATCGAAATTCTCTGGTCTAACAAATTCACTTCCCCAAATGATTGCTGTCTGTGCATGAACTCATTGAAAACAATGTCTGGGTTCGAATGTTGGAAGGGGCGGGCAGGGATGATCACTGGGTCCGACAGGGCACTGCAATACAGATCGACTGAAATTTTCTCAATTTTCCAGCCCGGCTCAGCTTCACGGTTCATCGCATCCGTCATTAATTTTTTCAGGATTTTTTTAAACATTTGTTCGGGGTCTTCGTTTTCTGGGCACTTAAAATAGAAAGTAGTCACATGTTCTTTTATCCCAAATTTTTTATTTTCGTTTGTGTGACTTTCCACTTCTTCAAAACATTTTCCCAAATTAGAACTGTTCTTGAAATAATTTTTTGTATTTTTCGAGCGGCGAATTTCTTTTGAAGTTTCTTGGAAATTTTTCTTTGACATTCTAAAAATAGGAAACAAGTTTGATTAATTTAAAATATTAAATGTTATAAACATGAGACAAAATTATCCAAAAACAAAAATTAATAATATCCAAATGGTAAAACATTAAAATGATCGTCAATAATTCCTTTTTTCTGCACCGGCGTATATTCTTTTTGTACATCTTTTGAGAGAACCCGGAAGTCGTTTGTCGGCCCAATCTTCTCCGGGTAGTGAAAAACTTTCTTGACCCCTTCCTTGTAGTCTAGCACCATCTCTTTGAACAATTCATATTTAAATTCGTTTCGTCTATCCAGTGTCATCCCTCTGATTTTGGTTTTGTGCCAAATCACACCATCCTTCTTTCTTCTGAGTTTTAAGGCGTACTGTTTCGGGCCCGCGGACACAAACTCCAAAATTTCGCTGTCCGCATACTCTCGAGTCATTTCCCTTAAAACCACAATTTAAATGCGTTTCAAAATTTATGTTTTACCCCAAAAATTTCCCCTCCTTCAACGGACACCGGGATAAAATTCAAGTAAAATTGGGCAATTAATTTTTAAATAATTAATTTATATTTCAAGGACTACAAAACGAAAATTAAATGATTTTATTAATCTTTTATTTTTCAAAATAATACTTTTAAAAAGTGATCGAAAAAATTAAAATATTATACAAAAATTTTCATATTTCCTTCGCCAATGTCTTATTTTCCTGGGTTTTTAAAGTATTAGAAGTGTTTGTGGACAATAACGAAATTGTTAACAAATTTTGCGCGAATTTTTTTGTTTTTTTTTTAGAAAATTTCAATGTTTACTTTTATCAAATACTTCAAAAATAAAGGACGATTCGATAAATGAGAGTTTTTCAATTTGAAAATTGGGCTGCACAAATTTTTTTTTTCGTGCTTTTTTCTAGGAAAATTCTAACGACAAAAAACTTAGGTATATGTAAAAACCTAAAATTATGGGCCCTAATGACATTATTTTAGGGTGAAACTGCTGACTTCACAGGATATCAAATATTATAACTTGGAATTACGCGAAAAATGAAAACATAATTTAAAATATTAATTATGCCAAATAGATTATATATTCATTGATTCAATAATCTGTGCTTCTTTTATGCGCACCCCTTTTCATGCATAATAATAAATTTTATCTTCTTAATTGCCTTTTGCATAAATAATAAACTTCACATTTAAAAAATGGATCGGTTCTCTTCAGCGCCAAATATTTCACCGCCGCCAAGTCTAACGAATAATTTCTTAGGCTTGTTCACGGTTTCCCAGTTAAGGCATGAATTTGAAATTATTAAAACCCAATTGTTGTGGTGCTGCAACATTTGCGCCCATACATTTGCGTCCGAACATTTGCGCCCCTACATTTGCGCCCGGACTTTTGCGCCCCTACATTTGCGCCTCTACATTTGCGTCTTGTTCGTCAAAACGGACAACAAAGTCTCGAATTGCTCGGTCATTTTTAAGATATTTTTTAGATCGAGATACTTCAGATATAGGCCTAGTTGGATCAAGTTCATGGGGTATCATCCGATTTCGTTGGTTCTCATCTTCATCTTTGATTCGACTAATAAATCTTTAATTGTTTTTCTGTTTTGGTATTTTTATCTAAATTACGTTGCCATAGGTGGATTAGGAGCCGAAAATCGCTTGTTAAAGCTTGAGTGAAAGCCTTCCAGGCCATTCTTGGCCTTTTGATGCTTTATGCGGTAAAAGGAGAAGGAAAACAAGAGTTGCTTGGATGTGCATGATGATTTTTTAATAAAATTACTCTCGTTAGCCCCTGGAAAGGCAATTTCATGAATAAATTTTTTATTCACAATCGGGGCGCAAATGTTCGGGGCGCAAATGTAGAGGCACAAATGTTCGAGGCGCAAATGTAGGGGCGCAAATGTTCGGGGCGCAAATGTAGGGGCGCAAATGTTCCGTCACCATTGTTTGCTAATTGATCCCATTGCATTCTCTACTGGAATTATTTCCTCTACCGTCATTCATCATCCCCTAAATATCGGGTAGCCGCCATTCAAATATTATAAAGAACCGATATCAAGTCAGCAGTGATGCTCGAGACTCTCAGCCTCGAGTCTTGATTCGAGAAAAGTCTCGGGTTTTTTGGTCTCGAGTCTCGGTTTCGTGGTTTTTTACACCCCTAATGATTTGCCTTTTCATAATAACAAATGAGTTCATAGAATAAGAATTATAAAAATATTGACATTATGCCTATGAAAACGAAAATATCATTTCAAAGCTTGACTTAACAGAACCTGATGCTTCATTTTTGCGTTATTACCAATTCAATAAGGGTGATCAAAATGCAAAGTGCCGTATTTGTTGAAGTCAAATATCACGCAAAGGAGGAAACACCACAGGAATGGATAAGCATTTGAAGCAACACAAAAAGTCTTTAATTTATTTTTCATTTCTAACTACTTGTTAAGTTATCACTAGAGACCGGCGGATCGGGACTCCCGCGGGATTTTACGGGAGTCCCGCTCCCGACTGTAAAAATGCACTAGTAAGAATTGAATTTTTTGGAAAAATGAATAATTTTTGATCGAAAACTTAAATATCTAGCAAAAATCTCAAAAAAAAATTACGGCGGCGCCTATCGGCACCGCCGGGCCTTAAAAATCCTTAATTTTCTTAAAAAACTGGCTCAAATTTGGCAAAAATTTGTCATTTTTGAATAATTTATTAACACATTGAACTCAATGCGGATAAAATTTCGTTGAAATTAATTCAATTTTCCATAGTAAATCATGAAAATGAATATATTTTAAAATATTTTTGCAAAATACCGAAGAAAACAAAAATTATACGAAAATCATTAGGTCATTTTTTAGACAAAATATGTTAACAAAAGAAAACGTTTTTTAAAAACAAAAAAAGTCGTCGAGTTGCTAAAAAATCGCAAAATTTGCCACAGGGCTTGAACCCTAGAATAAATTATAAAAAATTTATTTGAAGCAATTTCAAAACATTTGCTTCTGTATTCGATAAGGAATTTTCGTCCAAGCTGCCGCTAAAACAAATGAATATTGAGCATTTCCATCCGAAAGAAAAATGGCACAATTCACACTCGAAATACAAAAAAATTGACTCACTAATTTTGCTTTTCATTTGCCTTTCGTGTGAGCCAATTTTGCTTCCGGGAAAAAACGGAATGACTGGGCTTTTTGAAGAAGCGTGTCCAAGGTAATTTTTTTCTCTGTCTTATTAACTAATAAACAATTATTAGTTACCCGTTGAAACCTCGTGAATTTATGACAGAATTATTGAAAGAAGAATACCGAAAAAACTCAATATTGTAAAAGAAATTGGAACGAGAAAATTTTTGTCCTTCACTACAGACTTTTGGCAAAATCTGCGCAAAAATAAAAGATTTTTGGGGTAAAAGAATACATCAATACATCTATATATTATTTTAACAGAATTTAGGTTTGACCGTTCATTTCATTGACTCGCATTTTAAACGAAAATGGCGTATTTAATAACTCAGCCGATGCCAGAGTCCCACACTAAGCCATATCATAAGTTTACGACTCAATCACATTCTTACAGATTTTGGAATTGAACCAAGGAAATTCATATTTTTCTTCGCGATGCAGCTTCGTGTATGATTTGTGCCGTTGAAGAACTTGGTTACGAACATTTTGACTGTTTTTGTCACAAAATTCAATTGGTAACAAAAGAGAAAAATAAATATATTTATATTTAAATTTCAAGGCACTTACGGACCTCTTGAACATCGGACTAAAAGCGTTGGCGAAGTCAAAAAACAGCTGCACCTTTGCAGGCCTTTGGTGGCATTTTTCATGGAACAGCAGTCTTTCATGATTAATCGAATTATGGAACAACAACGCCCACTTAATTTAGTTTATATTGATTTTCGGATGTGAAAATGCCAGATTTTGAAATGCTAAAGAATCTTTCAAATGTAAGAAATGATCGGAATTATTCTTGTAAACCATATTTTTTAAGATAATGTAACTTTTGACACCTACACAAAACAACAATCAAAGAGAGATGAATCAATTTCAACGGTTTTTCAAATTTACAAATGTTTGCTCACACTTTTGACGGAAAAGGATTATGATCCTGCTTACATTAAAGCAACGAAAAAATTCATATCAAATGGATTGAAATCAAGGATGGGAAAATATGAAAACAAAAGGTTAAAATTATTATCTATCACAAAACGATTTTATTTTTAAGGTATTTGATAGAGAAAATATCAAAACTCTCATATCCCGATGTGGAATTGAACTAGGCGACAAATAAAGTAAGACAGAAGTGCTAAGATTTTAGGGTAAAAAATAAGGACATTTTTTAAACACACTTCCACGACTTTAAATCGCATTTTTATTCAACAAACTCAAGCATTAGCAACATATTTCTCGCCGCCAACTATTTTTCTGAGCAATTCCAGCTTAAATTTATACATTTCCTAACAATTTTGATCAAAATTCACTTTTACTTGCACCAGGCTTTTCACTGTTTCTACCAGGGCTGGGGCCGCGCCGCGATGCCCGATGTGCGATCCGCGATTCGCGGCGTTTTTTATGCGCGGAATTTGGGACTCCGCGGCAATTTTGGACCAATTAAAAAAATTATTTATCGAAGCGATTGTTTTTTATTTTTAATATTGTTTAAAAATAAGTATTTTTTATGTAAAAGGCAAGATAATCTTGAAATTTTATGTCAGAATATCACTATTTTACGAAGAAAATATAAGATTTGTGGCAAAATTTGGTCATTTTTGGACAAAAATCTGTTAACAAAAAAAAAGTCGTCGCTTGGCTCTTAATTGCAAAAATTTGGTAAGTTTTGGTGAAAATTTTTCAACAAATCGGAACGAAATTACAAAAAATTTTCCGTCGGCGCCTATCGGCACCGCCCGACCCTCTCCCCTTGCTCATTTCCCAAAACTTTTTGGAAACATGCGCCGTAAATAATTGTTAAAAATCTGATTTTCTGATCCCAAATGCGCTGAAAGTTACGAATTGCTTATTCGTTTCCCCCCCCCAAAATTTTAAATGGTTTAAAAATTGGAAAATTTTTTAATAAATGCGCGATCCGCGGTGCGCGGCCGCGGCAATTTGAATGCGCGATCCGCGGTACGCGGCCGCGGTTTTTTTTGCGCGATCCGCGTTGCGCGGCCGCGGCAATTTGAATGCGCGATGCGCGGCCGCGGTTTTTTTCTGTGCGCGCCCCACCCCTGGTTTCTACTTCTTGCAAATTTCTCGTATTTTTTCGAGGTTTTTGAGTCAATTTAAAAAATAAAGAGAATTTTGGAGCTCCGGCGGTGCCGATGGCCCCGTCGGGGAGTTTTAATTGCAATTTTTAACAGATTTTGTCCAAAAAATTTCTTTCTTTCAAAAATTATCATTTAAAATCTAAATTTCTCTCTGAATCCAAAAAATAAGACAAAAATAACGACAAAGAGCTTAAATAAGGACAAATCTTACAAATAAGAACATTTAAAATTGTAAGATTTGGAGGACATATCTTACAAATAAGGACAAAGGGTAACTGATTTAGTGTCTTTTGGGTGGTTACATTTTGGGTAGGACTCCCAGACCTCTATTCTTGTTAGGGTTGGGACCCAATTTTCTGGTACCCATTTTACCCTTTTACTTTGTTTTTATTTCCCTCTTCCCTTCATTATGTCACGCCCCTTTTTCCGCCCATATATACCCGCGATGTTGACCCGGTTAGCCGACTTTTGCGCCGCAGACATTTGCGCCGCGACACTTGCGCCGCTCAGCAAAAAAGACTCTTGCGCCGCGGACATTTGCGCCGTGCCATTTGCGCCGCGACACTTGCGCCGCCTAACAAAAACGACATTTGCGCCGAGACATTTGCGCCGTACAGCGAAAAAAGACATTTGCGCTCTGATTAAAATAAATTTATGTGCTTTATAGAATAAGAATTGATAGATATTCATTATTAATTCCTTTTTCGAAGCCTTTCATGTCAATTCCATATTGAAGTGCACGTAATGATTGATCAAATCTTGATCATTTTGGTTTTCATTGGGACCATATGCGATAACAAGCCTTCGTATTGCCTGATCATTAAGCGGCGGATTTTAAGCGAAAAAAATAGGTAAATAAATAAGGGCATAAAATCGCGAAATAATGCGAAAAATGGTAAAATAGGAGCGAAAATTTGAAAATCAGTGCGCTTTTTCAATGAAATTAAATTAAAATCGATGAAAATAACTTAATGAGAAAATTAAGATTTTAATGGTTAAAAAATTGAATGTCAATCTTTGTGACTAGTAATTTTTTCGAATTTTCAATTAGTTATTTTTGTCGATGGCTTATAGTTTTAGTAAAACTTATTGATAATAGTGGAATTTTTATGAATATAATATTTTTGACAGCGCGGCGCAAAAGTCCATTTTTGCTGGGCGGCGCAAATGTCGCGGCGCAAATGGAGCGGCGCAAATATCCGCGGCGCAACTGTCTGCGGCGCAAATGGCGCGGCGCAAGTGTCGACTTTGCTGAGCGGCGCAAGTCTTATTTTTCTGCTCCAAATAAAATATTGATTATTTGTTTGCCATCGGCTGGCATAACAATTAAAGAAGTTTTCTCATGTATCACAGCACCCACGATCTAATATGTTCAAAATTGATTTTAAAAAATATATAACTAAGACGGAGCAAGCATCATAAATTTATATCATAAAATTTATATAAAAATTATAATTGGTTAAAGCAAAATTTATTAAAATTAAACAGTTGAATAAAATTTACAAAAAATGGACATCATGAAAATTATGCTAGTAGAATATTTAAAAATTGATTAGGCATATTATTATTTTTCTGTACAGCAAGAAAAGTTTAGCTTTTTTGGCATACGAAATACAAGAAAATATAATGATAATAAATTAAGAGTAGAGTGTCACAGGACCAGGAATTTTCGAAAAACCGGGACCGGGACTTTTTGGGTTGAAAACCCGGGAAAACCCCGGGAATAAGTAATTAAAACCCATTTAAAGAATCAATTTAAAACAAAAAATGAAATTACAGAAATTCCTAGCCTTTTTGAAAAGCAAAAAATTTTACAAACAGGAGCCATTTGGTAAAAATCTGAGCCGGAAACTTTTTAAGTTTTCATAAGGTTTTTCAGTGTTCATGCATACCAAAATGCTAAATTCGAAAATTTGTACCTTCGGCTTTTTGTTCGAGTTTAGTCGAAATGGATAACGATTCGTGGTCAGTGTCGTCGAAAATCCAGTCTGATCACATTAACGCATCGCGCGTAATTATCAAATTGAACAATTTCCGGACTAAACTACTCAAAAAATTCTGCCTTTTACCTTGAGAAAGAACTTTTACAACTTTTGATGAAAATTTGTCGATTTTTATTGTTAAAAAATTTAAAAACTTCAGTTCTAAATAAATTTTTTCATGAATCACACAATCGCATATGTTATATATATTGATAGAAACAAAATTATCACGAAGAAAAGCATCATAAAATTTATTGGTAAAAATTAAAAATGGTTAAAATAGAATTGATTAAAATTAAGGGTTGAATAAAATTTACAATGAAAGTAGGAAATCACTGAAAATAATGCCAGTAGAAAATTTCATAGTCACTTACACATATTATTATTTTTATGTATAGCCAGAAAAATTTAGAAGCATAAAGTTTGGTCAGGCCTGTTTCAAGGTCCATAATTCGTCATCCCGAATTTAACAGTATAAAAGTTTCCCATAAAAATAGTTCTTTAAAATTGTCAACAATTCTAATTTTTTTATATTATGGACCTGATTAAGTAATGAACAAAAATTTAAAGAATCAATTTAAATTAAAAAATGAAATTACCAAAATTAATAGCCCTTTGAAATGCAAAATAAAATAAAAATTATATAATGAGAAATTTTCCTTCAAGTTATCAAATCAAAGCAATAACTAAATTTTAAATTTTAAGATTTTAAAAGAGATAAAAAAATGCCAATGATCAATTGTTATTTTTGGACGAGACCCAACTCGTACTTGGCCAACTCATACTGTTTTTTAACAAAAAAAAAACCGTAATAACTTTTGTTAAAGTCAACCGAATGAAACATTCATTTTTTGTATCATTCAATAGCTATTAAGATTCTCTATCTACATGCAAAATTCAAGAAAAATTTATTGTTTTTCAAAAAAATTATGACCAAGAGTCCTTCTAAAAAAAATTCCGTCCATAACTTTTTTCAAGTTGATCAAATTTTCCAAAATTTTGCATCATCAGAAAGAGAATCTTAAGAGACGAGTTGGGGTTTTCCCCATTTATTTTGTGCCTTTTTGCACAAATTTCTCAAGTATTGTTTTTCCAAACAGAGGAGCAGCATTTGGTAAAAAACTGGGCTCGGAAAATTTTTAAGTTTTCAGTGTTTTAATGGATACAACCAAAAATATGAATATTCAGGAGCCCATGAAAGTTCGTTTCGAAGGTGAGGTGTTCGTTGCTCATGCTGACATTTTCGTCGCCAATAAAACAGCAACATTTGAAGCCCTGCTTCTCCCACACATTAAGCACCATTGCGTCACAAAACCGGCATGCTTCTTGTTTTTCCAAATGATGACATTTATGTTCCGGTTGTTTGATCAATTTGTATTGTTCTTCATAGCTGCTTTTGTCAACACAACCCCATTCGGCAAAATCTCTTTTCGTCGTTTTCACTGGAAAAGCGGGAAATGTTTTAATTGAATTTTTCGGTAAACAGTTTCGAATCAATTTGTTATTGTCAAATTTAATTTTAGCATTTGGATTAAAAACTAATTAAAAAGTTTAAAGCCGTAAAATTGGATTTTTTGATTGATAAATGAGGTCACATTTTCACAACAGTGGGAGGCGTATATAAAAAGGAATGATATTAATGGGCAATTTGGTTAAATTGGTGTTTATGCAAAAAATTTGCAAAAATTTTGGAACCAAAGGTATAGAAAATTTATTTTTATTTCCATAGTCTATTTTCTCGAATTAATAAGTAAATGTTGAAACGAAAAAAATCTATGCTCAAAAATGAGACCCAAATCGACCATAAAAACCAATATTTTGATTAAATTACGGTATTATGTAAGTAAATTTTTAAATTATACTATTTTCTAATGATTCTGGCATATTTTTTGTGTCTTTTGCAATAAAAATTGCCATTATTCGGTGCAAATCTGTTAATAATTTGAATAAAAAGTTCCAATTTTTAAAATCCTATTCTTTCTTTAAAAATTGGCCCAAAATCGCAATATCCATTTTAGCTTAACAGATGGATTAGCTTAGTCATACATCCCCTAAAAATACTGCCATCATGGCAAAAAATGAAATAGCACTGATTTGCTTCTTCCGTGCATTTGTTTCCACCACTAACAGTATAATCAAATATGGTTTTGCGTCCGCGCTTGCACGTGAATTTGCGTGTCGCTTTCTAAAGAAATAATAAATTTATATAAATATAAACATAGATTCGATCTAATTATATATATTTAATTAGGGATGATGCAATTTTCTGTAGGTTTTAGGTCTTAAAAACCCAAAAATAGGAATAAATATTGAAAAATAGTTGCTCAAAAGTTTCAACAAAATTTTTATTCAAAAATTCTTTCTAAAAATTTTTTTGAGATGATCAGAAAATTTTCGGCTCAATTCTTAGGGGTGGATTTGTTTTTTTTATTTGCCTTTTTGTTAATAATTTTGGGCCCAACGCCTTTTAGGTTCTAAATATAAAAACCTGCCTAAAAATTGCATCCCTAAATATAACAAGAGCATTCATGTTTTCACTCTTATCTATTATGATTAATGTTATTGATGCATAAAATGAATAATACCTTAGTTTTTAATCTTTTAACAGATTCCTCCCAAAATGGCGTCACCTAAATTTAATTACCATATTTGTACTGTGATACTTTTTGTTTGTGCTGTTGCTTTTTATAAATCCACCAAATGTTTCAAAAAATCAATCAACAATAATTTATTTTATTGGCATCTTTTTATTGCTCTCAAAGTGTTTTCTAATAGAAATATATTTAAAAAAATTTCACAAAAATTTTTAAAAGTCATAATCCTAGACTTTAAATAATTTTGGTATAAATCATAACTTGGCTCAATTTCAACCAAATTAAATATTTCATGGTATTATTCAATAGCTCAAGGTGTTTTCTACCAAAATATTAATTTATAATTTTTTTTACAAAATTGCATTTTTTGTTTGTAATTTTTTGAAACTCAATGAAATTTTCTGAAATTTTAAAAGTAAAAATAGAATTTTTTTTTTGGCTTAATTGCATTTTAATGAATTTAAAATTTTAAATGTTTAAATTTTGACTCAAAATTTATTGAAAATTTATGACCCCATAACTTTTTTAAATTTTATAAAAAAAAACTAGCCATTAGGCCATTTGCACACTTAGGCAGTGTTACTTTTAAAGAATATATTAATTATTATTTTTTCCTTTGACTCTAATTTTCATCACTAATTTTTCGCTCAGACCCCCATTCTTACCAGTGCTTGTTTTTCCCGGTTGCCCTACCGGGACCTGAGCTTTTCAAAATCCGGGACCGGGAACTCAGATGACCGGGAATTCCCGGTGCCCGGTCCCGGTCCCGTGGCACTCTAAATAATTCCAAGAATTATTAATTTGATTGAATTTAAGCCAAGTTAAGAATTTATATGTCTTACGTTTTTTTTTGTTTTCCTAACACTTGGCGGTTTTTAGGAAATTCCCAAGTGAAGTTAGTTGTGAATTATTATTATTTTTTTGATTTTCCGACGATTGGCAGAATTTATAAGCGCACTAACACCCCTTTAAATTGCTTATGTTCACAAACAGCGGTCGGGTGAATTGGGGCCAGCGTTGTAGTTGTTGTGGTCGTAGTTGTGGTTGTGGTCGGAAACATCGCCTCAACCTTTTGATGGGAAATTTATAAAAAACAAAGGATTATTCAAAACTGGATAAAAAAAGTGCTGAATTTTTTTTTGTTTAAACTAAAAATTTAATCAATATTCAAGATCCCGCAATCCCTGCGCAAATGCGGGATTTGCGGGTTAATCATATTCGGCCTAGCAAAAATTTTGAGTTACAATTGCGCAACGGATACGAAAACTTTAAATTTATAAAAAAATTAAATGAAAAAGAAATAATAGAAATCAAACAAAGAAATGTTAAATTGTTGAATTTTATTAAAAAAAAATTTTCTTTAAAAAATTCTAAATACTCATTTAAAATTTTTTTGAAAAAGTTTTTTCATAAATTTGAGAAAAAAAATTAAACTTAGTTATTGGAATTTCTTTAAATATTTTTCAAACCATAAGAAATTTTTCTTAATTTTTTGTAGTGAGGGGGGGGGGGGGTGATCGTTTTAAGAAACGTGCCGTGCCGCACAAATAAAATAATAAATAGACAAAAAAAATTGTTAAATAATCAAAAAATGACAAATGAATTTTTTTTTGAAATCTGAAATTTGCTTAAAAATTTTAGCAAATCCTGGAAATAAAGATTTTTTTGGTTTTCTGAGACCTCGTCACTCCAAACAAGTACAAATCTTACAAATAATATGACCCCGTCGGGGAGTTTTAATTGCAATTTTTAACAGATTCACTTTTTCGCATTCTCTTATTCATTTGCTCCTTCAATTAATTAATTAATTACCTCCTTCCAATCGTTGACACAAGTGTACTGAAAATGATCCATGCAGCATGGCATGCATCTTCCATCCGACTCACGGGTGCATGTAACGGAACGGACGCATGCAAGGATGTTCAGTTGACAAAAACGCTAAAATTGAATGAAAATATTATTAAATTTGAAAATGTTATTAGAGAGACTGCATTTTGAGGCATTTGTATTTCGATATATTAAGCATAAATAACACAGTTTCCACTTGGTTTGAGGCTTGCTTCTACATTGACTTTTATTATGCCTTTTTTATGCTTTTTCGGGATTTTCGTGCCTTTAAATGCCTTTTTTTGGTTATTTTTTCCGAAAAATTCGATTAAATTTCAATCAATTCGGGAAAATACAACTTTAAAAAATGACCGCAAAAAATTCAGAAAACACATCCTTAAGAATTGAAAATTTTTCTCGAAAATCCTGAAAATAGTACAATAGGCACAAAAACCCAGAAATATGTAAAAATAGGCGTTACAAATTCATCGTAGAAACCCCAACCAAGCGGAAAACGCGTTTTTCATGCTTATCTGTGCATATTAAGTGCACGGAATTTTAGGCATTTGCTTAAAAAACGAAGCCCAAGTTATGCTGCAAGCAAAAACTTGAAGAAAAATAAATTTTTAAAAATGTTAGATTTTGAAATTCCAAAAATATTAATTTTTAAATTTTTCTCTTAATTTAAACGTTTTCAAGCTTTTTTAAATTCTCAAAATTTCTTTAAATTATTTTCAATTTTCAAGAATTTTTTAAACTGAAGGGGAGAGAAGCGCCAGGCAATAAACGTGTATGGTTGGTATTTTATGGGTAGGGATACGATTTTTAGGCTCTAAAAACTGATAAAATAGGTAGGCTTTAGGCTCTAAAAACCCCACAAATAGGTAGCAAAAATTGGTTTTTTCAAAATTTTTTTAGGCATTTAGGCTCTAAAAATAAAAGCCTAGAAAATCGGCACTAATAACTTGAAAAGTAGCTTAACAACAGCCCAAAAAAAGATATTTTTCGTGCGTTTCAGGCCGCGGGGAGAGCTTAAGAAAAAAAAATAGGCTTTTGCCTAAAAATAGTATCCTATTTATTGGTGGCAGTTTCTAAGAAACTCGCTAGCTTCACCTGACGACAGTGCATCTTGTCAAAGGTACATAATATGTATTCAAGAGATTTTCCAATGCCGGGAAGTGCATGGTAGCACCCACGATCTAATATGTTCAAAATTGATTTTAAAAAATATATAACTAAGACGGAGCAAGCATCATAAATTTATATCATAAAATTTATATAAAAATTATAATTGGTTAAAGCAAAATTTATTAAAATTAAACAGTTGAATAAAATTTATAAGCTAAGAGGACATCGTCTCGCTTCAATATCCATGCCAAAATTGGAGGGAAATTGATGAGCACCAGCAGGAGAAGAGGGATGAGGAGGATGAACAGGAACGGGCACCGTGCCATGTTCAGGGCAATTCCTGGCAAAATTAAGGAAATATTATTTTAATTTTCAAAATTGAAGCTAAATGATTAAAATTGTAGTTGATCGTCAATTTTAATAATGAGCGAATTCTGTCCCAATTTGTTCTCTCCATTCCCATTATGATTCATTCGAATTCCATTTTAAATGGTTCTCTCGGATTATCAGTAAATGTGAAAAGCCATCGCTATCCCATTTATGAAAGCCAAATCATCAACCAAACAAACAGAATGGAATAAATTTATTTAATAAAAAAAATAATTTTGTACTATACGAAAATTATAAGTAAAAAAAAAAGAAATTAAAATAAATTGTAAATTGAAAAGAACGAAATGAAATAAAGAGAAAAAAGGTAAACCTATATTTAACAAAATTAAAAACAAATAAAAAAACTTTTTGGATAAAAATGCCTATAATTTTAACTAAAAAATCAGAAAATGCTCATATTAAAGAAGAATTTATTATTTTTTTTTGGTGAAAAAGTCACCGAAAAAACTGGCAAAAATTGTCAATTCATTTTGTTGTACCGAAATCGAAAAATTTTGAAAAACAGCGTCTTTTGTGTAATTTCGAGAGAATCTTTAAGAAAATACGAAATAAGTTGGGATGACGAGATCAAAAGGCCAAATAATTAATCAATTATTCAGTATTTATTTATATATGTATTTTACGGTAGTGTGGAGATGGTATGCTTGTCAACAATGTTTGTGGTTCCTAGACTCGGACCCTTTCATTTCGTTTTCGTTTTGGCCTTCATTTTCGGCCCATGTTAATTTCGTTTTCGTGTTTCATTTTCGTCCACGAAAGTTTTTTTTTGTTTAGTTTTCGGTTTTCAAATTTTTCTTTTTCTTTCGTATTTCGTTTTTGTATCGAATGCCCTTTTTGGTTTCTTTTTTTTTGGACAATGGACATCTATCTGGACAGTGGACATTTGGACAGTGGACATTTGGACAGTGGACATTTGGACAGTGGACATTTGGAAAGTGAAGTCATTTGGACAGTGGACATTTGGAAAGTGAGTCATTTGCAATAAGGACATTTGGACAGTGGACATTTGGAAAGTGAAGTCATTTGGACAGTGGACATTTGGACAGTGGACATTTGGAAAGTGAAGTCATTTGGACAGTGGACATTTGGAAAGTGAAGTCATTTGGACAGTGGACATTTGGACAGTGGACATTTGGAAAGTGAAGTCATTTGGACAGTGGACATTTGGACAATCGTACCAAATGCCGGCTTATTGATAAATGAATAGAGAGAGAGAAACAAAACCGTATCAGAAATATAGAGCTACAATTAAATGCCGAATACTGTATCACCACGTATTACAGAACCACGACTTTTCAATTGGTCCTGAAAGCACGCACAAGCTGAACAAATATGGCCAACATTTCCATTTGCTGATCAATGCGACGGCCAAACATTTTGCGATCAGAATTGATCAAGTCGGCTTTCAACTGGATTGCAAATATGGAATTCCGAAAAAATTCTCATATGATAAATACTACATATACCCACCATGGGCAGTGGATAAAATTCAAGTAAAATTGGGCAATTAATTTTTAAATAATTAATTTATATTTCAAGGACTACAAAACGAAAATTAAATGATTTTATTAATCTTTTATTTTTCAAAATAATACTTTTAAAAAGTGATCGAAAAAATTAAAATATTATACAAAAATTTTCATATTTCCTTCGCCAATGTCTTATTTTCCTGGGTTTTTAAAGTATTAGAAGTGTTTGTGGACAATAACGAAATTGTTAACAAATTTTGCGCGAATTTTTTTGTTTTTTTTTTAGAAAATTTCAATGTTTACTTTTATCAAATACTTCAAAAATAAGGACGATTCGATAAATGAGAGTTTTTCGTATTCTATGATTTGGATTCTTAAAGCGAGGGCATTTCTTAGAAATATGCAAGTCGTGTGCTGGAAAATCACCAATTTTTTTTTGTTCAGATTGAATCCGTTGGGAGAATGGAACTCAAAGCATTTAAAATCAACCATACAAATGCCAATATAACGGAGGAGGAGTGGGCCAATGTTCGGCACTTTGTCCGAGTGGTTGACAAGGAAAATGGCCGACTGTTAAGCAAAGATGAACAGATCAATGTGAAAATCCCGAACAAACCGGACGGATCGCTTAAATTTTGGGTTTATTTGCTGTACGAAGGCCTGCGATGGCATCCGTTCAGTGAGTTAAATGTGCCGAAGGAATTTCATTGTTCGCAAAAATTTGTCGTTTTTTTGAACAAAATCGTTAACAAATCGAATTTAAAATTACAAAATTTTCCCTGTGGCGCCTATCGGCACCGCCTGACTAACGCCCCCTTTGTTCCCCAGAATTTTTTTGAAAAAAGCTCCATGTCCTGAAGCGATTTGATAAAAATTTAAATTCTTCCTCACAAGTATTTCAATCCAAATTGATAACAAACGTGTATAAGTTAGTTTTTGGCTTTTGTTCAGGTGTCAATAAATGGCCTCTTCAGTAGTAAAATTAAAAAAATGAGAAAGTTTTTATAAAAAATTTCAAGATTAAATTTTTGAAAATTTTTTTAATTAATTTTTTGTAAAGTTTTCGAAAAACTTATTAATTCATACAAAAATTTGAAAAACCGTTTCAAAATTTTTTCTAATTTTTTTACAAATATCAAAGTGATCATTTTTTGAGCAATTAATTTTATTATTTCAAGTGACCGATGTTTTTCAAGTTTTCAAAAAAAGAAACACTTTCTTTTTTGTGTTTGCAAACAAAAGTTTGGACTTTTATTTACATATTTCGGGATTTTATACATATTTGGTACATATTTTGGACTTTTTCGGACCTTTTCATACATTTTTTACATATTTTGTGGATTTTTTACAAAAATTTTCGGAAATTCTCAAAAAAAAAAATCCAATCGGCAAATTTTTCTGCATAATTTCAAATTTCTATTGCATATTTTGAGAATTTTTGAAAATTTATAAAATTTCTTGTGAAAAATAAAAATTAACCAAACTAATTTTTAAAATACTAAAATGTGATTCTAGGCCTATTTAGGTCAATTTTATGGCATTTTGTGCCTATTTCACCCTTTCCGAAGAGTTTTTTTCCAAAAAAAAACCATTTTAAAAATTTTATTTACATATTTGGTACATATTTTGGGTTTTTCTTACATATTTCGGGATTTTTTTTTACATATTTATTAGAGCCCGGAAATTTCAAATTTGCGGATCCTGTTGCAGGATTGGAATTCAAAATTTTTTGCAGGACCGGATCCGGCCGGATTAATCCTGCAAATCCTGCATTTAAAATTTGCCGGATCCTGCGCAGGATTGCGGATTTTTGGAAATTTTGAAAAAATTTCAATTAAATTTAAAAAATTTCCAAAACGATAAATAAGTGTTCCGATATATTTTTAGACAAAAACTGGTGAAAATTAATATGAAAAATTGACATCAGGAATAGAATGAACAAGCGCGTCCTCATACCTAATCCATATGTATATTATAAAAACAAAGTTTCTGTATATTTGGCATTCTGTCTTAGAAAAAATGCCTTTTTTGTATTTTTTATTTTGATCAGCCATAATACGCTTCATTCCCAACAAAAATGAACAAATTTGGTATCAAAAAAGATTTTGAAAAAGAGAATTTTTTTCTAAGCGAATGTTAAGTAATTTGTCATCTCAGAAAAAAGTTGTGGGAATTTCAAACTTTTATCATGTTATAACTCAAGTCCTAAACTGCTGTTTTCACCAAAAATGCTAAAACTATTAATTTCTCTATTGATTCTAAATGTTCAAAGTGATTTTGTATCCTTATAACCAAAATTGTTAGCATTTACGAATTTGATGTTTTTTCATGTGTTAGAGACATGAAAATAGTACGCCAACACGAGAGGAAAAAGAAATACGTTTTTATTATAAATTTATAACTTTTGATTTGGACTATAGACAAAAATGAATTCACTATAGAAAGCGCAGTGGGACATTTGCGGACGGACATTTGCGGACCGACACTTGCGGACGGACATTTGCGGACAATTTCGGGAAAAAATAAAAAAAATTTTGTAAAGAAATTTTAAAAAATTTCTGAAAATATGGAATGGGACTGAAAACTAAATAAAACTTTGTTTTTGGCCTTTTAGGCCTAATATTTTATTTTTACATTTCTTATAAATTAATTTCACTACTGGTATTTTAAGTGATTAAAAAAGTAAAATTGGTCCCCAAGATCGGGGATGTGAAATTTTTCCACCGACATTTTTTAAAATTCTCTAGCCATACAGACAAATCTTGTAGGGGAATTTGCTACACGCACCCTGAATTTTCTTTTCCTTTTGTTCGGGATGGAGAAGAACCCAAGACACATAAGTCTTGCTCTACTTTTCATCAGCAGGGAAAGCATTTGAGGCCCCAAAATTTTCAAAAAAGGAAATCGGAAATCTGATGCCCAAAAATGTCGGGAATCGGATTTTAGTACAGCTGATGTTCAGCATTTAGAATAATAGCTCAGAGTTTTTTCTAAAGATGAAAATAGCACTCTCACCGAATTTGAGTGTAACAGGCGACATTCACACCTCCCCGATCTTGGGGACCAATTTTACTTTAATCACTTAAAATACCAGTAGTGAAATTAATTTCTTAGAAATGTAAAAATAAAATATTAGGCCTAAAAGGCCAAAAACAAAGTTTTATTTAGTTTTCAGTCCCATTCCATATTTTCAGAAATTTTTTAAAATTTCTTTACGAATTTTTTTTTATTTTTTCCCGAAATTGTCCGCAAATGTCCGTCCGCAAATTTCCGTCCGCAAATGTCCGTCCGCAAGTGTCCGTCCGCAAATGTCCGTCCGCAAGTGTCCGTCCGCAAATGTCCGTCCGCAAATGTCCGTCCGCAAATGTCCGTCCGCAAATGTCCGTCCGCAAATGTCCGTAAGGCATAGAAAGATGCAGAATTCTTTTCTCTATCGCTATGCAAAATTTGGTGTGGATTTAACAAGTAGGGAAAAAGTTAAACAGGATGAAGTGAATGTTGCTTTTTACATAATTAAAATGAAGAGATAGTACGCCAAAGTGAGAGAAATTACAAAGAAAAAGAGAAACGACGAGATAGTACTAGGCTTTTCTCTGCACAGTGGGCGTACCCATAGTGAGCGAGGGGGACTGGGTCGTTTTGGCGCCCACGTTTTGGCGCCGACGATTTGGCGCCCACGTTTTGGCGCCAGGGTCGTTTTGGCGCCCACGTTTTGGCGCGAAGCCAAAAATTAAAAAAGGTAAAAATTTGATCAAAAATTTTATAAAAAAAAAGTGAAAAACTTTTACCTTCCAATGGGTTTTTCAAATTTTCAAAAAATTCACAACCCCCTAGAATTTTTTTTCAAACTTCCCGATTTTGACTGTAACTCTTAAATTTTTTCGGTTGAAATTTCAAAAGAGTTAGTGATTATAAACATAACCTTAACGGTATATTTAATAAATAATGGTCACTATCCCTAAATCAGAATCTGGTAAATCATTTTCTCAGATTGGACCCACCATATTAAAACATTTGATAAAACAAAACAGATAGAAGGCCTGATCTAATATGTTCAAAAATTGTATTTCATTTAAATCAAGTCCGGGCTTCGCAATTGTCAAAATGGATACAATATTCGTGATTAGCGACTCAGAAAACTGACGAATACATATTTTCATTTATTCAAACATAGACAAAATTTAAAAACCTGACCCTGGCGCCAAAACGTGGGCGCCAAAACGTGGGCGCCAAAACGTCGGCGCCAAAACGACCTTGGCGCCAAAACGTGGGCGCCAAAACGTCGGCGCCAAAACGTGGGCGCCAAAACGTCGGCGCCAAAACGTGGGCGCCAAAACGACCCCGACTCTGAGCGAGGCTTTAAAAAATTAAGTTTTATATCTGGCGTATTGTTCATATTTAAATTTAGGTAAAAAAGTAAAAGCTAAATGAAAAAAATGATGAATTTAATATGTTTTAGAATTAGTGAAATTATAAGCGGAATTTCCAATTTAATAGGTGTTTTCAAGGGCATAGGCAGGGGGGGGGTCAGGCTGGGCACAATTGCTCCCCCCCCCCGAAACCCAAAAAGTAAAAATTAAAAAAAAATTTTATGAAAATCTGAGTACAGATAACCGTAAAGTGGTAATACTGAAGTTTACCCCCCCCCCCATGAGCTATTTTTTTCGAAAAATGGGGGGGATAAACTTCGGTATTACTCGTAAAGTACCTATTTTTGTATGTTAATGATAGAATAGCCTGAAAGACGGAGAATGTCAATTTTATTTCTTGTTTAATTCAGACTTAAAAAGTGCATTTGCGCCATTTGATTTTAAATATTTTGCTGCCAACAATGTCAAAGTAATGTCACTAAATAATAAGCGTTTCTCGTCTTTTAAATATATCTTATTTGATTTTAGCATTCATACTCTCGGCGGTGACGACGATAACAAATCTCGACAAAGGTCCAACTCAAGTGACGATGAAAACAGCGATGAGGGGAGGCAGGGCTTTTTTGTTGGCGGAAGTGATCACAGGTAAAACCAATTAAAGTTGAAATTTAAAATCTTATTCCCTTTTAATAGAGTGCCACGGGACCGGGAATTTTGGGCAAACCCGGGACCGGGCCTTTTCGGGTTGAAAACCGGGAATTTTTGGCTGGGAAAACCGGGACTAGTCCCGGTCAAAACCGGGACCTTGGTACTCAGTTGTCCGCTACCAGGTCCCGGTCCCGTGGCACTCTACCTTTTAATTACAAATATGTCCATAATCCCACCTCTCTTCCCTGTACCAATTAAATCACCAGCCCTTACCAAAATCATAAATAATTTATTTCAGTGGACAGGAAGTGCTGGGGCCGAACCGCAACGAAAACATTTCTGCTGACCATTTCTTTGATGCAATTCGGCGGGCTGGAGCGGAACGAATTACGCAGGAACAGAACGAGGCACTGAACATGCCGAGACAAACCGGCGGAGGTGCTGGCCAGTCGCAGGTGGCATTTCGACTGGGCGGACACGGAATGGAGAGCGAACGAATCGGAGGGACGTCGGCGACCGCGGGGGGTACCACTCGCCAGCAGGCTCCGGTTGTTGTAAGTTCTACAACATGTTAAGTAAATCTTACAATTAGACACCGATTGACTATTTTTTAGAAATTGCTAAAAAAGGTACTTGTGTGTTATCTGTGGGCAGATTTTCAAAAATTTTTATGTTTTTCGCTATAACTTTTTTTCTTTGGCATCCAAATCCAAGATTGTTGGTATCATTCGAAAGCTCTTCATATGAAAAACATAAAAATTTTTGAAAATCTGAGTACAGATAACATATAAGTACCCTAAAAAATACCATTTTCACTTTGTGATTTTGTTTTACTCATATGTGAAGCTAACAAACATTTTACCATTTTCTGTCCCTTAGGTTCGTCTCGTGTTTTGGAACAATGGCTTTACCGTTGACGATGGGCCGCTCCGACAATTTCAAGACCCACAGAACCGGGAATTTCTTCAGGCCGTTGTGACAAAGTTTCATCCCTGCATTTTTCTTTAGAAAATGTTTTTTTTCTGCCATAGGCGTATTCCTGCTGAGCTGACAATGGCTGCGCCGGGCCGTGAAATTGACTTGCGAATCGAAAAGAAAGGCACGGAATATGAACAGCCAAAGACGAAGGCATTCTCGGGCCAGGGAAACCAACTCGGCACAATCACGCCGAACGTGGGAGGGTCGGCGGACGTTGTTTTTGTTGATGCGCCGCCGAAGCTTTCGGCAGAGGGTCTGCATTCATTTTACCTTTATGAGTATTGGGGAGGGGGGGGGGCATTACTGACAATCAAAAGTCACCCCCCCCCCCGGGGATTGTTCTTCGTCCTCAAAACTTTAGCCGTCCATTTTTCAGAAACTGCCAAATTGGTGGAACAAGCTCAGGCCGAACTGAAGGTGGATGACAATTTGCCAACCACTCGCATTCAAATTCGAATTCCGGACACGGCACGGCCCATCGTCGCGCGCCTTAACCAAGCGCACACAGTGAATCAGCTGCGCATTTTCATTGTCACGTAAGGATGCCAAACAAAAAAAATTCGGTTCAAAAACCCCATTTGGCAGACGCCGGAATTCAGATGGAATTTCCCCCCTCCCCAAAAAATTTTCAATGCTTATTTATAATGCAAACCGCTACAAATTCTTGCTTTTTTCGACCGGCGCTAAATATTTGAAAAATAACATTGGAGAAAAAAATTTTTTGGCCCTAACAAATAAGAGCAAAAAAAAAAAAATGGTCTTTGGATCCCTCTCCGAAACATTTTTTTTGTCCGAGTGGTTGACAAGGAAAATGGCCGACTGTTAAGCAAAGATGAACAGATCAATGTGAAAATCCCGAACAAACCTTTCTACAAATTTTCCAGCAAATAATGGAAAATTATTTCGAATTCACCCCCAAACGAACATTTAAAAATTTTATAGGCAATTTTCGTAACAAATAGGGGTGCACCCCAAAATCTCGCCGCCGAAATCTCGCCGCCAAAATCTCGCCGCCGGAATCTCGCCGGCCGGAATCTCGCCGGCCGAAATCTCACCAAGACAAAATATCGCCACTGAAATCTCGCCGCAAAAATTTCAAAAAAAAAATTTCAAACAGAAATTTTTCAAGGAAAAAATTCTTAGAAAAATTTTTCTATAAGAAAATTTAAATAAAAAACTGTTTTTTTTTGAAAAATGTTCAGGTGTCAATAAATGGCCTCTTTTTTTGTAAATTTCTTATAAAAAAATTTTCTAAAATTTTTTCCTTGAAAAATTTCTAAGTTTGAATTTTTTTTTTTTGAAATTTCTGCGGCGAGATTTTGTCTCGGCGAGATTTCGGCCGGCGAGATTCCGGCGGCGAGATTTCGTCCCGTCCCCACAAATAGCACTCAAATTTCCAAAATTTTTCCCGGCGGCGCCTATCGGCACCGCCGGAGCTCCATTTTCTTTCCACTATTTTTACAAGTTTTTCTGCCTTAAAACGGCCAAAATAAACAGCAAAAAAAAGGTCTTCAGGTCGGGTCCCCCCCCCCCCGAAAAATTTTTCTAGATACGCCCCTGGACTTGATGGTTGGATTAGGCCTACTGCTGGTCATCCACCACTAACAATTAATCTCGTTTCTGTGCTGTCATATGCGAATTGTACCAACCAAATCAATGAATTTTTAAATGTTTCATTTTCAGTGCCGACCCGAGTTTGGCCTACCGTCCCTTCCGCCTTATGACTTCGTACCCCACTCAACCGATTGACGACGAGGGACTCAGCGTCAAAGACGCCGGACTGCTCAATGCGACGGTGTTGGTCAAATTTGAATGAATGAGTGCCAGACGAATGATTGAATTACCAACTTCAACGGCGTATTATATTGTTCAATTATTATTCTTTGCTTGACGTGATTTAAAAAAAAAATAAAAATTTTGAATTCACCAATTATGTATGACCTTTTGGTTGAGATTTTTAGCTCAAAGCTCCAAATCGAACCGTAATATATGACATTGTTTTGTTTACCAACTCATACATTAAAAGATTAAAATTTTTTCAAAAATATTTGATAGTTGTTTAAAATTTAATCGATTGTTTGCAAATATTTCTTGGAACTGAAAGGCAAATTGAAACGCTGTGTTTAATAGAAACATTAAAATTTGAAAGTTCTGTCGTCGGATGGACATTGGCAACTGTTGCATTTGCCTGGGTGGGTTCGGCGTTGCACAGATGGGTCAAAATGTCAGGTATTTTTTCTTTTTTGGAAATTTAATTGAAATTTTTTCAAAATTTCTAAGAATCCGCAATCCTGCGTGGGATCCTGCAAATTTAAAATGCAGGATTAATCCGGCCAGATCCGAGCCTGCAAAAATTTTTGAATTCCAAATCGACTTAAAAAAATTTCAAAAAATACACCCCTAAGAATCGAGTTAAAATTTTCAAAATATACTCCTATGAAATGAAAAAATGTTCTCAACAATTTACTTTCTTGACAAAAATTTTTAATTTTAAAAAGTTTTTTAGGTAACTATTTTGGGTTTTTTGGTCTTACAAATCCCAGTCCTACTCATTTGCAACTGCAATCAGTGAATAAAAATTATTTTGGCTGAAAATATGTCACTATTCGTCACTATTTTGGACTTTTTGTCACTATTTCTTCACTATTTTGGGATTTTTACTCACTATTTTAGTTAACTATTTCGAGATTTTTCGTCACTAAAAGTTGCGGCCCTAGTGATCAGCGACCCAGAAAACCCCAAGGAAATGTGTTTTACACGGCTTTTTTTTAAATTTTTATTTTTTTCGAAAAATGCGGGGAATAAACTTCAGTATTACCCGTAAAGTACCTATTTTTGTATGTTAATGATAGAATAGCCTGAAAGACGGAGAATGTCAATTTTATTTCTTGTTTAATTCAGACTTAAAAAGTGCATTTGCGCCATTTGATTTTAAATATTTTGCTGCCAACAATGTCAAAGTAATGTCACTAAATAATAAGACGTTTCTCGTCTTTTAAATATATCTTATTTGATTTTAGCATTCATACTCTCGGCGGTGACGACGATAACAAATCTCGACAAAGGTCCAACTCAAGTGACGATGAAAACAGCGATGAGGGGAGGCAGGGCTTTTTTGTTGGCGGAAGTGATCACAGGTAAAACCAATTAAAGTTGAAATTTAAAATCTTATTCCCTTTTAATAGAGTGCCACGGGACCGGGAATTTTGGGCAAACCCGGGACCGGGCCTTTTCGGGTTGAAAACCGGGAATTTTTGGCTGGGAAAACCGGGACTAGTCCCGGTCAAAACCGGGACCTTGGTACTCAGTTGTCCGCTACCAGGTCCCGGTCCCGTGGCACTCTACCTTTTAATTACAAATATGTCCATAATCCCACCTCTCTTCCCTGTACCAATTAAATCACCAGCCCTTACCAACAAATCATAAATAATTTGTTTCAGTGGACAGGAAGTGCTGGGGCCGAACCGCAACGAAAACATTTCTGCTGACCATTTCTTTGATGCAATTCGGCGGGCTGGAGCGGAACGAATTACGCAGGAACAGAACGAGGCACTGAACACGACGGGACACACAACCGGAAGTGCGAGTGGTCGCCAGCAGTTGCCGGTTAATTTATGTAAAAAAAAAACATTTTCACTCCCGTTGTCAGTTTACTTAGAAACGTAAACTAAACTTTCTGTTCCTTAGGTTCGTCTCGTGTTTTGGAACAATGGCTTTACCGTTGACGATGGGCCGCTCCGACAATTTCAAGACCCACAGAACCGGGAGTTCCTTCACGCCGTTATGACAAAGTTTCATTCCTTCATTTTTTCTGATTATTTTCTGCCATAGGCGTATTCCTGCTGAGCTGACAATTGCTTCGCCGGGCCGTGAAATTGACTTGCGGATCGAAAAGAAGGGCGCGGACTACGAAAAGCCAAAGACGAAGCCATTCTCTGGACAGGGTTACCAACTTGGCGGACCGGGTCCGTCAAATGCCTAATGGGATGGACGAACTGGCCGCTTTGAGAAATATTTGTTGAGTGATTCTACGTGTGTGGTTTTTTATGAATTTAACCTCACTCATTTGCTTCTTTGACTTTTTGCCCTTAAAAAATGAGTCAAATTTAAAAGTTGTTTTCGGTCAATCATGATGAGATATATATGAAATTATGCTCAAAAGCAACATTCTTTGTGTTGAAGTTTTTAAAGTTGAATTTTGTTGCCGAATGGACATTGGCAACTGTTGCATTTGCCTGGGTGGGTTCGGCGTTGCGCAGATGGGCGTGCTGCCGTGCCTGCACACTTTCCACCACTCATGCATTCAGCGCGCACTGGGCCAAAATGCGCAGTGTCCGCTTTGCCGTCGGCACGCCATCGACACGCAAATTGTGAGACCGAAATACGAAGGAAGCTGCCGCGAGGCGGGCGATTTGCCAAGAAAGGTTTGCGTGTTTAATGGGCGGGCGCCAATGAATTTGAATTTCTGTTCGCTTTATGGATTTTAGTCACTATTCGTTTATTCAGACTAGATGGAATTTAAATTAGCAAAATTTCCTTTCCTCAGGCCATGCGTGCCGCGTTAGCTTTTTACGACCGCACCGTTCGCCACCGCTTCGCCGATGGTTCGTCGGGAGGCGAAGCACAGCGCGAGGAATTGAAACTTTGTCTCAATGTGCTGGTTTTTCCTAAAATTGTTTTAGCTGCGTGTTCATTTAAAAATTCCATTGTTTTTTATATATTTTATTTTGCAGCATTTTTATCGTCTCTGTTCATCAAATTTTAATTTTACGACAGTTTTCAGTCATTGGTCAGCACTTTGGAGAGCGCTGACGCGGAGAGAGAGGCGAAATGGGAACGGCTGAAGCAATTTTTGAGGGTGTGCGGAACGGCCGCAATTTTTGCCGTTTTGGCATTTCTGTTCACTTTGTATTGGCCGGTGAGTGAGCGAAGGGATTAACGGTGCTAATTTAAGCAAAAAGTGCCATTCACGTGGGATGAAATTATTCTACAAACCGTTAGAAATTTTTTCTACGGTATAATGAATTTGAAACTTCGAACTTAATTTGGGTTGAAACCGCTCTAAAAATTTGAATTTTTTACTTTTTGTTCAAATCCGGGCCGGAATCAACAAAAAATGAAGGGTCAGCGGCCCTTAAAACCTCCAAAACCTGACGTGTAAAGAAGGCCGCTTTATCCCCCCCCCCCCCTCAAATTGGCCAATTTCTACGCTTCTTTTTCGGCTCACAAAGGAAGGTCCTAGGGTGTCCGTGGGATTTCAGAATGAAATTTGGTCAGTGGATAGAGCACCCATGGGTTCTTAAGAAAAGTGATTTTATTTTTTGCGGAATGAGCCCGAGTGCCGAGTTATTCCGTGCCAAAGTTTTTGGTTTTTT
>CP049710.1:1046784-1231533 GCA_004148225.2 Heterodera glycines | reverse complement strand
CCCCCCCCCCCCCTAAAAAAGGAACAAGAGGAAAGGAAAAGCCAATTCCAAAATTTTGCGTTTTTTCAAATTTTATTGTTAATTCCAAAAAAAAATTTCCCGGCGGTGCCTTCAGCACCGCAACGGTTTGCCAAGAATTGCAGAAAAATGTTTTTTTTTTCGTTTTCTGTCTGACATCATAAGGCCAAGGAGCAAACAATGAAATAAAGAAAATCACCCAAATTTTTCAGAATTTTTCCTCTTTTTACCTACTACATCCACCTCTTTTAAGAAAGTGGAAGAGAAACAGGGGGGGGGGGGGAAACAGAAAGTGGAAGAAAAAGTTTATATATATTTCATTACATGCCAAACAAAATGACCCATCCTCGGTCAATCCCCCTTTTTTTTGATTTGGCATTTTTCAACACGGTATTATAATGACTGATTTGTTTTTTCTGTATAGATGATGAGTTTTTCCGACCGCGCGATTCGGGCATCAGCACAACAACGACGGGAGAGGCGGACGATGATTGGACGGAGGAGCGGGAGCAGTACATGGACAAAAACAACGGATTGGTTCAGCAACCGCAACAATTGTTGTCACTTTTTGACCAATTGGGGCCATTCAGCAGCAACAAACCGGGCGAGGAGGAGTTGGAGCAGTACAGCAACGACAAACCGAGGGAGGAGTTGGAGCAGTACAGCAACAACAAATCGGGGAAGGAGTTGGGGCAGTACAGCAACAACAAATCGGGGACGGAGTTGGAGCAGTACAGCAACGACGAACCATCGGAGGAGGAGTTGGAGCAGTACAGCAACGGCAAACCGTCGGAGGGGGAGTTGGAGCAGTACAGCAACGACGAACCGTCGGAGGAGGAGTTGGAGCAGAACAGCAACGGCAAACCGGTGGAGAAGTCCCTTTTTGAAGAGTTGAGGGAGACGGAGGAGCAGCAACAGAACATGATTGACAGGTGGTTGGAGGGAAGAGAAGCGGCGCGCTTTTCCAAAAAAAATTTTGGGAGCAAGGGGGTTGCAAAATTTACATAACAATAAATTCGCCCTCCTCCGAAATCCCAAAACAAAAAAATAATCTAAAAATACATCTCCTAATTAGTGATTTCTAAAAAAAAAAGAAAATGAATTTTTCACCTTTTTATGGCAAATAATTTGTGAATAATCTCCACTTTTTTCTCCCTTCCCTTGGGGGACTTTTGGGTGGCAGCTAGAGACCGGCGCGGGATTTTGCGGGATCCCAGTCCGCAATCCCGCATTTTTTGGAAAATGCGGGATTAATCCCGCGGGATCCCGTCCCGCAAAAAATTTTGAGTTCCAGCCCCGCAGCGGGATCCGCAAATTTGAAATTTCCGGTCTCTAATGGCAGCTCATTTCACCTCTCCCTCGCCGTCCCCCGAAATTCAAAAAAAAAAATTCAGCAATTTGCAAAATTTTGTGATGAATTTTACTTCTAATTGTTACTTTTTTCATAAAAATTCCAAAAATCACTGGAATTTTTCTTTACTTTTTCTTACAAAATAATTTTGTAAAAGAATTTTTTTTTTGTAGAAAAATTTTAAGTTTGAATTTGTTTTTTGTAGTGCCCTCGTTTTAATTAGCGCCCTCTCCATTCAGCCCCGCCCCTCTGCCGCCGTCCTCCGCCCCCGCTGCTCTTCCGGAAGTTATTCCTGGCACTCCTGCTGCTCTTCCGCTTCGTCGTCGTCCCGTCCTTCTCTCCCTGTTCCTCCTTTTGCTGCTTCTCATCGCTGTTGTCATCGTCCCATCCGTGCGCCATGGCACGCTCGTCCTCCGCGTGCCCATTCCGTGCCGTGCACTTTGGGTGCGTGAGCGTGTCGCGGTTGCGCCCGACGGGCGCTCGGTGCTCGGCGTTGTCGGCACGGGCCAAGTGATGTGGGCCAGCGACGGCATTTTCTTCGGGTTTTAAGTGATTTTTGAGGACACTTACGGGGTACACCATTTTAACCAATTTTTTTTATTACTCTTTTATTTCCTTTTTAATTGTTTTTTATTCCATTTTCGGGTTTATCCATTTTTTTTTCTTATCGATTCTGTTTATCTCTTTTCTTTTTATACATTTGCATGCATAAATTCCCTATATAAGAGGAAAATAGCACTTGAAATGACTTTTTTTTAATAACTCTCTTCAAGTTGGTCGGATTGGCTCCGAACAAAAGAGCACAACTATTTTTTAAGGATTTTGCATCGAATGGCGTAAACCGTTTTTTGAAAAAAGCAAACAAAAAAAAGTTTCTTCAGAAAATTTTTGAAAATTTTCGGAAAAATTTTCAACGGCTCTCAGAAAACGGGTTGAATCTTGGCGGGGAGTGCCGAAACCGGCTTAGCGATGTTTTGGAGGATAAATGTCGACACTCAGGCGCTTCTAATGAGCTATAAAGCATTTTTCTATCATAAACCTGAATTGAGTTATACGTGATACCGGAATTCAAAAATTTCGAAAAATTTTTTGCCTGCAGAATTAGGGGTGATACGCAGGGATTCTGAGGGGTTGATGCGTAATTATGATGAATTTTTTACACTGGAAATACTTAAAATAATGCGTAAAGACGCCCTACATGCATTTGGGCATTACATGTCAAATACACACCAAGATACTTGATGCGGAATCATGTCCAGAATCCGAAAAAAAATTTTTTTAGAAAGAACAAAAGTAATACATCAGAAAGTCTTAAAACAGTGTAAAAAGATGTTTGACGTTTAAATTTTGGATATAACTTCAAGTCTCACCAAGATACTGCATGTGCATCTTGGTATGTAAAATAATCAACTTTTGAACAACTCACGAACAACTAATGAACCACTGATGAACAACTCCTGCACTACTCTTGCACTACTCTTGCACTAATAAAAAATTTAATAATTCTGGGGGTGAAAATTTTTTTGGAATTTTAAAGAATTTTTTATACTGGAAATATTTAAAATATAGTGAAATACGCCATATATACATTTGGGCATTACATGTCCAATACTCACCAAGATACTTGATGTGGAATCGTGTCCAGAATCCGAAAAATTTTTTTTTATAAAGAACAAAGTAATACATCAGAAACTCTTAAAACAATGTTTAAAGATGTTTGACATTTAAATTTCTGATTTAACTTCAGTTATCACCAAGATACTGTGCTCCTTGGTATATAAAATAGTCAACGTTAAAGTTAGAGGTCCCTGCGTGCCTGTCCGACCAATTCCTACTCTTGGAAATTTCCCATCCGTTACGTGAAAAGCGAAGGACACCATTTTTAAATATTCTTTTCTTGATAATTTTGTTTATTTTATTTGCAAAAGTTAATTAATTGCCATTAATGTATAAAATCAACACACAAAATTTCCGTGCTGCCGTGCCGCATTTGAAGAAGCTTGTCCCATCCTACAGTTTATTTTTATCATTTTTTAACTTTTGACCAATTAAAAAATATGAAAATACAATGAGGCATTTGCAAAAGACATTGTCACAGTTTTTCTGCGTTTCACTGAAGATGCCATAGCAGCTAAATTGAATAAAAACTAATGAAAAAACCCAGAAAAACGAATTTAAAAATAATAATCAAATCAATAATTATTTACACCAAATATTACCGTACAACTCACTCGTTATACACATAGTCAATTACGGTTTACTTAGTTCGGCCCCCACGGTTCGGCCCCAGCATGCTTTTCCGAAATATAACTTTTTTCTTTGTCATCCAAATTCAACATTGTTGCTATCATTCGAAAGCTTATGTCAAAAACAGGCATTTGAATTTATAAATTTATTAAAAATTGCGGTATACCTCAGTTGGGCAGTCACGTTTGGGCCCCAGAACTTTTTTGGGTTATGACTTTTTTCATTGTCATCCAAATCAAACATTTTTGTTATCATTCGAAAGCTAATTTGTTTAGAAGATTTTTTTAAGCTGTTGCTTCGTGATTAGACAATTACCAAAAAAGTTATACTGAGCGAGTACCTTAAGCGCGGGGAAAACCCAATGGCCCCGGCTGGCCCCGGTGTTGAAAGCGCCCGTGGCGCTTTCACAGGGCCCCTTGGGGCCCTGGTTCCCTATATAAGAATAATATACCCCAGTTTCAAGCTTAAAAACTAATTTAAGACTTTCTACCGAATGTTACGGGTCGGGAGTGGTATCATTCGATAGGGTTTTGGACTGGCTATAAGGAAAAACTATCGGCATCCCAATCGGTTAAGAATTGTTCGAACTGCGTTCGGAAAACGAGTCAAAATTTGCACTTTTTTTGGTTGTCCTATTTTTGAACGCTTTTTGCATACCTTAAAAGTGGTCAAATCAAAAAACAAATATGTTTGTGCACATCTACAAACTCTTGGCTTCCGAATGATACCAGGGTTGTTTTGGTCCGGGTCCGGGAAGTGCCCTAAAAAGGGAGCTCAAGCACTTTTGGTCGGGATTTCTTCCAAAAAAGAAGGAAAAGGAAAAGGGAATTAAACGGGGAAGAGGCAAGCGACCCGGTGGTCAAGTGGTTAGTGTGCTTGCCTTTGAGCATGTGCTCTCATGGGTTCGAGTCCCATTTAATTTATGGGATTTTCCCGTCAAATATTATATTTAAATTATTCGGTTTAAAATTTTATTTTTTATGTTTTTCTTTTAAGAATTTTATGAGTGAGTTAAAAGAGAAAGAAAGGCATAATAAAAAATATGGAGCAAAGTTCTTTTGGATAAAAATTGATTACTTTCCTTTCTTTAGTGGAAGAGAAAGTGGAAGAGGAACAGAAAGTGGAAGAGGAAGAAAAAGAAAAAGAGGAAGGAAAGAGGAAGGAAAAGGGGAACAGCAAACGGAAGAGGAACAGAAAGTGGAAGAGAAAGTGAAAGGGAAAGTGGAAGAGGAACAGAAAGTGGAAGAGAAAGTGAAAGTGGAAGAGAAAGTGGAAGAGAAAGTGGAAGAGGAACAGAAAGTGGAAGAGGAACAGAAAGTGGAAGAGGAACAGAAGGCGGAAGAGGAACAGAAGGCGGAAGAGAAAGTGGAAGAGGAACAGAAAGTGGAAGAGGAAGAAAAAGAAAAAGAGGAAGGAAAAGGGGAACAGCAAATGGAAGAGGGCATGAACGTGGAAAAAATACAGAAAGTGGAAGAGGAACAGAAAGTGGAAGAGGAACAGAAAGCGGAAGAGAAAGTGGAAGAGGAACAGAAAGTGGAAGAGAAAGTGTAAGAGGAACAGAAAGCGGAAGAGGAACAGAAAGTGGAAGAGAAAGTGGAAGAGGAACAGAAAGTGGAAGAGGAAGAAAAAGAAAAAGAGGAAGGAAAGAGGAAGGAAAAGGGGAACAGCAAACGGAAGAGGAACAGAAAGTGGAAGAGAAAGTGAAAGGGAAAGTGGAAGAGGAACAGAAAGTGGAAGAGAAAGTGAAAGTGGAAGAGAAAGTGGAAGAGAAAGTGGAAGAGGAACAGAAAGTGGAAGAGGAACAGAAAGTGGAAGAGGAACAGAAGGCGGAAGAGAAAGTGGAAGAGGAACAGAAAGTGGAAGAGGAAGAAAAAGAAAAAGAGGAAGGAAAAGGGGAACAGCAAATGGAAGAGGAACAGAACGTGGAAGAGGAACAGAAAGTGGAAGAGAAAGTGGAAGAGGATCAGAAAGTGGAAGAGAAAGTGTAAGAGGAACAGAAAGCGGAAGAGGAACAGAAAGTGGAAGATAAAGTGGAATAGGAACAGCAAGTGGAAGAGGAAGAAAAAGAAAAAGAGGAAGGAAAGAGGAAGGAAAAGGGGAACAGCAAACGGAAGAGGAAGAGAACGTGGAAGAGGAACAGAAAGTGGAAGAGGAACAGAAAGTGGAAGAGAAAGTGTAAGAGGAACAGAAAGCGGAAGAGGAACAGAAAGTGGAAGAGAAAGTGAAAGGGAAAGTGGAAGAGGAACAGAAAGTGGAAGAGAAAGTGAAAGTGGAATGTTCGTTCGCTCAATTGCCATTTGAGCCCTGGTGTATACATTCCAAAGAGGAACAGAAGGCGGAAGAGGACAGACGTTAGAAAGTGGAAGAGGAAGAAAAAGAAAAAGAGGAATTTAAAGGGACAATGGAATGGGAAGAGGAACAGAACGTGGAAGATGCAGTGGAAGAGGAACAGAAAGTGGAAGTGTCATTATGGATGCCTGGGAAATACTGAACGCTAAAATTGAAAATTTCATAACAGAAAGCGGAAGATAAAGTGGAAGAGGAACAGAAAGTGGAGTGCGACGCAGAAGAAAGTGTCCGACAGCATGCGGTTCAAATGACTCCGCCCCGCGATCAATCTCGAATTGAGTGGTGCCAATGTAGGTTTTGGCAAAATACGCCAGCCATCCTTGAACTCCAAGCGGTGCCGCGCTGACAATAGTTGAAAAAGCGCGCCGAACGTAAATGCACGGAGTTGACATGGTTTCGTTTTTGGCTTCTCCTTGATCAGGCGCTTCATCTGATTTCGTTTCGTCTCTGCATCAAAACGCGATGGTGCACAACCATGGTGATGTTCTTTTGGGCCCAAAATGCCTGTCACCAAACCGTTGTCTTCCAATTTTGCTGTCGCAGGACAATTACGCTGTTCGCACCTGAACCAGCTGCCATCTTTTCTGATTTTCAGAAAGCGAAAGCCTGAAAAATAAATAAATAAATAATCAAAAAACTATTAACACCTTTGTGCCAAAGACAAAGCGCTCCCCGGATTGTTTCGCCACGTTGGAATTGAACAGGCTCACAGTTTTCTTCATCATCGCTTGCAGCGACGTCCAAATCATTCCTGGTTGAAGTGCCTTCCATTTGTTGTTCTGCGTCTGTCCTATCAGCATTCAGTATGCTGTCTTCATTTGTTGGAATTCGGGGTCTTTTAATTGGCTTTTGCAAACTCTCAAGTATTTCAAAAGTGGAAGAAGAACAGCAAATGGAAGAGGAACAGAACGTGGAAGAGAAAGTGCAAGATGAACAGAGAATTCTTAAGCTTTGATTGATCCAAAAATGGTTGGAATGAACAAATATGAAAAAAGTTAGGAAGAAAGTAATGATGATGGTCACTGATTGGACGTGTAAACTGGAATAGGGCTGTATTTGATATTAACACAGCATTTTTTTTACTCTTTAAGAGGAACTTCTTTAATTTTTTTTAACTATTTGGCGAAATGTAGTGGAAGAAGATGTCAGATTTTGGCTTAGTAGGCGAAATGAATGTTTTTGGCTGAGTTGGCGAAATGAATGTTTTTGGTTGAGTTGGCGAAATGAATGTTTTTGGCTGAGTTGGCGAGATGTCAGTTGGCGAGATGTCAAGTTGGCGAAATGTCGGTACACCGGGTCAAATCGATAAATAAAATTTAAAGTTTTTGTTCGAAAAATCAGAAATTTTTTTCTAATTTTTTTTTGTTTCTTAAATTATTCAAAATCATTAAATTGACAAACAAAAAGAATTCATGTGTTGAAAAGTTCGAATTTTCTTTGAAATTGCATCGATTTGTCCCTGATTTTGTGTTTATTTCTATTTAAAAAAATGAGTCGATACAAAGATACAAACACCTGAATTTTCAGCAATTTTTTTTTTTTTTACATTACTTCCAGGTAAAATTTCAAGAAAATTTTACTGCGTACAATTCGCTGGGGCCGAACCCGAACTGACGTAGACCGTCTTAAATTCCCCCGTTTTTAGCCATTTTTCAATTTTTTTCCTTTTATGGCAGAACAGAAAGTGGAAGAAGAACAGCAAATGGAAGAGGAACAGAACGTGGAAGAGAAAGTGCAAGATGAACAGAAAGTGGAAGAGGAACAGAAGGCGGAAGAGAAAGTGGAAGAGGAACAGAAAGTGGAAGAGAAACAGAAAGTGGAAGAGGAACAGAAAGTGGAAGAGAAAGTGGAAGAGGAACAGAAAGTGGAAGAGAAAGTGGAAGAGGAACAGAAAGTGGAAGAGGAACAGAAAGCGGAAGAGTAAGTGGAATAGGAACAGAAAGTGGAAGAAGAACAGAAAGTGGAAGAAGAACAGCAAATGGAAGAGGAACAGAACGTGGAAGAGAAAGTGCAAGATGAACAGAAAGTGGAAGAAGAACAGAAAGTGGAAGAAGAACAGCAAATGGAAGAGGAACAGAACGTGGAAGAGAAAGTGCAAGATGAACAGAAAGTGGAAGAAGAACAGAAAGTGGAAGAAGAACAGAAAGTGGAAGAGGAACAGAAAGTGGAAGAGGAACAGAAAGCGGAAGAGAAAGTGGAAGAGGAACAGAAAGTGGAAGAGAAAGTGGAAGAGGAACAGAAAGCGGAAGAGAAAGTGGAAGAGGAACAGAAAGCGGAAGTGAAAGTGGAAGAGGAGCAGAAAGTGGAAGAGGAGCAGAAAGTGGAAGAGAAAGTGGAAGAGGAACAGAAAGTGGAAGAGGAGCAGAAAGAAAGAAACGAACTTTTGGAGGCGCAAGCGAAAGAAATCAAAGCATTGAAAAGGGACAAGGAAAAAAAGGTGGCAAAAAACGGAGGCGTCGAAAAAATGAAATTTTCAGGCGGCAAAAAAACTGAAAATTCAGTATAGGCAAATAGAAATTGCAACATTCGACCCATCAAATCAAATTCAGCTTTTACATAATTTTTTTTTAATTTTCAGGAGGACGAAATCAAAAAACTCAAAGAACACCTCCAAAGAGCGGAAGAAGAAGCAGAGGAAATGCGCAAATTAGCTGCTTCTGCTGCTACTGTTCGTAGGGTGCCGAAAAAGGTGGCAAACCGACGGGGGAGGGGAGAATGAAAGCGGGGCACTTACCCTTTTTGTTACCCCCCCCCCCCCCCCTGAAAATTTTTGACGCTATTTACAAAGCCCTGTTTTGAAAATTTTTTGCACTTTTTTTGGTCTAATTTTTTCAAATTTTTTTCGCTTTAAAAAGTCCTGAAAACAAGTACCCGAGGGTTTTGGAGGTTGCTGATCACGAATATGACAATTATTTTAACCTATTACGAACCCGGAACCCAAATTCGAACTAAAATTCGAAATTCAAATTTTGACTTTTTGTTTAAATTCGGTGCCGGGATGCCGAATTAATCGAAATGGATGCCATATTCGTGATCAGCGACCTCGAAAACCCCCGGGTATTCATCATTATATGAAAAAAAAATTTGAAAAAAAAATTAGACAAAAAAAAGTGTAAAAAATTTTCAAAACAGGGCTCTTTGTAAATAGCGCCAAAATTTTTAAAATAATTTTTTTAGGGTAATTTTATGCGCTGAACACGTAGATGACGTTTATTTTAAGTGCATATGCTTTTTACATGTGTTACGTGCAAATTTTTTGACCAGTCAACTACAGCATTTTTTCGGTTATAATGTGCTTTGTCCCCCCACCCCATTTTTCGAAAATAAAATTTAAAAAAAAAAATGTAAAGCGCCTTCCACTAGGGTTTTCGAAATCACTGTTCACGAATCTGATAAAAAAAAAAGTTCGAATTCGTGTCCGGGGTTCAAAATTGGTCGAAGAAATTTTTAAGAGAAAATCTTAGGAAATTTTTTGTAAAAAAATTCAAAGAAAAAAAATTTCAAAAATTTTTTTCAACGATTTTTCAAAATTTAAATGATCATATTACTAAGTTTTTCAAAAATTTTTTAGCACCCCCCCCCCTCGCCTCCGACCCCTTTCCCTGGATCCTTTCGTAAAAATTTTGTTGGCCGCCCTCCCCCCCCCCTTTTTCATGTGTGACCATTTCAGTCCGTTGATGGCACTTCTTCCTCTGCTCGGTCGTCCCGCAGTTCGTCCATTGGGGGGTCAGTGGGGCTGCGACAGCCGGCGGAGCCGCAAAAGCCGGCATTTAACCATGGGCATCTGTGGCACATATGTAATGTTTATCCTCTTATCAAATAATTTATGAAAATATTTATCGCGCGATTTGTTCGAAATTTTATGATGAATTATTGTTTCAAAATATTTCTAAAATTCGCGATTTTCAAAAAAAAAAAAATTTTTTCCAGGAATTTTTCTTACAGAAAAATTGCCTAAGACTTTTTTCTTGACAAATTTTTTGGCTTTAGAAATTTTTTTAAAAAATTTTGGGAGGGGAAACGTAGTGCACCCCCCCCCCCTAAAAAAGGAACAAGAAGAGGAAAGGAAAAGCCAATTCCAAAATTTTGCGTTTTTTCAAATTTTATTGATAATTCCAAAAAAAAAAAAAAATTTCCCGGCGGTGTCTTCAGCACCGCAACGGTTTGCCAAGAATTGCAGAAAATGTTTTTTTTTCGTTTTCTGTCTGACATCATAAGGCCAAGGAGCAACCAATGAAATTAAAGAAAATCGCCCAAATTTTTCAGAATTTTTCCTCTTTTTACCTATTACATCCACCTCTTTTACACCAGCCCCCCTACGACAAGGGCGGGGTGTAAGTGTAGGCACCAAAAAGTTTATATATATTTCATTACATGCCAAACAAAATGGCCCATCCTCGGTCGAAAGTGGAAGAGGAACAGAAAGCGGAAGAGAAAGTGGAATAGGAACAGAAAGTGGAAGAAGAACAGAAAGTGGAAGAAGAACAGCAAATGGAAGAGGAACAGAACGTGGAAGAGAAAGTGCAAGATGAACAGAAAGTGGAAGAAGAACAGAAAGTGGAAGAAGAACAGCAAATGGAAGAGGAACAGAACGTGGAAGAGAAAGTGCAAGATGAACAGAAAGTGGAAGAAGAACAGAAAGTGGAAGAAGAACAGAAATTGGAAGAGGAACAGAAAGCGGAAGAGGAACAGAAAGCGGAAGAGAAAGTGGAATAGGAACGGAAGAGAAAGTGGAAGAGGAACAGAAAGCGGAAGAGAAAGTGGAAGAGGAACAGAAAGCGGAAGTGAAAGTGAAAGAGGAGCAGAAAGTGGAAGAGGAGCAGAAAGTGGAAGATAAAGTGGAAGAGGAACAGAAAGTGGAAGAGGAACAGAAAGCGGAAGAGAAAGTGGAAGAGGAACAGAAAGCGGAAGTGAAAGTGGAAGAGGAGCAGAAAGTGGAAGAGGAGCAGAAAGTGGAAGATAAAGTGGAAGAGGAACAGAAAGTGGAAGAGGAGCAGAAAGTGGAAGATAAAGTGGAATAGGAACAGCAAGTGGAAGATAAAGTGGAAGAGGAACAGAAAGTGGAAGAGGAACAGAAAGCGGAAGAGAAAGTGGAATAGGAACAGAAAGTGGAAGAGGAACAGAAAGCGGAAGAGAAAGTGGAAGAGGAACAGAAAGCGGAAGAGAAAATGGAAGATGGAAGAGGAGCAGAAAGTGGAAGATAAAGTGGAAGAGGAGCAGAAAGTGGAATAAATAAAAATATCGCATTTAAATTAAATTTAAAACAATATCGTTTTTAAATTAATTATTTGTTCATTTCCAAATTCTCATATTCCTAAACTATGAGGATCGCTTAGCGGCCAATAGATACTTTTTGCACGCTCCAAATTATATCTCCCACTAGAGCCAGCGTTGAAAGCGCCCCCGGCGCTTTCACAGGGCCCGCAGGGCCCTGGTTTTGAACAATATTTTTGTAAACCCGAGAATATTTTCGACATTTTGTGTCTAACATCGATCGACTGAATGATTGGACTCAAAATGAGAATGCTCCAAGACGGTGATATTTATTTGGATAATACTGCCCTTGGCACCCCAACTTTAAAAAACAATTTTTTTTTTTTAATTCATTAAAACATGTTGCACAGGGTGTTCTGGGTCTCGAATTTGACGTCCATTCCGACCAATTCCTACTCTTGGAAATTTCCCATCCGTTACGTGAAAAGCGAAGGACACCATTTTTAAATATTCTTTTCTTGATAATTTTGTTTATTTTATTTGCAAAAGTTAATTAATTGCCATTAATGTATAAAATCAACACACAAAATTTCCGTGCTGCCGTGCCGCATTTGAAGAAGCTTGTCCCATCCTACAGTTTATTTTTATCATTTTTTAACTTTTGACCAATTAAAAAATATGAAAATACAATGAGGCATTTGCAAAAGACATTGTCACAGTTTTTCTGCGTTTCACTGAAGATGCCATAGCAGCTAAATTGAATAAAAACTAATGAAAAAACCCAGAAAAACGAATTTAAAAATAATAATCAAATCAATAATTATTTACACCAAATATTACCGTACAACTCACTCGTTATACACATAGTCAATTACGGTTTACTTAGTTCGGCCCCCACGGTTCGGCCCCAGCATGCTTTTCCGAAATATAACTTTTTTCTTTGTCATCCAAATTCAACATTGTTGCTATCATTCGAAAGCTTATGTCAAAAACAGGCATTTGAATTTATAAATTTATTAAAAATTGCGGTATACCTCAGTTGGGCAGTCACGTTTGGGCCCCAGAACTTTTTTGGGTTATGACTTTTTTCATTGTCATCCAAATCAAACATTTTTGTTATCATTCGAAAGCTAATTTGTTTAGAAGATTTTTTTAAGCTGTTGCTTCGTGATTAGACAATTACCAAAAAAGTTATACTTAAAAACTGCGAAAAATTCGAAATTTTGAAGTTTTTTCTTAATAAAATTTTTCAAGACTTGAAAATCTTTTTGCTTTTTAAGGCTAATAGAGCATGTGAAGAGCTTTCGAATGATACCAACAATGTTGGATTTGGATGACAAAGAAAAAAGCTTTAGTGGAAAAACATGCTGGGGCCGAACCGTGAGGGCCGAACTGACGGATTCGGCTGAATTTTTCACAAATATCATTTATGTCATTTTTTCTGGCGTTTTTACTATACTTGAGCCCTCGAAATTGGTTGAACTGCACAGTTTTACAAAATTTCTTCAAAGATTTCCATTTTTATCCAATGTTTTAGTAAGTATTTTTGAATTTTACAATTTTTTCGTAAATATTTTGGCGTTTTTCGTAAATGTTTATTTAAAATGTTCGGAATTTTTCACAAATATAAATCCGTGCCCTTAATAAAGTCTTTTTTATGCACAGTGAACAGTAGAGACCGGAAATTTCAAATTTGCGGGTCCTGTTGCAGGATTGGAATTCAAAATTTTTTACAGGACAGGATCCGGCAGGATTAATCCTGCAAATCCTGCATTTAAAATCTGCAGGATCCTGCGGAGGATTGCGGATTTTAGGAAATTTCAAAAAATTCTGTATTAATAAAAAAGTCTTTAAAAGTATAAAAAAGTATTCAAATATATTTTTAAACCAAAAAATGATGAAGATGAAAAATTAATAACGTTTTTTTGCTTACACTCCAAGCAATCGACTGAATCTTCTTTAATGCGTTTAAAAAGACCGATTTGCCAAATTGGGTGGCTCATAATAATAGCTTAAATTAAAGTAAAATAATTTTTATTTAAATTTCTTTGCAAAAAAGCCATAATCCATTATGTATAGGGATGGGATTTTTAGGCACAAAAAATCGCGAAATAGGACTTAAAAAGGCAGAAAAATCCTAAAATAGGCACGAAAATAGTAAAAAAAAAAATTTTATTAACGCTTTTTAGGAAGCAAAACACATAAAAATTCAATTGTATAAGCTTTTTTCGAATAAGGATAAGTTTATAAACGAAAAATTTTTATTAAGAAAAAAATTTTTGAAAAAAGAAAGTTTCTGAATATTTGGCATTCTATTTTTAAAAATTTTCAAAAAATCAATGCAGGATCCTGCTGAATCCTGCATAAAAATCAAATTTGTTGTTGTCACTTTTAAAAGGACGACGTTCAGCCAACTCATTTTTACTCGTTTTAATGTTTAATGTTCCAAATTGGGGTCAAATGGCTACATGACATTTCGCCAACTGACATTCGCCAACTCAGCCAAAATCAGACATTTTGCCAACTGACATCTCACCAACTTTACATCTCGCCAACTGACATCTCGCCAACCTGACGTTTCGCCAACTCAGCCAAAAACATTCATTTCGCCAACTCAGCCAAAATCTGACGTTTCGCCAACTAGTCGAAAATTGAATTTTAACTATATAATGATATTAAATTTATTATAAAAGTGCTTCAAGCAAATAAATCTTCATAAAATATATAAAATATCAATAAAAAAACAATAATATGAAAATGTTTAAAATCAATTTTCATCGGCCTCAGTTTCTTCACCACTCTCTGAATTTCCACGGACGTGAAGTCCCTCCGCAAAGCCTTGCATCACGATCCCGAGCAGGTGCAAGGCGTTTGTCAATCCTTCTTCCGATTCAAAGTCGGCCTCGTCAAGGATCCGCACCACATTTTGTTCTTTGATGACGTACCGTTGTCGTCGTTTAGTGCTTTTCTGGAGCTGTTCTGCGCGTCCGATGTCCAACTGTTTGTTGATGTCCTTCGTGAATGCAGCAATGAAGTCACTCAATGATGGATGATGGTTGAGCTCACGCTGAAAATACCAAAAAATAATGTTTTCCGATGAAATTTTTTACTGCAAATTGTCCATGCGCGGCTTCCATGCCGTTGTTCGTTCGCTCAATTGCCATTTGAGCCCTGGTGTATACATTCCAAAACGAGATCGGGAAACGTGGAGGACAGACGTTGTCTTGTTCCCAGCGTGGAATAAGCTGCAAGCTGCTTTCTTCTGACAATGGAATGGTTGGAGTTGAAGGTTGTGGCGAATGCAGTCCGAATTGTATTGGTCCACTGCCTGTCATTATGGATGCCTGGGAAATACTGAACGCTAAAATTGAAAATTTCATAAATTTCATGACAGAATAGGTGCATTTACGAGTTGTGCTTCGAGTGCGACGCAGAAGAAAGTGTCCGACAGCATGCGGTTCAAATGACTCCGCCCCGCGATCAATCTCGAATTGAGTGGTGCCAATGTAGGTTTTGGCAAAATACGCCAGCCATCCTTGAACTCCAAGCGGTGCCGCGCTGACAATAGTTGAAAAAGCGCGCCGAACGTAAATGCACGGAGTTGACATGGTTTCGTTTTTGGCTTCTCCTTGATCAGGCGCTTCATCTGATTTCGTTTCGTCTCTGCATCAAAACGCGATGGTGCACAACCATGGTGATGTTCTTTTGGGCCCAAAATGCCTGTCACCAAACCGTTGTCTTCCAATTTTGCTGTCGCAGGACAATTACGCTGTTCGCACCTGAACCAGCTGCCATCTTTTCTGATTTTCAGAAAGCGAAAGCCTGAAAAATAAATAAATAAATAATCAAAAAACTATTAACACCTTTGTGCCAAAGACAAAGCGCTCCCCGGATTGTTTCGCCACGTTGGAATTGAACAGGCTCACAGTTTTCTTCATCATCGCTTGCAGCGACGTCCAAATCATTCCTGGTTGAAGTGCCTTCCATTTGTTGTTCTGCGTCTGTCCTATCAGCATTCAGTATGCTGTCTTCATTTGTTGGAATTCGGGGTCTTTTAATTGGCTTTTGCAGACTCTCAAGTATTTCACGTACCGTTGGCATTTCTTACTAGAATCTGAATTACGCTAGAAACGAAATTATAAAAAAAGTGAAAGGAATTCTTAAGCTTTGATTGATCCAAAAATGGTTGGAATGAACAAATATGAAAAAAGTTAGGACATAAGAAATGATGATGGTCACTGATTGGACGTGTAAACTGGAATAGGGCTGTATTTGATATTAACACAGCATTTTTTTTACTCTTTTTACTTTTTTTCTTTAATTTTTTTAACTATTTGGCGAAATGTCAGTTGGCGAAATGTCAGATTTTGGCTTAGTAGGCGAAATGAATGTTTTTGGCTGAGTTGGCGAAATGAATGTTTTTGGTTGAGTTGGCGAAATGAATGTTTTTGGCTGAGTTGGCGAGATGTCAGTTGGCGAGATGTCAAGTTGGCGAAATGTCGGTACACCGGGTCAAATCGATAAATAAAATTTAAAGTTTTTGTTCGAAAAATCAGAAATTTTTTTCTAATTTTTTTTTGTTTCTTAAATTATTCAAAATCATTAAATTGACAAACAAAAAGAATTCATGTGTTGAAAAGTTCGAATTTTCTTTGAAATTGCATCGATTTGTCCCTGATTTTGTGTTTATTTCTATTTAAAAAAATGAGTCGATACAAAGATACAAACACCTGAATTTTCAGCAATTTTTTTTTTTTTTACATTACTTCCAGGTAAAATTTCAAGAAAATTTTACTGCGTACAATTCGCTGGGGCCGAACCCGAACTGACGTAGACCGTCTTAAATTCCCCCGTTTTTAGCCATTTTTCAATTTTTTTCCTTTTATGGCTGACGACGACAAAGACAAAATCATTGAAATTTTGAAAAACCAAAAACAACAAAAAGAAGATTTTATTAAGTCGCTTGAGAAAGAAGACGAAGAAAGATACGATCTTTTGGAGGCGCAAGCGAAAGAAATCAAAGCATTGAAAAGGGACAAGGAAGAAAAGGTGGCAAAAAACGGAGGCGTCGAAAAAATGAAATTTTCAGGCGGCAAAAAACTGAAAATTCAGTATAGGCAAATAGAAATTGCAACATTCGACCCATCAAATCAAATTCAGCTTTTACATAATTTTTTTTTAATTTTCAGGAGGACGAAATCAAAAAACTCAAAGAACACCTCCAAAGAGCGGAAGAAGAAGCAGAGGAAATGCGCAAATTAGCTGCTTCTGCTGCTACTGTTCGTAGGGTGCCGAAAAAGGTGGCAAACCGACGGGGGAGGGGAGAATGAAAGCGGGGCACTTACCCTTTTTGTTACCCCCCCCCCCCCCTCTGAAAATTTTTGACGCTATTTACAAAGCCCTGTTTTGAAAATTTTTTGCACTTTTTTTGGTCTAATTTTTTCAAATTTTTTTCGCTTTAAAAAGTCCTGAAAACAAGTACCCGAGGGTTTTGGAGGTTGCTGATCACGAATATGACAATTATTTTAACCTATTACGAACCCGGAACCCAAATTCGAACTAAAATTCGAAATTCAAATTTTGACTTTTTGTTTAAATTCGGTGCCGGGATGCCGAATTAATCGAAATGGATGCCATATTCGTGATCAGCGACCTCGAAAACCCCCGGGTATTCATCATTATATGAAAAAAAAATTTGAAAAAAAAATTAGACAAAAAAAAGTGTAAAAAATTTTCAAAACAGGGCTCTTTGTAAATAGCGCCAAAATTTTTAAAATAATTTTTTTAGGGTAATTTTATGCGCTGAACACGTAGATGACGTTTATTTTAAGTGCATATGCTTTTTACATGTGTTACGTGCAAATTTTTTGACCAGTCAACTACAGCATTTTTTCGGTTATAATGTGCTTTGTCCCCCCACCCCATTTTTCGAAAATAAAATTTAAAAAAAAAAATGTAAAGCGCCTTCCACTAGGGTTTTCGAAATCACTGTTCACGAATCTGATAGAAAAAAAAGTTCGAATTCGTGTCCGGGGTTCAAAATTGGTCGAAGAAATTTTTAAGAGAAAATCTTAGGAAATTTTTTGTAAAAAAATTCAAAGAAAAAAAATTTCAAAAATTTTTTTCAACGATTTTTCAAAATTTAAATGATCATATTACTAGCCCACTGTTCGAGCTCAGCCCGTTCAGCTTTGACGATCTCGCCCAGGCACTGCAACAGCTTCACCCTCCAACAGAGCAAAAGGTTTTTTGGCGGAATGCATTTTTGAAAAATTTAGTTTTTTTGCGTAATAGGTAAAAAAATCCAATTTAAAAAAAAATTTTAATTTCCGAGAGTCAACAAATACATGTAAAAGTTATACCAGTGGGTACATAAGGCTCCTTATATTAATAAAATAGGCACATATGTAATGTTTATCCTCTTATCAAATAATTTATGAAAATATTTATCGCGCGATTTGTTCGAAATTTTATGATGAATTATTGTTTCAAAATATTTCTAAAATTCGCGATTTTCAAAAAAAAAAAAATTTTTTCCAGGAATTTTTCTTACAGAAAAATTGCCTAAGACTTTTTTCTTGACAAATTTTTTGGCTTTAGAAATTTTTTTAAAAAATTTTGGGAGGGGAAACGTAGTGCACCCCCCCCCCCTAAAAAAGGAACAAGAAGAGGAAAGGAAAAGCCAATTCCAAAATTTTGCGTTTTTTCAAATTTTATTGATAATTCCAAAAAAAAAAAAAAATTTCCCGGCGGTGTCTTCAGCACCGCAACGGTTTGCCAAGAATTGCAGAAAATGTTTTTTTTTCGTTTTCTGTCTGACATCATAAGGCCAAGGAGCAACCAATGAAATTAAAGAAAATCGCCCAAATTTTTCAGAATTTTTCCTCTTTTTACCTATTACATCCACCTCTTTTACACCAGCCCCCCTACGACAAGGGCGGGGTGTAAGTGTAGGCACCAAAAAGTTTATATATATTTCATTACATGCCAAACAAAATGGCCCATCCTCGGTCAATCCCCTTTTTTTTGATTTGGCATTTTTCAACACGGTATTATAATGACTGATTTGTTTTTTCTGTATAGGTGATGAGTTTTTCCGACCGCGCGATTCGGGCATCAGCACAACGACGACGGGGGAGGCGGACGATGATGGGACGGAGGAGTGGAAGCAGTACATGGACAAAAACAACGGATGGGTTCAGCAACCGCAGCAATTGTTGTCACTTTTTGACCAATTGTGGCCATTCAGCAGCAACAAACCGGGCGAGGAGGAGTTGGAGCAGTACAGCAACGACAAATCGGGGACGGAGTTGGAGCAGTACAGCAACGACAAATCGGGGACGGAGTTGGAGCAGTACAGCAACGACAAATCGGGGACGGAGTTGGAGCAGTACAGCAACGACAAATCGGGGACGGAGTTGGAGCAGTACAGCAACGACGAACCGTCGGAGGAGGAGTTGGAGCAGTACAACAACGACGAACCGTCGGAGGAGGAGTCGGAGCAGAACATTGACCAATTGGGGCCATTCAGCAAGTGATGTGGGCCAGCGACGGCATTTTCTTCGGGTTTTAAGTGATTTTTGAGGACACTTACGGGGTACACCATTTTAACCAATTTACCTTTTTAATTGTTTTTTTATTCCATTTTCGGGTTTATCCATTTTTTTTTTCTTATCGATTCTGTTTATCTCTTTTCTTTTTATACATTTGCATGCATAAATTTTGAACAATATTTTTGTAAACCCGAGAATATTTTCGACATTTTGTGTCTAACAGCGATCGACTGAATGATTGGACTCAAAACGAGAATGCTCCAAGACGGTGATATTTATTTGGATAATACTTCCCTTGGCACCCCAACTTTAAAAAACATTTTTTTTTAAATCATTAAAACATGTTGCAAAGGGTGTTCTGGGTCTCGAATTTGACGTCCATTCCGACCAATTCCTACTCTTGGAAATTTCCCATCCGTTACGTGAAAAGCGAAGACTTTTCCAAAAGTCGAGAAAATCTTTGAGCAGCAAATTTGGTGGCAAATAAAATGGGACAAAATTAAATTGTATACAATATAACAATAACATGCAAAATTTTGATTTTAGGGGAACCAGAGAGAATTATAAAATTACAAACAATGAGAGAAAACTTCTTTTTTTCCATTTTTTTTTTGGGGGGTCAATAGAAGCAAATTGTGTGCAGCAAATTGCGCTCCGGATTATTCGCCTCGAACTCGGACAGCGCCTCGTCAATTTCGTTGTCCAAATCTTCGCAGTCTTCCAACTGGAAATTAATAATTTGAAAACAATAATTTTTTTTGTTGAAAATTTATGGGTTTTTCATGTTGCTATACCCGGTACTTATCTAGTTTAAGGGGCAGATTTCACATACATTTTCGGATGCCTAGTTTTATGGGGTTTTCAAGGTCGCTGATCACGAATAAAGCACCCATTTTTGCCAATTTAGAACCCCTGACCCGGACTCGAATAAAAATTAAAATTTGTATGGGTAATATCCTCATTGGCATCTTGCCAATGAGGGTATTATTGGTACAGGAAACCTATCAATTCTTTGTCCCTGTATGAAAATGTATGTGAAATCTGCCCCTTAAACTAGATAAGTACCGTATACTCCCTTTTACAGGCCACCAAAGTTAAAGAAAAAAAAATTGATTTTTTTTTTTGAAAAAAAGAAAATCATTGTTAGGTTATGTTAAAAAATTTCTCATTTACTATAATGGCAACGCATAGAATTAAAAAAAGAAAGGGGTAAATTAAAAAAATGTTATTGTTAGATAATTTGAAGGAAAAAATTTTTACATAAAATTTTGAAAATTGCTATAAAAATTTTTAAAATTTTCTTGTAAAATTTTCAAGATTTGGGGAGAACAGATCCGGGGGGGGGGGCGAACTGATTGCTCCCCATTATACCGGGTGCACCCTAAAAATATCGCCGCAGAAATTTAAAAAGAAAATTTTTCAAACTTAGAAATTTTCAAGAAAAAATTCTTAAGAAATTTTTTAAAAGAACATTTCCTGAAAAAACCATTGAAAAATTCAAAGTTTTCTAAAAAACTTAGCAATTTTCATAAAATTTCGAAAAAATCGCTGAAATGCCTTTCAAAAATTTTTTTTCTTGAAATTTCCTAAGAATTGTTTATGAAAAATTTCTAGGTTTGAAAAAAAAATTTTTTAAATTTCGGCGGTTTCAAAAATTTTTTTTTTTGAAATTTGCTTACTAAGAATTTCCTAAGAATTTTCTACCTTTTTGCACAGTTCCACCACGTGCAGCGCGCCGATGGTGGCCTCCTCGTGGTTGTCCTGGATGTCGAAGTTGATCACGTGCACACTTTCGCCGGTGGTCGACTCGCGCGTCTGCAAAAAGTCGACAATCTGTGGCGGGGGGGGGGAATTTATAGGGGAGGGGCCACAAAAGTAGCAAAAAAATGTGAAAATTCTGATTTTTGGCAGCAAAAAGTGCGGTTATAGTAAACGGTGCCCTTACATTTGCGGTCCGACATTTGCGGCCACCAGCCATAAAAGACATTAGCGGCCCAACTTTTTCGATCCCAACCAAAATATAAACCTCAGAAAATTCGTATCCATTGAATTTAAGCAAATTTTTATGCTCTTTCTGATAAGCCGAATCAAATTAGTAAAAATTCCTAACCACCACCCCAGTAGAGGAGGAAAAGAATATCAGCCAAACAAATCCCGCCCATTTGAATTGGACCAAGAAGCGAACTGAAAAATACAAAGAAAAACGTGGAAAGTATCAGATCGATCAAAAATTTTGCGCTACGAAGTCAGGGACGGTCCCAGGATTTTGGCTTGGGGGGGGGCACCTCCCCCCGTGCGACGACCTTTTTTTTTTTTTTGCTTTTCACACCCGTTTTTTATGTGGCGCGGTTTTTCCAAAAAAAAATTTTGGGGGACAGGGGGTCCGGCGGTGCCGATAGGCGCCGCCGGGAAAATTTTTGCGGTTTTAAATGCGGTTTGTTAACAGATTTTGTCCAAAAAATGACCAAATTTTGTGATTTTGAGCCATTTTTAGCAGATTTTCATTAAAAATTCAACGCCTACCGTAACCTACCGCAGCAGCAACACACTGATCATGACGATGAAGGTGGTGATGATGGTACGGTTGACGAGGCGTCGTCCCATCAACCCAGCAACAACAACATACGGCGGTGGCCGACAAGGGTCTGGGGGGGGGTACGTACCCCGCGTACCCCCCCCCTGGGACCGTCCCTGTACGAAGTGCTAGGAAATCTGATATATACTCTCTTGGCCTCTGTAAGTGTTCGTACACTTTTTGGTAATGATCCATAGTTTGGCTGTGACCGCAAATGTCCGAAAATAGCCCTTAAAAAATGGGCCGCAAATGTCCGAGACGCAAATGTCGGCCCGCAAAATACGGACCGCAAATGTCGGGACACGTAGTAAACGGCGTAAAAAGCAAATCCACCATCCCCGCCCCAACCGAAAATGACAAAAAAAAAACATTTTTTAATGAAATCTTGATTTTCCGGGACAAATTGGTTAGCAAAATGAAGAAAAATGCAAAAAAAATTTCCCATTTCCAGAAAATTTTAAAATAGAGGAGAAAAAAAAATTAGAAATCCACCTTAATCCACCCAGACGCATATTTTTAAAAGTTGGATTTTTTAAAGAATTTTGCCCGTTCTTGATCCACCCAGATTGAATTTTAGAGTTTATTCAAGCCTTGGTGGCAGGCTTAAACAACAAATTCTCCCATTCATAGTCCCACACCTCCCGAAAATTTCGAACCCCGGACCCGAATTCGAACAAGTCGGAAATTAATTTTACACAAAATCCACCTTTATTGTCCAAAATCGATTCAAATCCATGAATTCCCCTATTTTCTATTCAATTCAGTGCATTTGAATCGATTTTGAACAATAAAAGTGGATTTTGGTGAAATTTTTTTTGTATCGACTTTTGTTCGAATTCGGGTCCGGGCTTCGAAATTGGTCGAAATGAATGCCATATTCGTGATCAGCGACCCGAATAGCCATGGAAAACACACACCTTTTTACCATTAAAAACACCAAAATTTCTGACCTGGTCATACACCCGTTCCTCCAGACAAATGATGACACAAAATTTCTCCTTGTAATTTTGGAATTTTTGTGGACATTTTCTGAAGAGACAAATGAACGCAATGGAAAACTAAAAAAAATTTGTTTTTCTCACTTTATCCGTCGATTCCTGTCCAACATGTTCAGCAGACCGTTTTGGGTATAGCTAAAATTTTATTTGGAAAAATTTGAAAAAAAAAAACACAGACACAAATTTTTATAGTTTCGTTAGAGAGGGGTCCAAATGCTTTTTTTCAACAAGTATTTTTTTGCAGTGACCATCTTTAGTGGGTACACCCCAAAATCTCGCCGCCCGAAATTTCAAAAAATTTTTTTCAAACTTAGAAATTTTTCAAGGAAAAAATTCTTAGAAAATTTTTTATAAGAAAATTTTTAAAAAAATTATTGAAATTTCTGAGGCGAGATTTTGTCCCGTCCCCTCTTTAGTTTCCTAGAGCATAATTCGTTTTTTTCTTACTTAGTCAATGCCAACATTCTTGGTATCAAACAAAAGCTTGAAGTCTAGAGAACTTTTTATTTAAAAGTAAATTTGGGGCTTAAGGCAATAAACAAAAAATTATTCTTAATTATACTTGAAAAAGGCGGGATTTCTTGTTTCCTCTTTGTAATTTTTTTTCTTAATGTCAGTATTTGCTCTTTTCTTATATTTCTAAATTCCCAAGACTTTAGGCTTTCGTTTGATACCAAAAATGTAGGCCTTGAACAAAGCAAAAAAAAAAAGTTATGGCCTAAGAAACTGAGGACGGTCATTGATTGAATGCCTAAAAATTGCTTGGACGTCTAAAGTGCCATAATAAGAGAAAGCCAGCCCTCTGTAAAGTGCCAAAAAAATTGCGAAAAATAAATACATTTTATGGGAAATACTTGCTAAAAAAGGGATTTCCAATTTTTCCACCACCCCCCCCCCCCTCTCAACCCTAATGCAAAAATTTTCCATTTTTTCAGGTACCCAAAAAATTAAAGAAAACCAATCAATGCTCACAGTTTGCTGTCTTTCTGCTTCAGGTCCTGCAAAATGTGCTCATATGTGGTGGAGTCGAACTCGTAAATGTTCGGCTTGTCCACACTTGGGCCGGGCAATTTCACGTAATTGCCGGAGCCAAAGCTTTGCACGTTGAAGCCACGTTTTCTAATGGGGGGAGGGGGGGGGTACAGAAAATATGCACATAAAATTGAAATTTAATAAAATTTATAAATTAAATATAGAAATTTGTCGCAAATTTTTTGAAGAGCAGGACTTTGATTTTGATACCGAAATTAGGGTATTTTCCCATTTCTGGGTTCGCAGAATTCATTTTTATTTTTTTAATCAACAAAGTTAGGACGATAGTTTACTTTTGAGGAAGGAGGACTTGTGGAGGAGCTGGACCCAGGCTTGGATTTTCCTTGGCTCAAAGGTATGAATTTTTTTTTGAATAGCCAATTTTCAATCCCGGCCCAAAACTTAAACAAATTGCGAATGATCTTTTCGATCCCAGCGACCCAAAACCAATAAATACTTTTTTGGCTTAAAAAAACAGATTGGTACCATCGACATATTATTCCAGGCAATATTTGGCCACCTGGACTTCCCTGTATTTTTGTCCAGAAAACAGATCTAGGCCAAATAAAATCCCATTTTTTTATTTCTTCGACTTACAATTAACTCGTTTTTTTCATTATTTTATGCCGAAATTCAGGGGCTAAACCAATCAAAAAACACTTCCCAATTTTGAATAGTTTTCCAAGAATTCAAAATTTGCTTTTTCTTCTTTTAAATTTTCTCACTGCAAGAAAAAGTGTGCCTCCATGCTGCGGTTCATGTTTGACGAGCAACTGACAGCAAACCGAATTTTGCCGTTGGACCGAATGTTCATCATTTTTAACAAAAAATATTTGAAGACACGAAAGCGAAGAAACACTCCAAAACAACAATCAATTAGATGAAATGAAAAATGCCTTTTTTGGTGAGGGAAAGACATACATAAGAGAAATTGGCAAAATCTTTTGTCTCTTTGTACAGCTTTAACAGTATGAAAATTTAAAATTTGGCAAAAAACATTATGCCATAAAAATTCAATCCAAATTTTGGAGTAAATTTTTTTTTGCCGTTAGCCCTAAAAATTTTTCACAGCTAGGTAATTAAGTGGAACCAAAACAAAATTGACATCATCGTCAAATCTTTTCTTCATTTTTAGCGGCTATCTTTATGCTTTTGTGAACCAATTTTCCTAATCATTCCTCAGCGATTAAATTATTATTTTTTTAAAGAAAACGGGTTAATTAATTTCTCAAATGACTTCTCAAGCGGCGGAACAGGAACTCGACGAATGTTTGAAGGATAAGGTTGTTATTTTTGTCATTTTAAATCAAATTTTTATCAGAGATAAAGGCATATTTACCAATTTTTTTTTTTTTTTTTGCTTAAAACGCCTGAGGGCCATGGAGTTTTTTTTTTTTACTGAATCGGAGTTCTTATTGATTTTCACTGGCAATGGTGTAGAATTGTGGTCCCGACGGAAAAAAAGGCGCTACTTAAAAAGCGTAGCGTTTTGAAAATTTTTTGCACTTTTTTGGTCAAATTTTTTTTTCAAATTTTTTACACATAATGATAAATACCCGGGGGTTTTCGAGGTCTCTGATCACGAATATGGCATCCATTTCGACTAATTCGGGATCCTGGCACCGAACTTGAACAAAAAGTCGAAAATTCGGATTTAGAATTTTCAACAATCAGCATAAAAAAATAAACCGCAGCCAATCGGGCTCGAACCCACACCCCATCTCATATGACCCATTAACGGATGAATTATTAAATTTCAAAAAATCGTAAAAAATTAAAACTTGACTTTTCCATACATTCAATAGCTCATTCGAAAACTTTTAAAGCTCTACAACATCTGTATATGAGTTTTTTACGAAAAATGCTTTTTGAAATTTTACTATTTTTTTCCGTCGGGACCACAATTCTACACATTTGCCTTTTCATTTTTTTTAAATTGAGTTTTTAGTTTGCTTTTAGCCCTAAAAATAGCATAATTTTACCGTATTTCTTGCTGGAATCTTTTTTATTTTTCACTTTTTTGGCTCTCAAAAGTTTTCGGATTTCCAAACAACAGGAAACGGCACTTGAAACCTGACGGTTCAATTTTGGGTGTTTTGCCAATCTGTTTCCAAGTCCATTCACGCCGAAATTTTAAAAAAAAATTTTTGCAGTCTAATGGGTTTGAACTTCGAACCTTGACTCCAGAAAACAAAATTTAACCACTGGACCAACGTTCTCGCTGGTCAAATCTATTTCAGAATTTTCACAGCCTCACAGAATTTCTTTATTTAATTCATGATGGCATTTTTCAAGCCGGCAAAACATAAATGTGCCCCATTTTTTAAGTGTTGCACCGCCACCAATGGCAATGGGCACGATGCCGGCGACGACGGCACCGCCTTCCAAAGTTTGCCCGATTTTGCCGAAACGGTGGCATTTGTGCACCAATTTGGCCCACTGTTCGAGCTCAGCCCGTTCAGCTTTGACGATCTCGCCCAGGCACTGCAACAGCTTCACCCTCCAACAGAGCAAAAGGTTTTTTGGCGGAATGCATTTTTGAAAAATTTAGTTTTTTTGCGTAATAGGTAAAAAAATCCAATTTAAAAAAAAATTTTAATTTCCGAGAGTCAACAAATACATGTAAAAGTTATACCAGTGGGTACATAAGGCTCCTTATATTAATAAAATAGGTAAACAAATCTACATTTGAAATATTCCTTTTTTTTACATAAAATCAAAAAAATAGCAAAATTACTGAATTATTATTAAAATTTCAATTTTTTCCAACATTTGTCCGTCCGTTTCAGTATTGCCCGCCAAATTCGCTGCTCGACAATTTGTTCGCCGAAATTTTGCATTACTGTGGCTACAAATTTGACCGGTAAAAATTGGCGTTTTTTATCCCATTTCGGTTTGCATCGTTTCAATTTTCCACTGAAAATGATTAGTTTTTTTTTAAATTTTTCTAACGAAAGAGGAATTTGTTTGGTCAGTTTAACGAATTTGAGAAAATTTCGATGGGGATTTGATATACTCCCTCTTATTGACATATTTTGAATTATTTTCAAAATTTTTAAAAAATCAAAAAATTTTCTAAAAATATTTTTCGAGAAATACTTGAACGATTTTTTTTTGGTTGAAAATTAATTTGTTCATTGTTCCCAGGTCCACCCTGTACAACAGTTTGCACAAGCTGATCAGACGCGTCAACCGGTGGACAGCGACACCATTTGAGGCCGATTTGTTGTACCAAAAAAGCGGTGGTGGTGGTCCCCAAATTGGGGCCAACAAATTTGGCCGATCGAAACAAATTATTCATCAAAATAATAATAATAATAATGACGGAATGGAGGAGGAGCGGGAGGAGAACAACAACGGGGGACATGGCGAAGAACAACAACAACAACAAAGTTGGAACAAAATGGAGACGGAAGAGGAGGAAAAGGGAGAGGAGCAGCAGAAAGTGGCACCACCGACAATTGAGCGTAATAATTTATGAGAAATTTGAGAATTTTTCATTTTTGGCACTTTTGTCAGGGTTTTGGGGGTGAACCACGACGCTCAACCCCACCCCTTTCGCCTTTTTTAAATTCAAAAAAAAATATTTTTAAAATTTTCAAACAGAAAAATGTAAAAATTTATTTTTAAAAAGTTTCAAGAATAAAGTTTTGCTCATTTCCTGTAAGTTGGACCCCGAAAAGGCTCAACAAAATCGGCGGGTGTTAAAAAACAACAAAAATCTTTTACTTTTCCGAATTTCTATTTTTTTCTAATAAAAATTAAGCTTTTATCAATATGTATTTCTTAAACTGTTTATTTCTTTTTTTAAATAATTTTCAAAGAAAATTTTAAAAAGCTCCAATTTACAGTTTTTTCCTACTTGAAATGAAACCCCTAATTGTAAAATTTTAAGAAAACTAAAATTTTCATTTGAATTTTTGGGGCTGGGGGGGAATGATTTATGGGGAATGGAAAATTTTAGAGCATCCGAATTTCGTTTAGCCAAACTTTCCCATGGATTCCTTTTTAAGCCGACGAGGACAAGCCCCAGCTGTCCAACCTGTTCGTTGCGGATGTGCTGCGTTTGGTTGCACTTTTGCTGGACTATTTGCTGCAGTGTGTGCACGAGGACGGTTGGGATTTTTAAACACGCTCCAAAAAGCCATTTTATAAAGGGCGCCAAAAGAGTTGCAGCCGATCTACGAACAGTTGCACGCCAAGCCGTTGTGCGTCGACTCGGCGGGCCGCAAATTTTGGTATTTCGCCAACGACACATGGCTGTTCATGGAGCAGGGCCGACCGGCATGGCTGGACGAGGTGGACGGGGTGGATTTTTGGGGTGCGCTTTATTTCCCGCCCGAGTCGTTTCGTGTTTCCTCCCCGAAAAATTTAAAAAATTTAGAAATTTCTCAAAAAAATATACTGTTTATTTAAAAAAATTCTAAACTTGAGGATTTTTTTAATTTTACGAAAATTATGAAAAAGCAGAAAATACAGCAAAATTTTCCAAGAAAAAATAATTCCGAAGCGACAAAAAATTTTTCTAATCGGGAGTGTGGTTTGTTTCCTTTCGCAACTTTAACTGTTTTAATTTTTAAAAGATCAAATTATTTTTTTTTAAATTCTTATAGGTCTTTTTAAAGTAAAAAGTAAATAAATAAATAAATTATTTATAAAATTTGGAACTTAAATTTATTTTTTGTACAAAGAAGTTTTTAAAACAAAATAACCTTTTTAATAAAAATTAGAGTTGAGCGGGACCGGGAATTTTGGGCAAACCCGGGACCGGGACCTTTTCGGGTTGAAAACCCGGGAATTTTTGGCTGGGAAAACCGGGAAAAACCGGGACTTCGGTACTCAGTTGTCCGTGTTCAGGTCCCGGTCCCGCTCAACTCTAATAAAAATTTCAAACATTATTTTAAAAAACCAAAAAGCTTTCAGTTTAAAAAAAATCGGGGGGAAGGGGGAACGGGCTTCTCCGTTTCCGACGGAGGTGCCGCCAAATTTAGCGCCTCTGCTGATTTTTTTTCCAAGTTTTTGGCCCAATGTTTTACGCTTTCAAATTTGGCTCACCCTTTAGGCGAACAAACTGACGACGACACCGAGTAAAAGGAGTCGAACAGACAAAAAAAATGAGGCGGAGGAGGCGCCGGCAACACCGACGAAGACAAAGCCAAAACGGAGGAAGGAGAAGCGACACATTCGGACAATTTATGACAAAAAGAAGCGGAGGAAAAGCGACGGGGAAAGGAAGAGGAAAAGGGGGACGAGGGAAGAGGAGGAGGAAGTGGAGGAGGAGGAGGAGGAACAGGCAAAGTGAGACAGACAAAATGCTGGAACAATTAACAAGTTTTAAATTGGCATTTTGGCTGGGAAAATGGGATGGGAGCGGCAAAATGGACAGGAAATCAAATTTCTCGAAAAAACAAAATTTTTCTAAAAAAACTTAGCAATTTTCATAAAATTTCGAAAAAATCGCTGAAAACTTTTTCAAAAATTTTTTTTTTGAAATTTGCTTACTAAGAAATTTCCTAAGAATTTTTTATGAAAAATTTCGAGGTTTTGAAAAAATTTTTGAAAATATGACTTAATCAAAACATTACGTGGAAAGTATTTCTTATATGATCATAATAATTATTTAATATTTGTAAATTTTTTTATTATAATTTTTGTAACCGTGATGTTGTTTGTTTCGTGTCGGATTAGAAGGGACCCGTCCATCCATATAAACCTAATCTTTTTGCTTTTAAAACCTTTTTTATGCGGCACTCTTTTTTAAAACTTTTCGGGCACAAGGAGGTCCGACAGTGCCGACAGGCCCGTTGGGGAACGTTTTTTTTGAAATTTTCTTTATGATTTTGTTAAGAAAGTTAGCAAAATTATTCGTTAAATTCCTCGGAATCCTATTTCGAAAAAAATACGAAATGTTACCCAATTTCGCAAAATTAAAAACAAATTTTGTACGAAATTCATGAAATTGCAAAAAAAAAAATGAAAAAATTTCATTTGTTTAAAAATCCCCCCTCATTTTTTCTGCCTTCTTAGCCTTCATGTCCTGAGCCCCTATAGCACTTATGTTTGATAGGATATTTTTAATTGCAATTTTTGGAAAAATATTTTTTTGCTTCCAATTAATTTGCACACAAAAATTTTCCCAATTTTTTTTACCAAAAAAAAAAAAGCATTTTTCAGTGTAACCCAACAGGAAGTGGACATGGCATGCGCAAATTTGTTCACCGGCACACTGTTTCGGTTTGTTTGGCATCGTTTTTCAAATTAAAAAATAAATAAAATGAATATTTGCCCCCAATTTTCGGCCCGTTTGCACGTGCTCCGCCCATTTTGTGGCACTGATCAACGCCTACCGTAACCTACCGCAGCAGCAACACACTGATCATGACGATGAAGGTGGTGATGATGGTACGGTTGACGAGGCGTCGTCCCATCAACCCCAGCAACAACAACATACGGCGGTGGCCGACAAGTTGGAGCAGTGCCTGGGCAAAGTGCGCACCATTGAGCAAGAGGTCGGTTGGTGGGTGGTGTGTTTTTGTATTCATTTTTTGGCACTGGCACAGGGAAAATGGTGACATAATTTGCGGACCGCAATTTGCAAGATGTTTATACACAAAGCAACAAAAAAAATATATATATATTTTTATAGCCATTTTTCGCAAAAAAAAATTGAAAATTTTTTTTTTACATTATACCGAAATTGCTAAAGTTTAGCGCCCGAAATATGTTTTAAAAATTTAGTTGATTGATATAAAATTTACGATTTAGTCATCAACCGTTTCCCCCCATCGTTTCCCCTCCGAAAAAATTATAAAAAAAAATTTCAAACCTAGAAATTTTTCATAAAAAATTTTTAGGAATTTTCTTAGTAAGAAAATAAAGAAAAAAAATTGGCATTTTCCGTTTCTCTATTTCAATAATTCTTCTACCAAAGCTAGCCCATCCAGAATGCCAAACATGGACATAGTGCCAAATGGACAAAGGTGGAAATATTTACTAAGAAAATTCCTAAAAATTTTTTATGAAAAATTTCTAGGTTTGAAATTTTTTTTTAATTTTTTCGTGGGGTGGGGAAATGAAGTGCACCTTTTTTTTTGTTCTTTTTCATATAAAATTTTCAAAAGTTGATTTTTAAAAAGAATTTTTTTTTGAATCAAAATTCTGGCTGATTGTGAGTGTTCCTGTCATCGCTGCCTTTTAATATCTTTTGTTTGTTCGTTTTTGTAGCGCCGTCGGAAGGCGGCCGAACGCGAGCGCGAGCGGTGGGCCGCGGCGGCGTCCGCCATGCGCATGAGCTCCCGCGTTGTGGCACTGATCGAGAAGCGGCGGGCGGAAGAGGAACAGATGCGGGCGCGCAAGGAGGTCTGCAGAGTTTCGACTTTTAGTCGTCATATTTCCGGCATGGAATCCCGGTTTCGGAAAAAGTGGCATTTGTTTGGGTCTCGAAAACGCTGGTTCACAACAGCCTCGGGCATGGCACCAGGGGCGGGGGTCACACAACCGACCAGTGGGGACGGGACAAAATCTAGCCGCCGAGAACTCGCCACCCGAAGTCTCGCCGAGACAAAAATTCTTGCCGCCGAATTTTTTTAAAAAACTTTTTCAAACATAAATTTTTCAAGAAAAAAAATTTGAAAATTTTTCAGCGATTTTTTTAAATTTTTCTGACTAACAATAAAATTAAAGAAAAAAATAGTGCATTTTTTTTTATTAATTTCTATAAAATTTTTTTTTATTTATTTTGTTGCAAAAAAAGAGTCAGGAATTGAATTGAGGAAAAATTGACATTTTTGTTGGGAAGTCGTCTGGATGTAATTTAAAAAAACGAGGCTTATTTTTTTTTCCAGAAAATTTTGGCAGAAAAGCGTCGCATTGCGCAGGAGCATTTGGCACTGCTCCAAGAGCATCGGTGCCTCACGGACAGCGATCTCCGACAAAACATGGTAAACAGTTGCGAATTTTAAGGGCCATTTGAAAATCAGGGTGCACTTCATTCCCCCCCCCCCCGAAGAAATTTAAAAAAAAATTTAGGAAATTTCTTAGTAAGAAAATTCAAGAAAAAAATTTTTTGAAAAATTTTTCAACGATTTTTGGAAAATTTTTGAAAAAACATAGTGCATCACAAAATTTCAAAAAAGTCGCTGAAAATTTTTTCAAAACAAACGACCTGCTCCCTAAATTCATCTATCAATTCTTTTTAATTAAAAATTATTATTTTTTTTTAAATTAGAAAAATTATTTCAAAAAATTTTTTAACTGCGTCCCTATTAAAATTTGCTAATTTTTCGTTAGTCTCTTTCTCTGACTGTCTGTTCGCTTGCCTTTCTTCTCCCATTTTCCACACTCTTTCATTTGCTCTCTAACTGTCTGTTTGCTTTCCTTTTTCATAATCTCTCGTCGTCCGTATCTCTCTCTCTCTCTCTCTCGCTCTTCACATACTACATCCATTCGATTTTTTCAGTCCCGCGAGGAACGGCACCGACTGCGCCAGCAACGGGTGGACGAGCAACGGGAGCGTGACCAACTGATCGCGGCCGGCATACTGCTTGACCACGACGACACCAATGACGAGGCGGATGAGGAGGAGGAGGAGAATGGCCATGACAATAATGACAATGATCAGCAACAATACAACACGACGGAGGAGGACGATGATGATGCCGAGGACGACGACGAGTGGTGGGCGACCACGGCGGACGGTGGTGGCCAAAACGGTGGTTTGAGGCAACAACGACGGCACGGCACGACGCCGCAACGGCACCGCCAGCGACTGTTGCCCGTCAGTCGGCCGGTCCGTGTGCGCAAGGTGCGCCAGCAGCACTGCCGCTTCTGGCGCTGGGCGTCCGAGGCGCCGGTGCCCAGCAAAATTGGTAAATAAAAACGTGGATTTTTTTTTGGGATTTCCTTTTCTTAATTCAAATTTCCCTTCCCTAAATTTAATTTTACGATTTTTCCCCATTTTTTAAAAATTTCTGTCTAAAATTAAAATTTACTTTCAATTCATTTTTCCAAAAAATCGCTTGAAAATTTTTTCTTTAAATTTTCAAATGGAAATTTTTAAAAATTTTTCGAAAAATTTTTAAGTTAACAAATTTACGGAGAGAGGGAAACGAACTGCTCCCCTCCCCAGATTTATTTAGAATTTTCCCCATTTTTTTTCTTAAAAATTTTCCCCAGCTGCTTTCCCCCCACTCCCCAAATTTAAGTAACGATTTTCATCCCTATTTTTAAATAAATTTCCGAGTTTTCCCATTTTATTTTTAAAATTTCTCTTGCCTTTGGCCCCGCTCGAAATTTAATTTTTGGGTTTTTTCCCTATTTTCCAAAAGCAAATTGCTCTCAACTTCACCCCTTCTCCGCCCCAAATTTTAATTTTTTCCATAATTTTTTAGCAAATTTGCCCGGCTTTGCCCCTCCTCCATCTCGTTTTAAAATTTCCGAGTTTTTCCCCCATTTTGTTTGATGAAAACGGCCTTGATCCACTAAATGCTCTTCCTTTAAAATAATATTTCTCTCAACTTTGCCCACTCCCTCCTTCTCTTTCACATTTAAAATTTCTAAAATTTTCCCCCACTTTTTTGAAGCAAATTTCTCCCCAATGCCCTCCCCCTGCGGCTCCTCCTCCTCCGCCTCGGCCTCCGCCGCCGCCGCTTCGTCCTTTTGTCTGCTGATGGGCGAGCGCCAACTGCCGGCGGAGGTGAAGCGCAAAATGTCTTCATTCTTTGCCGAGTGTTCGTCCATGGCATCGTCGCCCGCTTCATCCTCCGGTAAAGCTAAGGGGGGGGGGGAGAAGCGGGACGTGCCGACTTTTACGGGTTTGAATCAGTGATTTTTCAACAGTTTTTTGGCCAAATGTCCACTCGACTAAGATTTTTCGAATGGATCAGACGGTAAAAAGAGATCGGGAATCAAATCTGTTAATGGAAAATTTGACTATTTTTTGCTTTTCAAAACCCTTTTTTCGGCACAATTTTTTCAAAACTAGGAACAAAGGGGTCCGGCGGTGCCGATAGGCACCGCCGGAATTTTTTTATTTTTTTGAAAATTTTGTCAATTTCTTAACTCATTTTGTCCAAAAAATGACCAAATGTCGCACTTTTTGACTCGTATCTACAGGATTAATAAGTAAAAGCCGATCCGACGGGCCGATAGACGCCGCCGGGAAATTTTTTTGCAAATTCTAGGTGAAATTTGAGATGAAAATTGAATTTATTTTGATTGATTTTATTATAAATTTATTCAAAAATTTTGGCATTCCGTCTTTTAAAATTTTCAAAGAATGTATGCGGATCCTGCCGGATCCCGCACAAAAATCAAATTTGCGGATCCTGTTGCAGGATTGGAATTCGAAATTTTTTGCCGGACCGGATCCGGCCGGATTAATCCTGCAAATCCTGCATTTTTTGGAAAATGCAGGATTGCGGACTGGGATCCTGCAAAATCCTGCGCAGGATCCGGTCCTGCTCCGGGCTCTAGTTTCTGGCCAAAAAAAATGTGTAAAAATGAAAATTTGGAATCATTCGATGTCCCTTCTTTTGGACATTTTGGCCATATCAACTGATCCACAAATTCCTTGGTTTCTCAACAACAATGACTCAAAAATGCTAAAATTATTGGCCATTTTTAGGCAAGAATTTTGTTTTTGAAAAAGTCAAGTGTTCTTTCGCATACAGCGCCTGTAATTGAAAAATGACATCGAAACCATTTTAGGGATTTTTTTTCTGGTTACATGCCTATTTCTCTATTTGCTTGCAGAATTTTGAAACATTTCGTCAATTTTCAACAAAAATATGACCAAAATTAAATAAATACAACAAATTATTTTAAAATAAATTATTAAAAAAAAAATAATTTTTTTTCTCTAAATTATGTGTTTTTAGTTTAAAAAATGCTGATTTTTCCATGCCGAATTCCGTCAAACTTCCGGGGACCTGTAAATTGGACACCGTCGGAATTTTGGACACCAAAGGAAAATTGGACACTGGAAAACTGGACACCAAATTCCTCTTTTAAAATATAAACCAAGAATTTAAACATTCAATATGCACAATGAATGATTGATCAAATGTGGTAAAAAAGTGTACGAAATTAGGCGATGATTGTTCAATGTGTCAAAAAATGTGCAAAAATAGGAACCCCATCAAAATGAAAACTTTTTTCGTTATGAATGTGTATGATGGTTTCTGCTGCTGATGCTACAAATAATAATAACATTATTTATTTCAATTAAAATTTTTGTTTTATTTATTTTTAATTTATTTATTTTTATCCAATAGTGCCCAATTTTCCGGGAGCCCAAACTTCCTCCTAACATCCAAAAAAATTATTTTCAACTTTTTAAAACACAACATTTAGCATTTTTTACTGCTGCTCCTCCACCGATAACGGCGACGCCGGCGGCGACGGCAACAAAAACTTCCGCGATTCGTTCCATCCGATCGGTGCTGCAGCTGCCCGGCGCGAAATGAACAATTAATTGTCGATGAACTGGGACAAGGAATGCCCCAGGCAGCAGCAGTCAATCCCTCCCTTCTCGGCTGATGATTTTTGATTTTGTTTAAAAATTATTAAAATACAATTTTATTTGTTGCTTTTTGTTGTTGCCACTGCTTTTTTTAGTAATGGATGAGAAGAGAATTCAAAAAATTTTTTTTATAAAACAATAAAATTTCTGAATTTGTTTGTTGCGGCGTTTGAGGTGTGACCACCGAAGCGGGCTAGTTCCGTCTGAGCCAAGTTTAGAGCATCATCACTTTTTTCTTTGTTGACCAAATCCAACAAAGTTGGTAACATTCGAAAGCTCTTAACAAGCTCTATCAGCTTCCCAAAAAGCACAAAGATATACCGACATGTAAAAAAGTTATAAATTAAAATATGCAAAAATTCTGACTTTTGTGCAGTATTAATGTTGCAACTTTTTTATAGGTTTTTCAATCGCTTAGAAACAGCTTATCAGCAACTTCTAAATATATAGGGCTTTAGAATGATGCCAAATTTATAAAATTTGGCCAGCTGAGAAAAAAGTTATTATACTTTAAACTTGGCTCAGACTATAACGGCCAGACTATAGTGTCCCCCACCCGTCAAACCAAGATAAAACCAATTTTGTTTTCGTGCGTTTCAGGCCGTTTGTTTCTAGTCATGGCAAAAAAATATGCCATGTGCATAATAATTTGCCTTACTTACCCTTGACACGATGTTGAAAATAATTCATGTGTTTGAATTCTAAAATATGATAAAAGAATAAAACAAAACTAACACTTTCGTGCTTTAGAGATAAACAATTTTGTGTAGGGATGAGATACAAAGCCAAAAAAAGAAGAAAAAAAATGCGAAAATAAAATGGCTAATGGAAAAAAAACTGTTTGAAGCGCGATTTTGCTCGCTGTTGCGACATTTTAATCAAATCAAAATATAAAAGTTAAATTAGAGGCCACATTTCTGCACTATTGCTCACCATTGCATTAGCGTGGTGCTAAGAAAGAAAATGAAATATATTTATTTAGTTATCCACATAAAAGACTAATTAAAAGTTTTTTGAAATTTTTTGGGATTTTTAAACACGCTCCAAAAAGCCATTTTATAAAGGGCGCCAAAAGAGTTGCAGCCGATCTCTAATGACCCTCTAATCATCATAAAAAAATATTCCCGAGTGCGGAAAAATCAAAAAAAAAAACCGTTTTTTGTGCCGGTTTAAATCAGGAAAAATTGCGCCAAAAATCAGCCAAAATCCGTTTTTAATTTTAAAAAAGTTGTCACAGTGCTCGATTCGATTCATCCCCCGCTTTTAATCTTAGCTTGTCAAGAGCTTTCGAATGATACCAATTTGTTCAAAATTTTTTGCTAAAAAGGTTTTTATCTGCTTTTTTGTGTAATTTTTCGTGATTTAAACCGGTTCAAATACCGGTTTTTAATGTAAAAATGCTACAAAAAAATCCCAAATTTTTAAATTTATGGCGATATGTTGGGTTTCTGTGGGTAATTTTTTGTTCCTTAGAAATTTTATTTATGACTTCAAAGCAAAAATTTTCTAAACACAATTCATTCAAAATTCTTAAAATTTTTTCTATGTTAAGGATAGGAAAACAACATATGATCAACAAAATTCACTAAAAATGAAAAGTTTAGGGATTTTTTTGTTTTTTCCATGCTTTCAGAGTGGCTAAAGAGATTTTCAAAAATCCAGCAATTTTCTTGTCGCTCAAAGACGGATTTGCCTTCTTCATTTTATAATAAATATTCAAGTTGGCTGTTTTTTCTTCATTTGAATGAAATTCTAAAAATAATTAAAATTTTAAAATAAAATAAAATTATTTACTTTTTGTCATTTCAATGCCAAATTCCTTTTTCCATTTTCTTAATGTTTTTTCACTAATGCCCAACTCTTTCGCAATTGGCAGCCCTGTAAATTATATATATAAATTGAAAATTTTTGGCTTAATTTTCAGACCGATGTCCCAACAATTGTGCAAACAAGTTCAAGCAGTTCAGCATCACCACCACCACCACAAACAACACAATCGCCTGTAATTTCATTCATGACATTGATGAACAAAGAAGAAAACGCCAACATTAAAAAATTTTTTCGAATATTTCCCCGTTTTCTTAATTCGTTCTTTTGTTGCGTGAAATTTATGAATAATTTCGATTTTTTGTTGGTCATTCAATTGGTTGTTGTTCTGATTACTTTCAATGGAAACAGCAGAATTTAATTCATTTTCATTTTGCCAATTCAAATTTTGGTTGTTTTCATTTGCTTCCATTTTTTCATTTTCCCATTTTTGGCCAAATATTTCGGCAAAAGTTGGCCGAATTTTTCCATTATTTTCACACACATTTTTGTCAACGGATAAAGTTTCGTCGAATGAATTGACTATTAAAAGCATTATCAAATTTAAATTATAAAGTTTCATTTCAAAAATAAAATAAAAATTGCTTTTTTTTATTAATGAAATGAAACACATAAAAATATACATATAATATCCGTAATTATATGAAAATATGACTTAATCAAAACATTACGTGGAAAGTATTTCTTATATGATCATAATAATTATTTAATATTTGTAAATTTTTTTATTATAATTTTTGTAACCGTGATGTTGTTTGTTTCGTGTTTTGTATTTCGTATTTTGTCAAGAAATACCAAATTTTGGCGCTACTGTAAAAGTTGTTGGTTTTGAAAATTTTTTAAAAAGGGGGGACCCTTTTGTTTTGCAAAATTTTTTTTGTGATAGTCATAAAAATTTATTCTCTGGGGTTTTTGGTGTCCCCGATCACGAATCCTTCAATTATTTTGATCAATTCCGATTTCCTAATCTAAATTTGAACAAAAAATCATAATTTTAAAAATTCAAAATTTCGATTTTTATTCGAGTTCGGGTTAGGGATTAGAAATTAGTCAAAATACATGTCAGATTCGTGATTAGCGACCTTTAAAACCCCGGATAAAAAATTATCATGGTTTTTTATCTTAAAAAAATTTTGCAAAACAAAAGGGTCCCCCCTTTTGTTTCAAAACCAACAACTTTTACAGTAGCGCCCAAATTTTTATGCATTGGTAAGAATGGGGGAGGGGTTTGAGAGAAAAATAATTATTTGGAGAATTGGAGAAATTAATTAAATTTTATTGAAAAAAAAAATTATTGTCACTTTTAATTTTGTAAATATTTCGAAAATTACAACCTATTATTTGATATTTACTACTATATGTTTAATTAATAGAAATTAAATTTTTCTTTGCTTTTTAAAACCAAGACTAAAAATTCACTTTGATCTTTTTAGGTGAAAAGCATTTACAAATTGAGCCAAAAACCCGGCCGCGCCCCTGCCGACACCCCCACACCTAAAAATCTTTAATTTTCATAAAAAATTAGCGCAAAAATGCAAAATGGACAAGAATTGTGAAAATTTTCCAATGGCAACGAAAAGGGCTCCGGCATTGATTCGTAAGATGAGAGGGGCAAAGACCATGGGTTCTCGACCAACATTAACACGGGCGGGAGCGAGGAAGTGCGCGGGCTGAATTTTCTTCACCCCTCGTACAATGGGGACGTAATGCCATCAGCTGCTATAGGTTTTTAGCCAAATCCAATACAGCTGCTCGCAATAAAAAACAATGTTTCCATTCAGTATTTAGTAACAACTGCTTTTAATTTATTCCATAACTGGCTCCGAATAAAATCAAACATTTTTTGGACATGCGAATTATAGCCAAGAATTTTAATGTAGATCTGATTCATGCTTAAAATAGGCCATATAATTAGTTGGGCCACTTTTCCTTAGTAAATGCTTTGTGTTTTTGTGGATAAGCAAAATTTGATAGCACTCTATTTCAATAATTCTTCTACCAAAGCTAGCCCATCCAGAATGCCAAACATGGACATAGTGCCAAATGGACAAAGGTGGAAATATGGACATAAATCGCAAAGTATGGAAAAGGTATAGCACGCCATCCTAGAAGCTTCAACCAAGCTGAAAACATGTTTTTCGGGCGTTTCAGGCCTCCCACTGTCCAGAGCAGAGCTGGGCGAAGCTCGGCTTAGCACTCGAAGCCGAAGCCGAAGGCGAAGCCCAATTTAGAAGCCCAAAAAACCCGAAGTTTTCGAAGCTCGAAGTTTCGCCCGTTCTTGTCCGGGACAAAGGATATGCGGAAATTTAAAAAAATCGGAAAAAATCAAATGTAAAAGCGATTTTGTACCAAAGAAGTCATTTTATGAGTTTTTGGTCAAATTTTGAATTGTTTTTTTGTGGGGTCTTTACAATGGCAATTTTGGTCTTGGTAATTTCTACTCTTTTGGCGCCTCTAGCATAACATCCGCCAGGTGTCCCAGATAAGCGAACTGCTTGCTCTGCGAGTGGAGCATACTCTCGACCACCTGTGAATGTCGGGATTCATTATTATTATTAATTATTAATATTATTTGTGGGGCTGAGAATTAATTATATGCTCAAAAATCGCAAAAATGCGCATAAAAAGTGAAAAATTGCACATAAATTTTCCCAAATTGAGGCATAATTCTTCAAATTTGTTAAATGTAAGATAAAAATTCTAAAATTGCTAAATTTATATAAAACAAATTTTAGAAGAAAAAAACGCGAAAATTTATTACTTCAACAAAAATTGAGTAAAAAATCGAAAATTTTCATTTTTGAATTTATTTTTGGCATAAATTTCAATTTTTTTAAAGCTACATTTTTTTAATTAATATTTTCGAGACCAAAAAAATGAAATTTTTTGAAAATTTCTCGGTCTAGAGGCCAAAAGGGCTACTTTAATAAGGGGCTGTTTTAATAGATGAATTTTTGGGAAAAAATGCCCAAATATGCATATAAATCGCGAATATGCATAAAATACAAAATATGTATATGGAAATACGTCCTAGAAGCTTCAAAACATGCTAAAAATTTATTTTCGTATTCCTCCTACAGTACAGGAAAAAAAAATGAATTTTGCATAGAATTACCAGCCCTAATTAGTTGAATTTGAATTTGATTTAAATATTAATTTGAATAAAAATAAATTGAGAAATCAGGTTTGGTTTGAATTTGTTATGTGTTGTTTTCGTGCAAAAAATTAAAAATTTCTGCAAACTTTCAAGTCATTTTGTGATGCCAGAATGAAGCTCCGCGGAACAAAGGTTCTGGCATTACAATTCTGACATTTTTCAAATAAAATTTATTCATCTAAAAATTTAGCCTTAGTCATAAATAGAGATATAATTTTTTAGGTGCTAAAAACTGCCAAAATAGTTAGTTTTTAGGTTCTAAAAAAACCCAAAATGGGAAAATAGGTGCCAAAAAGTTTCAAATTTATGGGTGTAAAATCGTGAAATTTATGCAAAAAGTAACAAAATTTTAATTTTGAATTTTTTTTTTTGCGATTTTATATGCTTGTAAATCCTAGAATTTCAGCTATAATTTCGATGGGATTCACACTACCCGAGACATAACAGCAGCAAAGCCTGTGGCTAAATAAAAAAAATGCTTAGCCATTCAAAATTTTATACATAATTATAAAGGTCCGAAATCCGAATGAGCGCTGGAAAATTTCATGAAAATTAAAACAGCGCCACTGGGACAATTTCCGCGTAGCGGAAGCACCCGCAAAACATCCGTGTTTTAACTGCAAAAAATGCAACAAGATGCACGCATAGCGTTCAGATTCACTCTGCAGAAGTTTTTGGGCCGGTCGCGAAAGATTTGGAGCGCCTTAATGGACGAACTAATTAAGCTAACTAATTAACAAAAAAAAAATATAGGATAACGAAAAAAACACTGACTAAATTGCTAGTAAAGATTCAAACACGAGTCAAATCCTAAGATAATTTTACCGGTGCTTGTGCCTTTTATTAGTGCTGCCCGAGACCGAAAATTTTCCGAGACCGAGACTTGAGCTCGAGACTGAGACCCAAAAAATCCGAGACTTTTTTTTTTAATTTTCTTGTTCATTCTTTTAAAAATCGATTACAATTTATAACAAAGTAAAAATCAATAGCTTTTGAGGGTTTTCCTAGCAAATTTCTTGTTTTTCCTTATTTCAGCTATCTCCATTTTCCTATTTTTCGAAATTATATGTAAAAATAATAATAATAAATTATTATTTTCATCTTCTCGGTTTCGAAAATGGAGACAGAGACCAAAAAAAAGGCAAAAAATCCATGACTTTTCTCGAGCCGAGACTTTCGGAGCAGCGCTACCTTTTTATAAATTTGCCAACAAAAAAGACGAATAAATGAGTCCCAAGTTGCTTTTGCAATGAGTTTGGCAAATAAAGTCTCAAAAAATCTTCTGAACATTGATGAAGCAGGCGCTAATTTCACTAAATATTTTTCAATACTTTAAACTTTTTCTTGAATTAAGGCGGGGGATGGCTAACTGAGTCCCTAATACCCCTAAAGCTTAACCCTACTAATGAGGCGGTGGGGAGGCTAATTGAGTCTAGAGATTGGTAATTTAATGGGTATTTGTGTCCAAACTACCAAGGGTCATTGGACATCCGAGTTTTCTTGGTCTCCAGGATTCTAGAAAAAAATTACATTTTATTCAAGAAAGATTCCTAATACCATATTAATAATAATAATAAATAATAATTCTCAACTATGAGCAAAAAAATTCACATAATGCCATAATATAATCAAAATATCGTTGAAAATTACAAAGATTTCTCAAATTTCTTTGAATTTTTTTAATTACTTTCTAAATGTTCATTTTCAAGGACGTCCTTGGCATCCAAGGACATTTTTTATTTTCAAGAAAGAGGGCCCAATTTAAAGGACGTCCTTGCCATTCAAGGACGGATGGGAGCCCTGTAATAAAAGTTTAATTTAATTTTAATTTTGTTTTTTAATTTAATAGAAAAAAGAAATATAAATTATTTAAATTTTTAGAAATTTTTTAGGTGGTTCCGCACTTTACGAAAGTGACACGCGTCAGTGCAAATTGTACCGTAAATCCAGGCAAATTTGAAAATTTACTGGAACAAAATGATTTTTTAAATACGAAAATAAATATTTGAAAAGGAATATTTTTTTCAAAAAATTGAGAGAATGGACGGCGATATTATGCTTTTTATAAATCACCCCGACGAAGAAAATAATAATTAATAATTTTTTGAAATAATTTTGTTCTAAGATGACGTGCCAATGGATTGCGCATTCACACATTTTGCCCGTGTGGATGACCACATTTTGAAGGGGTATAAATGGGATGGGAGTAAACCAGGGATGGCACGGAATTCCGATTTCCGACATTTTTAGGGTCGGAATTCCGATTTCCGATATTTTTGGGAGTCGGAATTCCGATTTCCGACATTTTTGGGGTCGTAATTGCGATTTCCGAAAAAATTTTGGACTTCGGAATTCCGATTTCCGACCTTTTTGGGAGTCGGAATTCCGATTTCCGACATTTTTGGGGTCGGAATTGCGATTTCCGACCTTTTTGGGGTCGGAATTCCGATTTCCGACATTTTTGGAGTCGGAATTCCGATTTCGACCTTTTTGGGGTCGGAATTCCGATTTCCGACATTTTTGGGAGTCGGAATTCCGATTTCCGAAAAAATTTTGGACTTCGGAATTCCGAGTTCCGATTTCCGAAATTTTATATAAAAAGTCGGAAATTTTCGGAAATTTTTTTTTGAATTTTTTTCAAAAAAATATGCAGTTTTACCTCCCTCCCCCAATGTTTCCAAAAATTTTTGAAAAACGTGGTGCAAAAAAGTGTACTATTCACTTTCCCAAAAATGTTCTAAAACAATGTAATAAAATAAAATGAAAAAATTTTTGATGAAAATCATCAAATAATTTTTTCATGCAAATATTCAAATATATCAAAATATTTTTGAATCGAAATTTTTTTAATTATATTTTATGTTTTTTGAAAAATTTCCAACTTCCGATTTCCGACGTTTTTGGGGTCGGAATTCCGATTTCCAACTTGCGAAAAATTTTTGGGCCTCGGAATTCCGATTTCCGAAAAATTTTTGACCCCCAGAATTCCGATTCCGAAAATTTTTGGGGCCTCGGAATGCCATCCCTGGAGTAAACCGTCGGAGGTGTCGGGAGATTTAAAAAAGCTTGTTAATTTTAAACCGGATTTGTGTTTCTTGTGTGCTGACTAATTTGAAGGATTTTTTTTATTACTGGGATCGGAGGCATTTAAGAAAAAAAATTTTGCCTGGGAATCCGAGCACTTTTTTTGTTTTGTTTTTTTAATCAATTTTATGTAGCAGTTTTGTAATCTAAAAAAGATTTCGAATTTTATTTCATTTTTTCGGAAATTCGGTTCACCAGTAAGGCACACAAATTCGTTAAGAAACTGTATAAATTTCAATTATTTCATTTTGCTGTTTTTAAAAATTTGCCCGATTTTTTCCTTTAAAATTTGACTTTTTAAACCATTTTTATAATTTGCATATTTTCTACTAATTCATTTTTATTTGTTTATCCGGTAAATATTTAATTCCCCGCTTCCACCATCAACCAGATATGCCCAATCAACTTCCACCGTACCAACACTGGCCGAGTGTATGGCTTACTGTATGCATGAGCGCGAATTTGAATGCAAAGCATGGGCTTATGAAAAATTATCCAATTAAAAAAATTCATTATCAAATTACAGTCAGCCATGTACTTTTATGAGGAGGGCGAATGCATCACAAACGTGGAATCGGCAACAACGGCGCCAAGCGATTTTCAGGCATTTCCTGATTTTTTAATTATATTTTTTTGGAATTATTTTAATTTTTAAATTTCTGAAATAGTTTGATAAGGATTTAATTTCTGATCCGTAAGAAAATTGAATTTCTACATGAAATATTTTGAACATCGATTTTAAGAAAATTTGAAAAATTTCATAAAAATGCATAAAACAAAAGCGCATCCCAAAAAAGTTCGAATAAATTTGAATGATCCAATTTTTTTGACCATTGAAAATTGTTGCCATTCATGCTGTGTTGCAAAAAAATAATAACAATAAAATTAAGAGGCCCGAAGATGATGACAAAGTGGTGTTAATCGAAAACGGATGTATGAAGCAAGAAGGCAATGCCGCGCGTATAATTTCGCTTTTTTGATGACTATCCAATTCATCGTTGTTCTGATCACTGTCAATGGCCTTAATTAAATGAATTATTTTCAAGACTGGGATTTATATGTGCAAAAACTCTTAAAATATTTAAAACTGGGAATTAGATTTAAAAAAATGTAACATGCCATTTTCGCCAAAAATGCCAAAATTGAAATTCAAAATTATTTCATTTAACCAAAAAATGTTTTATGATATATTTATTTTCTGAATATTTTTTTTTTGGTCAAAAATCAATAATTTTAGTCAAATATTTTGTAAAATCTCAGTAATTCATTTTTAAATACTTTAAAACGCAAATGGAATTTTGAAAATTTTGTAAAATGCATAAAATATAATGTCGGATTTTTCGGTCACGCAGATTTGGCTATGAGTCATTTCGATTTCAATATTAAAACCTTTTTTAAATTTTTTTTGGAAATTCAGAGCAAAAAGAAAATGGCGAGGCAACCGCAGAAACGACGACAAAAACAGCAATAACAACAATTTCTGCTGAACAACAAACAACTGCTTCTTCTTCAATTGCTGCTGCTCAATCAATTTTGGTGGTAAAAAAATGGTTAATTAATTGCAAAATTTTCTGAAAAACACACAACAAAGGCAAAGAAAAAGAGAAAAAAAATGCTGGAGGCCTACAAAAATTTTCAAAAAGAAAAACAGTGAATTTTTAGGCTAGAAAATTTTTTGGAATTGTTCGAAATTTCATGATAAATTATCAGGGCTGCCAAAAATATGCAAATGCATTTTTTTTCCTGGCTTCTCCATGCTCTAAATAGTACAAAAAATACTTTCTTTTTTGTGTTTGCGTATAAAAGTCGGGACTTTTATTTGCATATTTTTGCATATTTTGGGTTTTTATGCATATTTCATGCATATTTTGCCATTTTTTTGTGCATATTTTCAGATTTTTTGCATATTTTTGCCATTTTCCGATTTGAATATCCCTTCGGAAAAAAATTTGATTATGCCTAAAATTAAATCCAAATCTGAATGGGTGCGCGAGTGGGTCAACTGTGAGTTTCACTGCCGAAAACCTTGAGAGATTTTTGATTTGAAATTGCAAAAACAACCGGTAAAATTATGAGGAATAAAATTTTTTAATTAATTTACACCCCTAATTTCAAGTCTTTTTGTGCATATTTGGTGCATATTTTACGATTTTTGTGCATATTTGATGCATATTTCACGACTTTATTTGCATATTTATGCGCATATTTTGGCCACTTTTCGTGCATATTTTTGGCAGCCCTGTAAATTATATATATAAATTGAAAATTTTTGGCTTAATTTTCAGACCGATGCCCCAACAATTGTGCAAACAAGTTCAAGCAGTTCAGCATCACCACCACAAACAACACAATCGCCTGTAATTTCATTCATGACATTGATGAACAAAGAAGAAAACGCCAACATTAAACATGGGGAGGAGAAAGTGAGAAAATTAATTTGATTAAATAAGGAGATTAAATTTTCTTTTTAAAGAATGTATTAATTTAAATTTTATTTGAAATATTAAATTAAAATAAAAATTTTTTGTAAATATATTTTTTTTCAATATATTTTTCATTGACGAAAACTTATTAAATGGAAATGTTTTTAAATCAAATTTATACTATTTTTCAAAATTTATAATTTTTTACATTTCATTAATTTTGCATTTTTTCAATAAAATTATTTTAAAACTTTCAAATTCTTTGTTGTATTTAATAAAATCACTTTTCATTTACACTTTATTATTAATTCTGCTCTTTTTTTCATTATTTAATAAAATAATCGTCAAAATTTTAGGGACTAAAATTAGAAGAAAATAGCGGACAAATTGCAGCTGAGCTAAAGGCATTTGAAGAAGCACAAAGTCAACTTGGCAATATAAGTAAAAAATTAAATTAAATTAAAATTATTAAAAAAAAAATTTTTTTTTTTTCAAAAAAGGTCCAATTGGCATTGGGCCAGCTCGGCTTCACCCAAAACAGCTGAATGAAGAGGCGACGCGTCAATATGGCGCCAAAACAATTGTCTAATTTTCTGAAATATTTGTTAAAAATAGGAAAATAAATTTATATCGTATATTTTTATTAATTTTACTCAAAAATAATGAATTGGTCCCACAACAAAAAAATTTTTTTTTAGTGATTTGTAATTTAAATACAAAAATATGTAAAATTATAAATTTAATAAAATAATTTAAATTAATAAAACAAAAGATTTTTTTAGAAAATAATAAATACGTAAAAATTCACAAAATTTAAATTTTATGATTTGGCAATTATTTGTAAAATTCAGGAAAGAGCATCAGATGGTTCCTTCCAAGAAAAGGATGTGTCACGCACAACCGCATCAATTTCATCCGAAAATTTGTCAACAAATGGTAAAAATATTTAAAAGTTTTTTGATTACTCCAACGTATAAATTTTTGTTTTCAAAAATTCGACTTGATGAGCTCAATTAGCCTATAAAATTAAAAAAAATTTGTGTTGTTTTCGTGCAAAAAATTAAAAATTTCTGCAAACGTTCAAGTCATTTTGTGATGCCAGAATGAAGCTCCGCGGAACAAAGGTTCTGGCATTACAATTCTGACATTTTTCAAATAAAATTTATTCATCTAAAAATTTAGCCTTAGTCATAAATAGAGATATAATTTTTTAGGTGCTAAAAACTGCCAAAATAGTTAGTTTTTAGGTTCTGGAAATTTTTTGACACAAAATTATTCAAAACTTCGCCCAAAATGAACCAAATTTTATAATCTTGGTATTATTCGATAGCTTTAAGTGTTTTCTATTATTCTGTTAAATTTCAGAGAAATTCATTTAGATTTAAAAAAGTTATGACCTGAGAAGCTCAAAAAAGCAAGTTTTTTTTTCAACATTTTTGGTCATAACTTTTTTGAAGCTTAACAAAATTTTTTGAAATTTTGTAGGCTAATAGAAAACACTTAGGGCTACCGAATGATATGTTTTCATTTAGGGTGAAGTTATACAAAAAAATATTTTCATTTGATGGTTTTTTAACTTACGCCCATTTTGATGGTTTTTGACTAACGTCATAGCTAGGGATGGGAATTTAAGTCAAATGACTTTTTTTTTGCTGACTCTAAATGACCTTAAAATGACTTCAAAAGTGTTCTACACTTTGTTTGAAGCTTCTAACATACATTTTTTGCGTTTTTTTGACTTTTTTCATGACTTTTTACACTTTTTAAGGCAAAATTTGACTTTTAGTGATGAAAATTCGTAAAAATAAATCAATCTTCGGGACGGAACTTAAATTTCTTATACCATAAGGACTCAAATGACGGGACTGAAAAATTAAAAATAAAATAAAATCTGGCGGTATAACATTTTTGAATATTTTTTTCCGTTAAAATTAGTCGTTTTAAATTACGTTCTTCGAAGAATGTTTAAAACGGCTTTTGGTTTAATTACATTTGGCTAATTTTTCAGGACTTTTTTTGGGTTTATTTAGTGCTTTTTGGCATTTTTTGTGACTTTGGCATTTTTTAATAATAATAAATTATTATTTTCATCTTCTCGGTTTCGAAAATCGAGACAGAGACCAAAAAAAAGGCAAAAAATCCATGACTTTTCTCGAGCCGAGACTTTCGGAGCAGCGCTACCTTTTTATAAATTTGCCAACAAAAAATCAATGGATTTTTTCTAGGGTTCGGACCCCGTGGGCGGGGGTGGCTTTTCACGGGGGCGGGGGATGGCGGGGGTCAGAGTCGCGGGGGCGGGGACGGGGGCACGAAAATTCCGCCCCCGCGGGGGCGGGGGCGGGGGTTTGATTTTTCAAAATTTGTAATTTTATTTTATTTTTTTGGCAAAATTAAATGCGCCTTCCTTTTTTCAGCCAACAGCAATAATAATAATATCAGCACCGCCGGCATCCGTCTGATCAGTCGGAAGGGGCCCGAGTCGACGAAGCGTTTGCACTTGAAACTGATCAAAGAGCGACAGCAGAGGCCAAGGGTTAGTCAAAATGCCAAAAAGTTGTGCCAAAAAATAAAGGTAACTTGGAAAAGCATGCCCATATTAGGAGAAATAAAAAATCGAACCGAGGATGGGGAGGCGTTTACGACTACAATTTGAAGGTTTTCTGGAATTCACTGAAATCAGGCCCAAAAACAATTACAATGAAATTTTTATGTTATCAATGGCATTACTCAGAAAAATTGTAAAATTAAGTCAGGATTTGACGCCTAGGTTTCCCTTATATTTTTTTTTACAAAATTTATTGATTTTTATGCCTAAAGTTTCACGCCGGCGATATGCTGCACAGAAATTTTCATAGAAATTTTTCACTAAGTAAGTTTTTGAATGTTTTTCACAGCCTTTCTCCACCGAAATATTCCCATCGGAAACGGTGTCGTTGCATACCGTACCCGCCTTTGGCTCCGCCTCTTCCGTCTCGACACTGTCGCCGCCTCCGCAGCCAACGACTACGGTGACGGCGGCTACTCAACAGCATGAAATTGTGGCGTTGGATGACGGATCGCCAGAAGAACGATTTGAAGGGGTCAAACAAATTTTTTACAGGGGCCTAACTCTTTGAAACCAAAAATTTTGCTGAAAATTTTCCAGTCCGAAGGCTACTTCAGCTTGTGGGGCCCATGGACGCCGTGCACAATGCCGGGCGAGCGGCGCGTTCGGCGCCGAAAGTGCCTGGACTTGCGCCGTTGCAAGGGCTCACTGATGCAGGTCCCTGCCAAATACGGGCACGGGCCAGCCAAAAATTCCAACCTTGAGAGAAAATAATTAATTGGTCAGGCCATTTGAGCGCGCGCTAGAAATTCAGCTGCCGAGACATAACAGCAGCAAAGCCTGTGGCTAAATAAAAAAAAATGCTTAGCCATTCAAAATTTTATACATAATTATAAAGGTCCGAAATCCGAATGAGCGCTGGAAAATTTCATGAAAATTAAAAATTCCAACTTGGGACAAAAAAATTTTTCAGTACCCAATTATCCTTGCGTTGAATTGTCCACCACTTTTCGTGCTAATTTATCCCAAATCCATTCGGTGTTCCTCCCCCATTTTTGTCTCACACTACCGTATAACATTTTTGCACAATTACGGGCACACATACATCATCGTAGGTGGATTATTGTCCGCGTGACATTCCGGCTGTTGAGGACGAACCCCAGCTGAGCGCCGAGGTCCAACAGGCGCCCATACTGACACGTCACCACCAGCCCATCCAGGGTACAAAAAAAAATTTGTACTAAGTATTTTTGAAAAATTTTCAAAAAGTCCCGGTTGCACAACGCCAAACGCTGCTCCCACCGCCGCCAGCCCTCACGCATACCGGTCCGGTTCAGCACCAGCAGGAAGTGCCGAAGCGAACGCCGGTGTCCATTGACATTGGCACCGGCACTGTGCTGGACACGGGCGGAGACAGACGAGACTCAGTTGCAGTCGCGCAACCACCAGCTGTTCAGCCGGCGGCAACGGCGCCAAATGAGCAACAGCAGCAGCAGCAAAAAACAGTGCGGGATATTTGGGAACATAAAAATGAGTCCCGTTTGCTTTTGCAATGAGTTTGGTAATTTGAGTCTCACTGGCGTAATGTCTCTGGGAAATTTTGACGAATAAATGAGTCCCAAGTTGCTTTTGCAATGAGTTTGGCAAATAAAGTCTCAAAAAATCTTCTGAACATTGATGAAGCAGGCGCTAATTTCACTAAATATTTTTCAATACTTTAAACTTTTTCTTGAATTAAGGCGGGGGATGGCTAACTGAGTCCCTAATACCCCTAAAGCTTAACCCTACTAATGAGGCGGTGGGGAGGCTAATTGAGTCTAGAGATTGGTAATTTAATGGGTATTTGTGTCCAAACTACCAAGGGTCATTGGACATCCGAGTTTTCTTGGTCTCCAGGATTCTCGATTCCCGAATTTTTTTTAGCATTCCGCCGAGTCTGTCCCGGTCGGCGCTCCGGCGACCCGTCCCACCGAACAACAGGAGCAACAGCAACCTGCTGCTCCTGTTGTTGTAATTGACTCCATTTGGTCGCCATGGAATGGCACATGCCAAGTAAATAAATACGGATTTTTTCTTTTTAATTTTCTTTAGCTTAGAAATATTTTTCAAGTCTATTTTTATTTAAAAGAATTTTAATATTTTAAAATAAATGGATTATTTTGTGCATTTGGTTCGCAAATAATTTCCGATTTTGGGGTAACACACCAAAATTTAAACAAAAAAATCAACAAATTTCGTCAAAATGATTGTATGATATTTTGATTTATTTTAATAAAATTTTGGTGTGTTACCCCAAAACTGGAAAGTACCAACAAATGTTGACTTTTGCTGAAAATTTTCGAAAATTTACTGGAACAAAATGTTTTCCTCCAACCGAAAATAAATATTTGAAAAGGAATATTTTTTTCAAAAAATTGAAATTGTCAAAAACTCGAAATTTCTTTTTATAAATCACCCCGACGAAGAAAAAATAGGATGAAGAGTAGAGATCGACCTGGACCTGGTCCCAGGCCTGGATTTTTCCTGGATCCAGGTCCAGGCCATTTTTCGGCAACCTGGATTCTTCCTGGACCTGGATTTTCCTGGATTTTTGTCCAGGAAATCCAGGTCCAGGTCTAATGTGAAAAAAGTCCAGGTCCAGGCAAAACACGAAAAAACCTGGATTTTCCTGGACAAAATTTTAGAATTAATTATTTCAAGTGACAAATGTTTTTTCAAGTTTTCAAAAACAGATTAAATAAATTTAAAAACTCATTATTATTGTAAATTAGATATTTTTAGAGGTTTATAAGCAATTAATTGATTTTTTCAAACCTTTTTTTGATTTTTAAAATTAGTTTCAAAAAATCCAGGTCCAGGCCTGGATCCAGGTCCCGATGAGCCTGGATTTTTCCTGGACCTGAATTTTCCTGGATTTTTGTCCAGGAAATCCAGGTCCAGGTCCAACATGGAATCCAGGTCCAGGCTTTTTTCAAAATGTCGATCTCTAATGAAGAGAATAATTTTTGAGAATGTCAGAGTGATTTAAATTTTGAAAATTAGCAGAGTTTGTTACTTTGTCCGTCGACATTTTGTTCGGTTGACAATTTGTCCATGCCAGATTTTTCTCTTCCCATTTGAACAGCATTTTGCAAGCACTCAGCCGTGCAGAGAGGGCAAAGTGATCGGATTTGAGGCGCGCGAATGCGTGGCGAAGGACCCGTTGGTTTGCAAGGGTCCGTTTTTCAGGTAAAATTAAAAAGCAAATTTTTTTTTTTGCAATTTTATTTTTAAGATATTGCACTTTGCCCTGTTGAAAAGTGGAAGAAAAATGCCGCAAGAAAAAAATAAAATTTATTCCAGATCCTTCTACCATTTTTCATCATAAACAATTTTTCGTTTTTTTGAAATATTTATATTTGTCATAAATTACGGCAAAACGTTTCTGTTCTGTGATGGGAAAGAAAATTCTGAATCGGCAGCGCTTTTTAGTGCGGTCATTTCATGTGGAAATTTGGGCACCACAGTAAGGAATTTTTAAATAAATTTTTTGCTAGTCATGGCCTGGAAACGCTAGCATTTGCTGGATTTTTGAAATCTGTGTTCAGCGATCGAAGCCCTGGAACCATTGTTATTTTGCTGAACTCCTAACATATGTTTTAGAAAATAGCGCTTGATTAATATGTGTATATTACGGTATTTGAACCCCCCCCCCCCCTGAATTAGAAGCCCCCTTTTGAGAGGGTTGAAAAATAGAACCCGGGGGGGGGGGGGGGGGTGGGGTTCAAAAATACGGTAAGTCTAATTTTCTAAAAAAAAATCTCTAAAAGTAGGCGCTATTTTTAGACTTTTAATTTTTGTATGTGATCAGTTTTCCAAAACAATAGATTAAAAGGAAAATTAAGGAAATTTATGAAAATTTTTGTTTTTTCCATTTGCTTAGGGTGAGTGGAGAGATTTTCAATAATTCATCAATTTCTTTATCAGTCAATGATGGATTTTCTTTCTTCATTTTGTAATAAATTGACATTTTGTTCGTTTTTTCTTCATTTGAATAACGCTTTCCTTCTAAAATTAAAAATATAAATTAAATTGAAATTGAATTAATTTTACTTTTTCTCATTTCAATGCCAAATTCCTTTTTCCATTTGAAAAGTGTTGTTTTGCCAATGCCCAACTCTTCCGCAAATTGCTTCTGTTTTCCTTTTTTGGACATTCTTTTAATCTCATCAATTCGTTTAATAAATTCCTGCTTTTTATTTTCATAATAATTCTTTTGATTTCTTTTCTTTTCTTGGCTTAATCCAAATTCTTTTTTCCATTTGTAAATTTTTGTTCGATTAATTCTCAATTTTTCTGCTATTTTTCTTTCAATTTTCTTCCAAACTTTTTCCGGAAATTTCCCCTTTTTCTTAATTCCTTCTTTTATCGCATGAAATTTATGTATAATTTCGCTTTTTTGATGACTATCCAATTCATCGTTGTTCTGATCACTGTCAATGGCATTTTGCGAATTTGAATTTTGATCAGTTTCATTTTCCTCTTCCATTTTTTCATTTTCCCATTTTTGGCCAAATATTTCGGCAAAACTTGGCCGAATTTTGCCATTTTTTTCACACACATTTTTGTCAACGGATAAAGTTTCGTCGAATGAATTGACTATTAAAAGCATTATCAAATTTAAATTATAAAGTTTCATTTCAAAAATAAAATAAAAATTGCTTTTTTTTTATTAATGAAATGAAACACATAAAAATATACATATAATATCCGTAATTATATGAAAATATGACTTAATCAAAACATTACGTGGAAAGTATTTCTTATATGATCATAATTATTATTTAATATTTGTAAATTTTTTTATTATAATTTTTGTAACCGTGATGTTGTTTGTTTCGTGTTTTGTATTTCGTATTTTGTCAGAAATACCAAATTTTTATGCATTGGTAAGAATGGGGGAGGGGTTTGAGAGAAAAATAATTATTTGGAGAATTGGAGAAATTAATTAAATTTTATTGAAAAAAAAAATTATTGTCACTTTTAATTTTGTAAATATTTCGAAAATTACAACCTATTATTTGATATTTACTACTATATGTTTAATTAATAGAAATTAAATTTTTCTTTGCTTTTTAAAACCAAGACTAAAAATTCACTTTGATCTTTTTAGGTGAAAAGCATTTACAAATTGAGCCAAAAACCCGGCCGCGCCCCTGCCGGCACCCCCACACCTAAAAATCTTTAATTTTCATAAAAAATTAGCGCAAAAATGCAAAATTTGCAAAATGGACAAGAATTGTGAAAATTTTCCAATGGCAACGAAAAGGGCTCCGGCATTGATTCGTAAGATGAGAGGGGCAAAGACCATGAGTTCTCGACCAACATTAACACGGGCGGGAGCGAGGAAGTGCGCGGGCTGAATTTTCTTCACCCCTCTTACAATGGGGACGTAATGCCATCAGCTGCTATAGGTTTTTAGCCAAATCCAATACAGCTGCTCGCAATAAAAAACAATGTTTCCATTCAATATTTAGTAACAACTGCTTTTAATTTATTCCATAACTGGCTCCGAATAAAATCAAACATTTTTTGGACATGCGAATTATAGCCAAGAATTTTAATGTAGATCTGATTCATGCTTAAAATAGGCCATATAATTAGTTGGGCCACTTTTCCTTAGTAAATGCTTTGTGTTTTTGTGGATAAGCAAAATTTGATAGCACTCTATTTCAATAATTCTTCTACCAAAGCTAGCCCATCCAGAATGCCAAACATGGACATAGTGCCAAATGGACAAAGGTGGAAATATGGACATAAATCGCAAAGTATGGAAAAGGTATAGCACGCCATCCTAGAAGCTTCAACCAAGCTGAAAACATGTTTTTCGGGCGTTTCAGGCCTCCCACTGTCCAGAGCAGAGCTGGGCGAAGCTCGGCTTAGCACTCGAAGCCGAAGCCGAAGGCGAAGCCCAATTTAGAAGCCCAAAAAACCCGAAGTTTTCGAAGCTCGAAGTTTCGCCCGTTCTGGTCCGGGACAAAGGATATGCGGAAATTTAAAAAAATCGGAAAAAATCAAATGTAAAAGCGATTTTGTACCAAAGAAGTCATTTTATGAGTTTTTGGTCAAATTTTGAATTGTTTTTTTGTGGGGTCTTTACAATGGCAATTTTGGTCTTGGTAATTTCTACTCTTTTGGCGCCTCTAGCATAACATCCGCCAGGTGTCCCAGATAAGCGAACTGCTTGCTCTGCGAGTGGAGCATACTCTCGACCACCTGTGAATGTCGGGATTCATTATTATTATTATTTGTGGGGCTGAGAATTAATTATATGCTCAAAAATCGCAAAAATGCGCATAAAAAGTGAAAAATTGCACATAAATTTTCCCAAATTGAGGCATAATTCTTCAAATTTGTTAAATGTAAGATAAAAATTCTAAAATTGCTAAATTTATATAAAACAAATTTTAGAAGAAAAAAACGCGAAAATTTATTACTTCAACAAAAATTGAGTAAAAAATCGAAAATTTTCATTTTTGAATTTATTTTTGGCATAAATTTCAATTTTTTTAAAGCTACATTTTTTTTATTAATATTTTCGAGACCAAAAAAATGAAATTTTTTGAAAATTTCTCGGTCTAGAGGCCAAAAGGGCTACTTTAATAAGGGGCTGTTTTAATAGATGAATTTTTGGGAAAAAATGCCCAAATATGCATATAAATCGCGAATATGCATAAAATACAAAATATGTATATGGAAATACGTCCTAGAAGCTTCAAAACATGCTAAAAATTTATTTTCGTATTCCTCCTACAGTACAGGAAAAAAAAAATGAATTTTGCATAGAATTACCAGCCCTAATTAGTTTTTCCAACTTTTTTTGGCTCGAACTTTTTTTATACTGAACAAAATTTTTTGGAATTTTTCAGGCTAATAGTGCATCTGAAGGGCTTTCGAATGATAAATTTCTGCAAACTTTCAAGTCATTTTGTGATGCCAGAATGAAGCTCCGCGGAACAAAGGTTCTGGCATTACAATTCTGACATTTTTCAAATAAAATTTATTCATCTAAAAATTTAGCCTTAGTCATAAATAGAGATATAATTTTTTAGGTGCTAAAAACTGCCAAAATAGTTAGTTTTTAGGTTCTAAAAAAACCCAAAATGGGAAAATAGGTGCCAAAAAGTTTCAAATTATGGGTGTAAAATCGTAAAATTTATGCAAAAAGTAACAAAATTTTAATTTTGAATTTTTTTTTGCGATTTTATATGCTTGTAAATCCTAGAATTTCAACTATAATTTCGATGGGATTCACACTACCTTCGTATCAAAAACCAATTGATAGCCCATCCGTCTCACTTTTGGGTAAAAAATTTTAATTTCAAGGATTTTAGGCTATTTTTTCGCAAAAATCAGAGCCCTAGCTAAAAAATGCTTAGGCCTGCCCAGCGCCACCTGCATAATTTCCGCGTAGCGGGAAGCACCCGCAAAACATCCGTGTTTTAACTGCAAAAAATGCAACAAGATGCACGCATAGCGTTCAGATTCACTCTGCAGAAGTTTTTGGGCCGGTCGCGAAAGATTTGGAGCGCCTTAATGGACGAACTAATTAAGCTAACTAATTAACAAAAAAAAATATAGGATAACGAAAAAAATACTGACTGAATTGCTAGTAAAGATTCAAACACGAGTCAAATCCTAAGATAATTTTACCGGTGCTTGTGCCTTTTATTAGTGCTGCCCGAGACCGAAAATTTTCCGAGACCGAGACTTGAGCTCGAGACTGAGACCCAAAAAACCCGAGACTTTTTTTTAAAATTTTCTTGTTCATTCTTTTAAAAATCGATTACAATTTATAACAAAGTAAAAATCAATAGCTTTTGAGGGTTTTCCTAGCAAATTTCTTGTTTTTCCTTATTTCAGCTATCTCCATTTTCCTATTTTTCGAAATTATATGTAAAAATAATAATAATAAATTATTATTTTCATCTTCTCGGTTTCGAAAATCGAGACAGAGACCAAAAAAAAGGCAAAAAATCCATGACTTTTCTCGAGCCGAGACTTTCGGAGCAGCGCTACCTTTTTATAAATTTGCCAACAAAAAATCAATGGATTTTTTCTAGGGTTCGGACCCCGTGGGCGGGGGTGGCTTTTCACGGGGGCGGGGGATGGCGGGGGTCAGAGTCGCGGGGGCGGGGACGGGGGCACGAAAATTCCGCCCCCGCGGGGGCGGGGGCGGGGGTTTGATTTGAATTAACTCCAAAAAATTTTACAAAAAATTAATTTTTTATGAATGCTCCACATTCCTTTAGTCAATGTATCGCCTCAATTCAATTCCTTTTGGCATAAATTACACAGATTTTGTCTAAAGAATTACCAAATTTTAGAGATTTTTTGCTAATTTTTTAAGAAAAAATAGGTTTTTGGGGGGCCGGCGGTGCCGATAGGCCGCCTGGCGAATTTTGAAATTTAAGCTCGATTTCTAACAGATGTTTACAAAAAAATAAGATTTTTACGATAAATTTTTGTTTTTTTAATATATTAAATTATCATGATTTACTCAAGCAAAATTGGAACTCAGATTTGTAACATATTTTCTTGATATTACAATCCTTCATTTCCATTTTATAAAATAAAAATAAATATTTTTTTTTATAATATGAGAAACATTCTAATATTACAAATAGGTATAAAAAACAATTTTATTAAAACTTAATATTTCATTTAATTAGCATCATTAATAGTTAATAATAAATTAACATTCTTCAAAGAGTCAGTTCTCTCCGCCTTTCTCATTTTTCTCTTCCAATTCCTTTATTAAAAACAATTTTTGGTATTTTTTCCGTTTATGCCGAAGAAAGTAATGTCACGGTTGATTCACTAACCAGGCACTTTCAAGCATAATTTTGGCGCTAATCAAGAATTTGGCACCAAAATACTGTAGAAAAAATCTATGATATTATCTCGGATTTTCATTATATGACTTTGTCGATATTTCAATTTAAAAAAATCCTCTCATCAAGAGGGTCCGAAATGATACTAATTTCAGGATTCTACGATATCTCTACCAAAATTATAGCGCAACAAATTTTGTATTGGATGAGGCGGATCACTTTTCAAATTAAGCTGGTGATTAGCACTGTACTCTCGACTACTGTGGCCTGTAGGTGCGGCGCCGCTCACTCGCTCCGGGTTACTCGCGCCTGAGATTGGGCCTTCGACCCGACCTTAACCAGGCGCTCGCAACCCTCCGCTCGCTCGCGCGCCCCACTATTTGCTCCGTAATCGCATGCTCGCTAAAGGCGCGCCGCTCCGTGGCCCTCAGGGCATGTTTTAAATTTGTAATTTTTAATGCGATTTTTTTTAGATTTTTGTCCAAAAATGACCAAAATTTGCGATTTTGGGTTAATTTTTTAAGAAAAATAGTGACTTTATGCCATAAAATTTCAAAAATTTTCAACCATGAGAAAAACATTTGCATTTTATTTATATATGTGATGCCATAATTTAATCAAAATATTGTTGAAAATTATAAAAAATTATCAAATTTCTTTGAATTTTTTTAAAACTTTTCCAAATGCACATTTCCCAGGACGTCCTTGGCATCCAAGGACGGATACGAACCCTGCCTTAATCGAATTCTCAGTTGACTTATTTCGGCATTTTTTTTTTGAAGAATTCAATTAAACCGAGTTTAAAACCGGTACAAAACGTATGCCATTTGCTTACCGAAGGAACCATTTTTAGGTATAAAAATATATATGTTGTTTTTACACTGAATTCTCTATAAGATGCATCAACCGCGTCCCAATCGGTTCAGTAGTAAAACACATAAAACTTATTTAATTTTGTTTATAGTATTTGATTTTTAAATGAAATTATTAAAAATTTATAGTTTTTTTTGAATAAAGACAATCTTTAAACTAAAAATTTTTATTAAGAAAAAAAATAATTTGTTTACGTATTTAGCTGAATCATTTTTTGGAACTACCCATTCCCTATTGATTAATTTAAATATGTAAGTATCATTTAAATATTTTTTTTAATTAGATTTAATTACTTGCACTATTCGGACTTCGCCCTAGCACCGATTTTTACGCCCTTTTTAATCAAAAATCAAATTAAAAATTTGGACTTTCGACTTTTTGTTTCGAATTCGGGTCTGGGCTTTGGAATAGGCCGAAATGAATACCGGATTCGTTAAAAGTGCCCTTTAAAGCCTAAGGAACTTGTTTTTATGACAATAAAATTCTAATTGACGCATTTTCCGGGAGCCTTTTGGCTCGAAATTCTATTTCCGATTGCCGAAATTTATTGAGGATGTCGGCACATATCCATGTTGCCGAAAAGAGTGTGCAAAAAAATGGGCACAAATTCGGGTAATTGATGCCATTGTGTTCTTTCTTTCCTACCTGGATGGCATATCAAAATGGCACGGAGCAGCAGAAATTCGTCAAGGCTCAGCTTTGTTCTTGAAAAGGGTTCCATCATATTGACGAACAAAAAACGTGCCATCTTCTGAGCCCTTAATTAGGAAGGAGTGAAACAAAATTGTGAAAGAAATGTTGGCACAAAATATTCCCCTACAATTTATATATATAGGTGAAGTTTAGGCCACAAATTTTTTTGAAAATTCGGTTTATAGGCTTTCAAGGTCACCGATCAGGAATCTGGCATCCATTTCGAATCCCGGGACCGAACAAAAAGTCGGAATGCCAATTTTTCAAATTAACATTTATTTCCCAAATATCTATAAGAGCCGGTAATTCATTAATAGAGACCGGATTGACAAAAAATTTGAAAACAAAATATAGAAAATTAAGCATTTAATACTAGAGCTGGTCGAGACCGGGAATTTTGACAAAAACCGGGACCGGGACTTACCGGGACCCGAAAAGCCGGGACCGGGACATGAAAAAACCGGGATTTCCCGCCCCGGTCCCGACCAGCTCTATTTAATACTTCAAATTAAAAATGAAATTTTATTTAATTGAGAAAATAATTTTTGTGAAATTGGATTTTCTATTTAAAATTCGGTTATTAGGGGATGTAATTTAAAAGTTGTTTCATCTCTTTCAGCATGTTTTTCATAAATTTTGGTAAAATGCCCAAATATGAAAATTATGAAAAAAAAAATTAAATGAAAATTCTTTTATTGTACTTCATCTATTCATTATTAAGGCTTGGGATTTTATATTTAAGAAAATTCAGAAAATTTAATAAATTTTCGAAATCCACCATAATATTTATGAAAATATTGACCAAAAATGAGAAACTTAGAGCAACAAAATTTGTTAAAGCTCGGCAATTGGGGGCGTTTTGGAAAACATTTTTTGAAATTTTAACCAAAATATGAAAGCTACATTTTTTTTTAATATTTATTGGTCCTGGCTAAAAAACGAAAGATTTTCGGCTTAAAAAAATGATGTTTTTCATTGCATTTTTCATCAAAATAAAATTGTCATTGAAAATGCCAGACTTATTCATTTTTTCAATAAATTAAAATTGTGCCGCCGTTTGAACTGACTGACACCAAATCGTTGTTGTATGCCGGATAGCGTTGCAATTCGCGCAACGGGACGATGTTCGACGGCAATTTCACCTCAATTTCAGAATTGGCCTTCATTGAACGAAATTTGCTGCACATTGAGCCGAGAATAATCGCAATATAATTGAATAAGTGCACCTAATGAGGGGGTAATTATTCGTAATGAAAAATGCCAAAATAATTAATTAAAAAATAGTGACAAAAAATGGCAACAAAAAAAATTCGGTTTTATCCTTTTTGGCATAAACTCTGCAATATTATAAAAAATGTATTTATTGGGACGACTCAACTGTTCATAGACCAATGTTAGATTATATGTAGAGGCCATTTCAAACTTCAGTTTTCAGGTAAACGGCAAATTTTTTTTTTTAATTTTGTCTCCTGCTTAATTTTGAGTTTTTCATGGAAATTTCACATAAATTAGAAGTTAGCTTTAAATAAATTGTCAGATTCCGGTTTCAGCGAAAAAAAATAATAATAAAAAATATTTTTTTAGGGGGGCACAAAAAGGATAAGAACCAAAAAATCGTGAAAAATTTTTTAATAAATATTTTTTTAACATCATTTAATATAAAATATAAATTTTTTTCACCAATAGCAGCACTTTTTATGTTCACTTTATAGAATGGAAGTGAAATTAAAATGAAGAATTTTCGGGCTAAAAACTGTTTTTTTTCATGCGATTTTTTGTCGAATCAAAGTCACAGAACAAAAACATACTTTTTTTATCTAAACAATTGTTCGAGAAATTATTTTATAAAAAAAATTTTTTTTCCTATTTTTTAAAAATTTAAAAGTTAAAATTCAAAAAATTAGCTTCCAAATAAAATTATAATAATCATTGCCCGGATTTTTAGGTGCTAAAATTCCCGAAATAGGTACCTAACCTAAAAATCCGGGCCCTGGTAATAAAATATATATTTGATTTCTCATAGAACTGATGCATTTTTACAATAATTTAATTAATGAGGTTAGGAATTTCATTAAAAAATAGAATTAATCTGTAATATGAAATTTGAGAACATGTTTTTATGAATGTTTAAAGTGTATATTTTTAATTTAAATTTATTTTATTTAATATTAAAAAAACAGAATAATTTTCTTCATAAAGAATTTTTGTCGACATTAGGGCTCCAATTTTTAGGCTCTAAATACCGCCAAAATAATTAGGCTTTAGGCTCTTAAAAACCCCAAAAATAGGCTCTAAAAAGTCTCAAATTTAGGGGTGTAAAATGACAAAATTTATTCAAAAAAAGTAAAAAAAAAATTAGGCCAAGTCAGTATTGAGCTAAATATTTTTTAACAAAAAATCTTGTCTAGAAAAAAAAATAAATAAATTTCGGAGATGAATTTATGAAAAGTTTTTCATTTCTTAGGGGTATATTTTTTGAAAAAGTTTTCAGTCTATTCAAAGGGATGTATTTTTCGTTTTTATTGAGTTATTACTTAAAATTTTGGTCAAAACGCCAAAATAGGTTTTTTCAAAATTTTTTTGGTTTTTTAGGCCCTAAAAAAGAAAAACCTCAAAATAGGCCCTAATAACTCGAAAATGTAGCTTAACAACCACCTAAAAAAACTTGTTTTTCGTGGGTTTCAGGCCACTGGAGCTCAGGAAAAAATAGGAAAAAACCTAAAAATTGGAGCCCTAGTCGGCACCATTGACTTAAAAACCGACTTGATCATCCAATTCGAGCAACATAAATGCCGGCACCGATTGGAAAATGTGCAGCAATGCAAACAGGTCCATGTGGATGATGTTGAGCAGGATTTGCTCCCTTTCACCACATGGTGGGGCTGTGTATTTGTGCTGATCACTGAAAATGGATCTGTGCCATCCGAGCAATTCCCGCGGAGTGCCAAATCGCATCACAATTTCCACTCGAGAGTCGCGCTCCCCGCGGGCGTAAAACGTGTCGTATTTCGCTTGGTTCAACTCCAGTTCCCTGACTGTTGCATGGGTCTCCGCCGTTTTGCAGCTGCTGATCAGTGATCGCTTCTCCAATGGCCAAGTGTCGACCCCGATCAGTTCTTGGCTCCTAATTTGGCCATCAAATTGCCAATTTTCTGCTGGGTGTGAGCCGATCGCCTGCTTTCGCTTCTTGGCCCAACCGCCGATCATCTTCGGCGTCAAATTTTTCCGGTTTCTAAAAAAATGCTATTTTCTCTCGCCATAACTAAGCGGCAGAAAAAATATGTAAAAACATAAAAATCCCAGCCCTAATTATAGACATAAAAATTTAATGTTGGATGAGAATAAATTAGAAATACAAAACAGGATGAGGAAAAAAAAATTAAAATGCTTCGGTAACTAAATTATAATCCAATGTTTGGACTATTTTATTAATTTCAAATAAATAAAAATATTTTATTCCCAAGTCCATCCCTTCCAACAAAAAAATCAATTTAAAATAAAAAAAGAATATTTTTACAAAAAGAAATTTGAGCTTGCCCCTTTTTAAGAGCATGTGAGCAAACAATTTGTTTTGCCACAAAGATAGATTCTTCAATAATGCCCAACTACTAAAAAAAAGAATGAAAAAGCCACGAAAATGATGAAGAAAATCGGCAAATTGGGTCCGGTCTCAAAAGATGGCACTGACAAAGATGGCACAGAGTCTGCCCAAAATTGTAGGACAAACAAACAGAGGCCCCATAAAGTGCTCACACATTGGTTTTAAATCTATAAGATGAGGTTGGACAAATTAACAATGAAACGCCCGGAGGGGTTGTTATGGAAACTGAAAAAGACAAAAAAAAATAGAAATTTTATTTTGTAAATTGAAAACAAAAAATGGCTAAAACATTGCCTTCAATAATTTCTTTGGTACTGAAATATCTATCTTCACTTGGACTCATTTGTCGTAGTTCTTAGATGGCGCCTTTTTTTACTTTATTCTTTGATTTTTGAACGGAAAATTCGTTAAGAGCTTTCGAATGAAACCAAATTTGTCCGGGTTTGACCATTTTAAAGGCGAGTTTTTGTGGCTGGTAGACTATAGTACAACCATATAGGTATCTGCGACTCTCGGGTCTCCAAGTTTCGGTATCTCCAACTGTATGGTCCCCGAAGGCCGGAATCGCAAGCGTAGGGTCTACAAATGTCGGTAATCCGCGACTGTCGGCTCCCAAAATGTTGCGACCCCAACTGTCAGAATCCCCGAATGTCGGAATCTCCAAGTGTCGGATCCACAGAATGTCGGGCGCCCCAAATCTCTGGTAGCCTAGCCAGCCTAGGAAAGTATGTTCTTCCCCTCAAAAAATAAGGACAGGAAACCGACGCCTAAATTGGGTCTTTGCCATCCGTTGCTAATTATTAATAGAGTAGGCCGGGTCCGGGTATTTGGGCAAAAACCGGGTCCGGGTATTGCCGGGTCCAGAAAAACCGGGTCCGGGTAGTGAAAAAACCGGGTATCCGGGTTTGGGACCCGGTCGGGTACCCGGACCCAGCCTACCCTAATTATTTTTACTAAGGATGCAATTTTAGGGTTTAGGCCATTTTTTCCTGAGCTCAAAGTGGCCTGAAATACACGAAAAACAAGTTTCTTGGTTTGGGGGGGGGGGTTGTTAAGGGTCGGGGTCGTTTTCGCGTGGGGCGAGTTTTTGAACTATAACTTTTTTCTTTGTCAACCAAATCCAATAATCTTGGTATCATTCGATAGCCCTAAGTGCTCTCTATTAGCATACAAAATTTGGAAAAATTTCGTTAAGGTCCAAAAAAGTTATGGTCAGAAGAGTTCAACAAACCAAATTTTCCAAGTTTTTTTGGCTCGAACTTTTTTTATACTGAACGAAATTTTTTGGAATTTTGCAGGCTAATAGTGCATCTGAAGGGCTTTCGAATGATACCAAGAATGTTGGATTTGGTTGGCAAAGAAAAAAGTTATAGTCCAAAAACTCCGCCCCACGCGAAAACGGCCCACGCGAAAACGGCCTGGCCCGGTTGTTAAGCTATTTTTCGAGTTATTAGTGCCTATTTTCTAGGTTTTTATTTTTAGAGCCGAAAAAACCATAAAAAATCTTGAAAAAACCTATTTTGATCTATTTTGGCGTTTTTTTGGCTAAACTTATTAACAAAAACGCAATAAAAACGAAAAATATACTCCCAAGAAATTGACCCTAACATTTTCAAAAATACACCCCTGATTTCTATGTAATGTCGGTTCTAATTGTGGGCCCTAATTTCCCCGTAAAATAATAATATACACATGGAATAATGTCCTTTATTCCGAAGGCGGATCCAAGAAATACAATATGCTAATATAATGAGTAAAAAGGGGAAAGGGACCCCGATCCGTACAGGACGGAAGGGGAGGGGATCGGGAGTAATTGTGATCCCGGTTCTAAGAATGAATTGAGGTGATCGCTAGGAAATGGGCCAATTACGAGAAGGGGCGGAGTTAAAGTTGATCAGAGTGATCAGAGGCACTAACAAAATCAGACAGTCAGAAAATAAGAAATATCTAATGTACAATTAATTATAGAGATATCACCCCTAAGAAATGAAAAACTTTCTCATAAATTCTTCCACAAAATTTATTTTTATTTTTTCGACAAGAATTTGTGAATTTGTGAATAAAAATTATTTTATCTCAATACTGGTTTGGCTTAATTTTGTTATCTTTTTGAATAAATTTGTCATTTTACCCCCTAAATTTGAGGGGTTTTAGTGCCTATTTTCCATTTTTTAGCCCCTATTTTTGAGGTTTTTTCGGACCTAAAGCTTACCAATTTTTGCGGTTTTTAAAGCCTAAAAATTGCATCCCTAATTATTAGTCAATTTATAAAGCATTACATTAAAAAAATATAATTTTTTATTTTTTCTGACGTAATAAAAGTCACTTTCTTATTGACGCAATACATTTGCTTTCACCATTATTGATTTTGTATTTTGTTTAGCTTTATTCGTTGGCATTTTTTATTACAATCCTTCATTTCCATTTTATAAAATAAAAATAAATATTTTTTTTTTATAATATGAGAAACATTCTAATATTACAAATAGGTATAAAAAACAATTTTATTAAAACTTAATATTTCATTTAATTAGCATCATTAATAGTTAATAATAAATTAACATTCTTCAAAGAGTCAGTTCTCTCCGCCTTTCTCATTTTTCTCTTCAAATTCCTTTATTAAAAACAATTTTTGGTATTTTTCCGTTTATGCCGAACTCCCCTAAAAATTCATGACCCCACAAAGGAAGGCACTTTCAAGCATAATTTTGGCGCTAATCAAGAATTTGGCACCAAAATACTGTAGAAAAAATCTATGATATTATCTCGGATTTTCATTATATGACTTTGTCGATATTTCAATTTAAAAAAATCCTCTCATCAAGAGGGTCCGAAATGATACTAATTTCAGGATTCTACGATATCTCTACCAAAATTATAGCGCAACAAATTTTGTATTGGATGAGGCGGATCACTTTTCAAATTAAGCTGGTGATTAGCATTTTGTCCAAAACACTGTACTCTCGACTACTGTGGCCTGTAGGTGCGGCGCCGCTCACTCGCTCCGGGTTACTCGCGCCTGAGATTGGGCCTTCGACCCGACCTTAACCAGGCGCTCGCAACCCTCCGCTCGCTCGCGCGCCCCACTATTTGCTCCGTAATCGCATGCTCGCTAAAGGCGCGCCGCTCCGTGGCCCTCAGGGCATTTTTTGTATTTTTTAAAGAATCCTAGACATATTTCTGAGTTTTTTGGCGAAATCATAGATAAAAACACACTAATTTTTGCAATTTTTTGACGCCAGACTTTTGATTAGCGCCTAAAACTACCCTAGAAAAAAGCTTTACTTTGCCGGGATGATGACATTTTCAAGGGATTCGGCAAAATGGAAAAGTCCCAAATTTTGAATAAATAAAATTTCATTTATATAGAAATATGTTTTGAAAATTGGGAAAAAAGGAAAATTTTTGTGAAGATAAATAGATTTTAATCTATCATTTGACCATAAAACCCAAAAAATAAAATAGCCAGTCTTTCTTTGATTTCTGCCTTGGATCGACCCCCACACAATAAAATTATTTTCATATTCTTTTTTAAATATTTCTTAAAGTAAGCGAAAGTACAATTATTTTAAAAATTTAATTCTGAAAATTTACCTACTAACAAAAAAAAATCAAAAATTTCTTTTATTTTTAAAACAGCCAAAAAATCTCGCGTTTCGTTTTTTATTTTAAGGTGCACCAGCGTTTAACAAATTGTTGCAAAATTTACGAGATTTCCCCGGCGGAGCCTGTCGGAACCACCAGCCCCCTATACTTACCAAAAAAATTAATTTGGCAGAAACAGATCTCAACAATATTAAGGAATTCTAGGAAAACTTTAAAATTTGAAGAAAGTTTACTTTATCTAACTTGGTTAAAAAATATGAAAATAAATTTATTTCGAATATGTTAATTGGTTTATTTAGGATTTTTTGTTTTCTAAAATTATAGACAACATTTTTTACATCGCTTAAAAACAATAAATAAATTTTTTTTTTTGCTTTTTCTTTTGAAAAAAAAATTGAAATACAAGTTATGGCCCGATCATTTTTCAGTAAAAAAAGTTGCAAAAAATTTGCGTAACTATTCAATAAAAGAAAATTTTTAGTTCGTCTCATTTCTCGTATTCTTATGTTTTTAGGTTGTCTCTTTCTCGTGTATCGTATTTTATTTTTTTCTCGTGTCTCATCTCTTGTATTCAGGGTTCGCAAGTGTCCTTATTTGTAAAAAAAAATTAAATTAGAAAAACAAAAAAACATACCGGCACCGTCGGGCCAAAAAAAAACTTATTTTTTTCATAAAAATTGGCTAAAAACTTCAAAAATTAATCATTTTTTGGTGGAAATCTGTTAACAAATTGCATTGAAATTTCAAAAATTTTCCCGGCGTCGCCTACCGCCGCCACCGGACCCCCTCCCTGTTCCCAATTTTTTTTTTGGAAAAAGCACGCCGCAAAAAAAACATTTTTATTGATTTTTTAAATTTTGAATATAATTCTTCAAAATGCTGATTTTTGACCCCAAATGAAGATTTTTTGTCGGCCAAATGCAGATTTTGAAAGTTTTCCGTTGAAGGCCTTGTTTTTACGCTAATAAAATATTGTTTTAAGTCGATTTTTCATGTTTTTATTACGTTTCATTCGCGCTACTATCAGTTTTAGAAAAAATCTTATTTTTGGGGTCCGAGTCTTAGTTTTAGCCTCATCTGTCCTTATTTTGAAAAAAAAAACTTGCGAACCCTGCTTGTATTTTATTTTCCTTTTCGCAACGTCCCTGCTTCCTCTCCCACTTCTCCCATCTCCCCTCATTAGACCTTTTTTTCTCTCCTTATTTTATTCCGTCTTAATCTCTTCCTTCACCTCTCCTCCCTTCTCTCCTCTCTTCCTCTCTCTCATTTCCTATTTTTTTTCTCTCTCTCTCTCTCTTGCTTTCTTTTTCCAGTCTGGGCCTATTCAGTTTGGCGCACTTTGACGCTTTATAACTTCTCTTGCAAACAAATAAATTTTTAATTTATATATAATTCGATAGCCTAAGTGACCTCTATTACCCTGTAAATAATATAGGAAACTTAGGGCTATGAATGATTTTAAGAATTAAAAATTTAGACGCTTCAAAGAGAAGTTATAAAGCGTCAAAATGCGGTCCTATTGAAACGGCCCATATTGAAATGACCCGCACCCCAAATTCTGTCCTTGAAGTTCCATGCCCCCAATTAAAAAATATATAGATAAGATGAAAGTACTTGCTTATATGATTTTTGCATTGAATTTTGCAATTAGTTTGCAAATGATTCCTTCAACGCGTCGTTCAAAGCCGGGCTCTTTATTACATAGCGAACAATCTGCTTTTGTGAAATACAAACAAAGTTCTATTAATAAAGGTAAAAAAGGCTTTTTTCATGAATTATATTAATTTTTAGTTTCTTGTTAAGCAGCTAATGTGTTTAATCCAAATTTAGTAAAATTTATCAATTTTTGTACCTTTTGACATGTTTTGGCATTTTGTCCATCATAATTAAACCATTTAATCTAAATTGATTCAATATATAAATACTCTCTAATCTTCATTTGAAATAAATATCAAATTAAAAAACCAATTCTTTTTGTCAGATAAGGAAACCAAAAGCAAGGCTATTGATTTGCATCACGCCCAAGGAACATCGACAAAAGATAAAGCCCAACAAGAACAGCCTGAACCAAGCAAAGAAATGGACCAGACAGAAAAAGATGCCGAAAAAGAATTAACACAAGGAAATGAGGAAGACACACTGTCTAGACAAGAAGGAAATCAAATTCCAAGGAATGAAACTGATAAGGAGAAAATAAGCTTTTTAATAAAAGGAAAATCTCCCCAAAATGATAAATCAATAAACTTTTCTAAAGAAAAAACAGGAAAAGATAGCGTTAAGCTAAATGAAAACCCGATAGATCAGCAGAAAGGAAAAGAATTGAAAAATAATGGTGAAAAAATGATGATAAAGGACGAGGCAGTAAGATGGGCAAAGGAAAGGGTACTGCTGGAACTAGAAAAAATACTTCAAACTCAAATTGAATCACAGGCCGAGGAAGCGATAGGAGAAATGAGAGATAAAGCTCCATCAAATTCAGAAGAATCTGTTCCCATACCACAATCATTAATAATCAAAGACATACTTTCAAGTAAAGAAAAAGAGTTGTTATTACAAAAAAAGCAATTCACTGTGGGCAGAGATGAAAATCACCTGAATATTGAGGTAAGTTAAATATTCATGGAAATTTAATAAAATACTAGTATAAAACCAAGAAAACTTAATAAATTATCATAATAACAGAAACTTCAACAAACATCGTTGGCAAGTGATAATGAAGAACAAGCATTGTCTCAAGCTGAAGTTTCAATGTCAATTTCATCCGATAACTCACCAAAACGAGTGATAAACGACTCATTAGAGGACTCAGAAAATGAGATACAATCTCGGTTAAATGCTCAAACAATGATAAGAGAAAATAATGGAACTAACGAAGATGAAATGTCAATTTCTTCCGGAGAATCACCAAATCGACAGAAAAACGACTCAATCATGTACTCAGAAGAAGAGATACGGTTTAATGCTCAGGCAATGATAAGAGAAAATAATGAAACTAATGAAGAAGAAGCATTATTTCAAGATGAAATATCAATGTCAATTTCATCCGGTGAATCTCCAAAGCGACATAAAAACGACTCTGTGGACTCAGAAAAAGAGATACAATCTCGGTTAAATGATCAAGCAATGACAAGACAAAATAAAGAAATTAATAATGAAAATGCATTATCTTATGGTGAAAAACAAAGTTCATTTTCGAAAGAGATTAATGTGCATGATCAATATGAAAAGACAATGGCCTCTGATGAATTAGAAGAAGGAGAAATTGAGCCAGAAATTAGAGATAAAGAATTACCTTGTTGGGGAAATGAGTCGGACTCAAATGCGGCAAATTACCATTCTAAAAACAACACTCTTCCATCACCATCTGAGAAACGGCAAGAGTATAATAAAGATCATCGGCATATTGCAGTAGAAAAACAGCGCCAAGGACGGGAATGGACAGACCGCTCAAAACATCGCCGAAGATCACAATCTCCAGAGCGGGCAGAAAAACAGCGCCAAGGACGGGAATGGACAGACCGCTCAAAACATCGCCGAAGATCACAATCTCCAGAACGCGCAGAATTCAACGATAGCTCGAAAAGGCAAGACCTATATCTAAGAAACACAAGCAAAGATAAGGACCTTAGAGTGCGATCAGACCATCGTAAATTAACAAACTCAAGAAAGAATTGCAGAAGCAATTATTCACCAGACCAGCATTGGCAAGAATCGCCATCAAAGCGTCGTCTCATATTGCCTGAAAATAGGTATAAGTTTAACCATTTTCAATAGAACAAATTATATTATAGGGCACCTGTTCGTTTTCAAATTAAAAAACAATCAAAACCAGTCAATAAGCATGCATTAGACCCTGACCACAACAAGACAAATATACAATCACCAAATGTAAAACCAAGAAACAACGAAACATCATGTTCACAACAAATAAGTTCTGAACAAACACATGCAGAAACAAATATAGAAAAGCATGAAGAACAAGGGAACAAGAAAGCATTAGATGCAGAACTAATAAACGACAAATCACCAAATTTGCAGCCGTCAAACGAAATATTATCAGGAGCAGAAAAAGCTGACAAAGAAGTTCCAAATGTAGAAGCATCCAACATGGAAATAAATAGTGAAAACGAACAACTACGAATGAGAAATCAACAAGCAAATATACAGGAAACATTTGCAGATCCAATGCAATTAGAAGCAAATATAGAAACGGTCCAAGTACAACGGAGGCTCACGAAAAAAGCAAGCATAGATTTGCCAGAATCATCACATCGAGGACAAATAAATAATGAACCAACATATTCACAAAGGCTAGAATATATAAGAACATCGCTCGAACATGCAAATATTGAATCGAGTAATTCCAAAGACAAAGAAATCGTAGACCCGCCCGCAACTACAGCAGCAACTAATGACCAGCTGCAATTTTTATTGTCCCAAATTCAAGGTAGTCTTCAACAAATTCTTGAACATCTTCAAGCACAAAGCCATGACAGTCAGCAACCCCAAAAAAACGAGCGTAAAAGCTTTCGTGAAACGCCATCACATAAAAATTACAAAACAAATTGCCCAAATTCACAAGCTCGACGGGAACTTGATAAATTCATACGGTCAACAAATAAAGAAACGACGACAAATTTGAATCATCAAAATGCACAGCAATATGATCAACAAACCGACCTAACGCTAAATGACAATGAATTGCTTCTTTTTATTGTAGTGAAAATAATTAAACATCCAATAAGCATCAATGATTTTTCATCAATGTGGCTAATTAACACACAAGAAAGTGCAGATGAAATTTTACTTTTAATTGCACAACTTCTATCAAACGAACATTTTACGGCAGAATCTATCCTCGAGATGCTGACTGCTGTGTTATGCTTATTCGGAAAAGACCCGACATTATTAACCGAAATTCGGGGTGAATTGAAGGAATTTGAAGAAAAATTTGACAAAAATTTGCCGAATCATGCCGCTCTGATCGCTAAAAAGCTGAAAATTTTATTTTTGTTTATGTGCTTATTCAGAAAATCAGTGTTTATATATGCGCGGAAAAGTTACACAGAAAACTTGAAAAGCAATGCATTTGTTCAATGGTTATGCATGAACAATGATAAGATTGGTAGCAAATTATTTGAGTTGGTCAAAGATGAAGCTGTTGAATTCTTTGTAAATGTAGGAATTTAATTTAACAAAAATTAAAAACCATTTCTAATTAAATTAAAAACTAATTTTTATAACTCTCCTTTAAAAGTTGTTTCTTATTTCTCAAAGTTTCTGATTTTAAAATCTTTTCTTATTTTGGAATAAAATTCCCGAAATTTTGAATAAAAACATCTTTTCTGTATTAATTGATTGTAATGTTTGCCCTGATGAAAAGCTCAGGATTTTTATACCTACTTGTGCCCATTTTCCGACTATTTGTCAGGCCTATTTACAATTTTTTTTTCTAATTTTTTTTGTTATTGTTGCACAGACAGCCCGATGGCTTACCACTGTCCAAAGTCTTGAGAAGGAATTAGCAACTGTGGAGCTTGCCATGTTGCTAACTTTGCCCGGTTCATTGAAAAATAAAGTTAAATGTTTGAAAGATTTGCATCGGAAAAATAATTTGTACAGTGATACTGTTAAAAATGAATTCTTGTCACAATTCAAATCGCCATGGACAAACCCATGGCGGCAACCAGATTTTATGCATTCAATTAGAGCAAAAACAGGTGGGTGATTGATAAGGTTAATACTTTTAGTTTTTTAACATTTTTTCCTGAGACCCTCGTGACCTGTAACGCTCGAAAAACATGTTTTCTTTTTGGAAATTTAAAAAAAATATGCTCAAAGAACCGACAATAAATTTTCAAAATAGGTACACCCCTAATAATAAAAAATTTTCTCAAAATTTTATCGCCAAAATTTATTTAATTTCTTTTTGCTAACAATTTTTATTTAAAAATTATGTATTTCTCTGTCAATATGATTTGGCTTAATTTTGATACTTTTTTGTATAAATTTTTTATTTTACGCCCCCTAAATTTGAAGGTTTTTAGCAACTATTTCCCATTTTAGCACCTATTTTGAGGTTTTTTTTAAATCAAAAAACTATTTTGGCAGTTTTTAGCACCTAAAATTGCATCCCTATTCATCAATATTTATGTAACTTAACTGTAAGTGTCTTTTTTTAGGGAGAAATGTTCTCTCAAATGTTGTGATCAATTTGAAGAATATTTTCACCGAAGAAATGATCAATCTGAAAATTGAAAACAATGATCAATTGGGTCCGGACGAAAATAGAATAGTGCACAGAAAAGTGTTCTTCTCCTTATATTTGGCAATGAACAAAAGGGAGTTTGACGAAATTCGCAATCAAAAATTGGACGAAGCAAGAAACAAAGCCACCAGTTATCTGATTGAATGCTTAAGCGCACTCCATTCATAGGAGGATGAAGCATGAGATGAACAAATCGGTAAATGGCAACTCGTACAATGGACAACTCGTTAAAATTTTTATTTAAAAAAACCTAACTAAAAATTTGAGTTGAAAAGTTTTTTAAATTTATTTTTGAAAAGTTTTTGGATAATTTCTCAATTTTCGTAAAAAAGTACAAAAAAATTTTAAAAACTTGATAATTTGTTTATTGATGAATATTGATATTTAAATGAAAAAATAAATTTTTTTTGAGCTCCTTAAATGCATTTAAGCACAAAAAATATTTAAATAATTAAATTCCAATCCTTAATTATTAGGGATTCGTTTTCTTAGGCAAATGCCTAAAATTTCTGCGCACTTAATACGCACAGATAAGCACGAAAAAAGCGTTTCCGCTTGGTCTGGGGTGTCTACGATGACTTTTATAATGCCTATTTTTGTGCCTAATTCAAGAAAAATAACACCCCCTAAGAAATGACCGAAAAAAAATTCAGAAATTATAGCCCTAAGAATTGAATTTTCTCGAAAATTGATCCACAGAAATTAATTAATTATTTTTTTTTTGATAAAAATTTTAGGTTTAAAAATGTTCTTATTCGAAAAAACTTATGAAATGCGTTTTAAACAAAATTAGCAAAAAAATGTGTTACATATTAATAAGTAATAGAAATTTTTTTTCCCAAAAAATGCAATTAATTCTGGCAAAAGTAGACGTAGTTTTTTCGAGTTTTGGGCTGAATGCTTATTTAGTTTATAATATTTTTTTGAATTTTTTCATTAAAATCCCCAAATGTCGAGTCAGTCCACAAATGTCGGGTCCTCAAATTAGAGATAATCACCAAAAGTTGGATCCTTAATTAGGGGTAATCCCCAGATGTTGTTTTTGGGCCTCATCATTTTCAATAAATTTAACATTAGAGTTCTTTTTCTAAGTTCATGAACAGGTGAATTTCTGTAACACTCGAATTTTTTTAATTGCCCATTTTTCGTTGAATAATTATTTATCAGCTGGAACTGAATCCCGTGCCGTGCCCCGTCTACGTCTGTCTCACTGACAACAAAACTCCTGCAATTTTGAAAATCTAAAAGCGACCTGACAAATTGGAAAAACTAAAAAATTTTCCTCTCATTAGGTTGATGTTATTGTGCCTGTTTTATTTTATTAGATAAATATGCAAAATTTCAAAATTTTTATGCGTAATTTTTATAAAATCCTTAGTTAACAAAAATTCAGACGTCTTTTCAATTAAACATTAGATTTTTTCTTATTTCAGGAACAGCTGAATATTTTCGTATCATTCTTAATTTGTTAATTGCCCACTTTTCGTTGAATAATTAATTTCACTGTCGGCATTGGTTTCGTGCCGTGCCGCGTCCCGCCTGCGTCTCACTGCTTATATTCATTAAAGTACACAATTTAGTGCGTTGGCACTTCGAACTTAAGTCGATTTCCAAGCTTTTTTCACTTTCTATCAATTCCCAACCTTTACTTTTATTATTATTTTTGCTTATTTTTACTAAAGAACAATTATTGTACACTTTTTTAGTCTAAAAAATGATTTTTTAAAACTATTTAATTATATTATATAGTAATTAAAATTTATTTATTTTTATGTTGGATTTGAACCCGATCTTCAAAAATGCGAATTTAACCAACTGAGCCACCAATTTTAAGTGAAAACACAGCCAAAATTTCGATTTTTGAGGCCTCATACCTTTTTGATTTCTTCCTATGGGTAACGCAATATTAAAAATTCACAATAGAAGTCGACCCTGCTCTATCCAATGGTATATAATACATATGCATTTTCCGACTTACAGTTCGGGTGGTTCCCTTGTAAGAATGTTTAATTTGGATGCTTCTTGAAAAAGTTATGGTTCACTAAACTTGCAAAAAAATTTTATGGTCGTGTCTTTTTTTTATGGTCGTGAGAAGTGCAATAGAGTCAAAAAATGTTTAGCCCTGTCCTGAAAATTTAAAATCGAGTCTAAAAGTCGAAATTTCCGTTCTCTGCTCTATAGCCGGTATGCGGTAACATGTGATTTCGTCAGAAGTGATTTCGTCAGTACGGGGTTTCGTAGTGATAATAATTTTTTTACAAAAATTTCAATAATTCATAAATTAAATTCGTTCATAATATATTAAATAATATGTAAATTCAAAAATAAAGATTATTTACTTGATTATTAAAGACAAAGCGAAACAAGCAGAAGCTGTAACATGAGGGTGCACTTTACGTTCTTCACCAACTCAGTGACGATGGACTTCGGAAGTATTGGCGATGCGAGTTTTTTGGGCCTAACGACAAATGCAAAGGTGTATGCAAAAATAAAATAAAGACTATTTTTCAAATTTAGGGCGCCTTCACACTGATATTAATGGTAATGTCCTCAAAATAATTGGAAGCCACACATGCGACATGAGCGCCGCACAAGTGGAGTGTCAGCGACGTATAACCCAGCTCAAGCGGCGTGCAGTTGAGACGTGCGAAGCGCCGGCTACTATTCGTGCGCAAGTATTGCAGAAACAGCAACCCCCGTGTTGGCTGCTTTTCCGACCAAAGCTGCGACAAAAAAGGTCAACGTTTGCAAATTTTTATGCCAAAATTTGATTTTTTTTTTTTTTCCTTTGCTTTAGGTTATAAAACATGTTCGTCGTGACGAAGATGTTGCTGTCCGTACAATGTTGCCACTCTGTCGTGTGCAGTTCTGTTTTTTCACTTGGTGAAAAGTATGAAGAAGCGAATTGCTTCCGAGGGTTTAACCCAGGTATTGCATTTTTTATTTTCCAATAGAATTTTTCATATTAACACATACAACAACAATGCCATGTTTGCTGAAAAGAGCAAAATGATCACCTCTATGGCTTTTCTTCCTGTCCACCATCTCCGTGCTGGCCTCAATGTTTTGCAGACACAACTCCCTCAACAACTTATTGGCGTCTTCGATTGGTGAGTTTTTAGGAATGTTAAATCAATTTTTTTTATCTTAAAGGTTCATGGACAATTACACCGGAAGGCCGTAGTTCAATGGTGGTTTGACAGTGCCACGGTTCGCACCGGAAGAATGGAGTGTGCATCAACGGACGTTGGATGGAGGAGACAGAACCAACAATTACGCAGAAGCATTCCATTGAAAACTTCAACAGGCATTTGATTGTACCCATCCTAGTGTCTTCCACTTCATCAACACAATTCGATGTGAGCAAAAGTCAATTGATGCAGACATCTCACGATGCGTCGCTGGTGAAGTCCCTCCTCTAAAGAAGCCCAAATATCGTGCCGCCGATGCGAGAATTCTTCGACTTTTGCAGGGATACAATACCATCAACAATAACCCGGCTAACCAAAATGACCACAATTACCATGCCAATGTCAATGTTAATCCCGATAACATCAACCATTTGCTCGTTGGTGTTTCTCGAAATTATGAAATGCGCCCGTAATTTTTCAATGCTTTGTTATTTTTTTTGTTGTTAACACATTGGATAAATATGTTTTGATAATAAATTAAACATTTCTCGAAAAAAAATCAGAATATAATCCATGTGGCACAAAAACAGCTTGCCATACTAAAACGACCCCCTGACTAAAACGTCCCCTCAGACTAAACCGGCCAGACTAAAACGGCCAGACTAAACCGGCCAGACTAAACTGACCCGGTCCGCGATTATCAACCTATTTTCGCCGGTCCCTTACATATAAGCAAAATAATTTGTATTTGTGCCTCGTCTTTGCTACTTTATCTCCTATAAGTTCATTCTAGATGGTCGTCAGCAGGGATGGCATGGAATTCCGAGTTCTGACATTTTTGGGGTCGGAATTCCGAATTCCGTAAAATTTTTGGGCCTCGAAATTCCATCCATGGTATTATCATTCTGCATTAACCTCGAAATTTCGCTTTCAAATTTCTTAACTGTGTTGGAGCGCGACCGCGGGTTTTTCTATACGCGTTCCACCTCTATTTCTTACTAAGCATTTTGAGTTTGTTGATAGTCGTTGTCAGTTTTCTGTCTATAACCGGAGATTGTGTTGCGTAAGCCGATCACGTATGGAGGCTACGTTTAAAAATGGGTTCGGCAGGACAAAAATTTGAGAACACTTGTAGCAGATTTTGCAAATCGCAACCCGCTAGGGTATTTACGAGCCTGCTTCATCTTTCGGCTTTTTGAATTTTTTGTAATTTTTGGCTATGTGTTCGCTTTTTTCTGAATTAATTATCACCAGGGTTGCCAGATCTGAGGCTTTAGCCTCATTTTGTGGTTTTTTGATAGGTCAATGAGGCTAAATTTTCAAAATGAGGCTTTGCGGCTTTTTGTGGTTTTAGAGTATCAAACGGAAATCTCACCCAAATTTAGCCAGAAAATTACAATTTTTTCGAAAATCCACAAAATTATGATTTTTTTTAAACGAAAATCTGCTAAAAATATGGTCAAAATTCTCAATTTTTCCCCGGACCTTAAAAATCCTTTTTCTTTTTTTTCAATTTAACTCAAAATTGCAAAATTTGGCCATTTTGTGGACAAATCTGTTAACAAATCACATTAAAAATTACAAAAATTTTCCCGGCGGCGCTTATCGGCACCGCCGGCCCCTCAATTCCCCAAGTTTTTTGGAAAAAGCGCCGCAAAAAAATCAACTTCGATTTTTCATGCTCAGAATCTCACAAAATGCTTATTTCGAACAAAAGAAATTACTAAATCGATCATGGACAATCAAAAATATAACATTTGAACATTTTATACGTGTTTTGAATAAATTTTGTAAAAATGAGGCTTTTTTGCCTGTCAAATGAGGTTTTTTAAAATTTTCATCTGGCAACCCTGATTATCACTGACGAAATCACCGGGAACCCCGGTATGCTACTGCTGGAAGAAAATTAGAGATTTTCTCTGAATTTTTAATTTTGGCATTTTGTTATGAAAATAAAAGAGTAGGGAAATGTGGACACAGACGGCGAGAAACTCCCCCAAAATCGAACGAGCGGCACACCCTTTCTCTCGCCTTCTCCATCGCCAATCTGCGTCGCCGCTCTTTTGAGCGAGTCTCGAATCTCCTCCTTCCCTCCACTCCCCCCAGTTTGTCCCCCTCCTTTTCCGACAAACTTTTTGGTGCCACGACCCGGGAATAAAACCCGGCCTCTCTCCACTCTACACTTCGCCGTCCGCTGACCATCTTGGGCACCCGGCACCAATCACCACTCAACTCTTTGTCGCCAGCCCCCCTTTAGGCTTCCGACAGGCCCTCAATTGAGTCGTCAGCCGTCCTTTTAAGGCTTTTCGACCCCCTCATCGCTCATCTCTCCGCCACCAGCCGATCCTTTAGGCTCCCGGCGTTGATCACTCAACTCTTAGCGTCAGCCGTCCCTCTTGGGCTCTCGACTAATCTCCACTCAACCCACCAACCGACAGCCGCCTTCCCTAGGCTCTCGACCAACCAAGCCCGACTCTTGCATCCAGCCGCCAATCACAGCCAGCGAATGCACATCAGCCTTCTAATTCGGCTAGAGCCGATCAAACCCTATTCAACCAGCGAACCCCGGCATTCCCGCTTAACCTCACATTTCCCCGAGCATCGAATCGCCCCACCCATCGATCGGAACCTCACCATGGCCACTTCCGACAGTCGACCAATGACGACGACGCACTTCGGGTCAGCCGAATCGAAATCCCGAGGTTCAGCGGATCGGCAGAAGAATGGGTCACATTTTGGGCCGCCTTTGACTTTGCCGTCCACTCACGCCACTACCCCGCCTTCCAAAAGCACCTCCTCCTCCTACAGTACCTCGAGAAGGGATCGCCACCACGACGGATGATTGAAGGTTACCCACCGTCAGACGCCAATTACAGCACAGTCGTGAGCATTCTACGAGACCGCTACGGCGACGTCGGCAACCGACGGGACCAACTCAATGCCCAGCTTCTCCACCTCAAACCTGCCCGGAACAACCTCAAGGAGTTGCGCCAACTCCAGCAAGAGATCGAACGGATCTGCACCCAACTTTGCAGCCTCGAGCCCGAGGGGGAGCTCTCGCCAATCGCCAACAGCTCGCTGGTCACCAATCTCATCAAAAGCAAACTTCCACCACCGGTACTGCTTGACCTGATCCGAATGGAGCGCGAGAGCTACACTTCCTGGACGGCTCGAAATTGGCGTGAGGGATTTGCGACAATCGTCACCGACAAAGAGCAGGTGGACTTGTGCGTCCGCACATTCCAGGACATGGACATCCAGCCCCGCGAACGTCCTCCCGAACGGGCCCCCTCTCGTCCGGGTGGTCGTTCTTTTCGACCACCAGCGCCGGAGCGACGTTATTTGGAGAACACTCGGGCCTTTCCTGCTCTCGCCCAACCCGTCTCTGCCAATGGCATCAGTTGCTCCCTTTGTGAGCAGGAGGGACACCGTCCGAGTGCGTGCCAGCGATACACCACCGTCATTCAACGCCGGCGACGACTTGAGGAACAGGGGCGCTGCCTGCGTTGCCTCCGTCAAGACCACGTCACTCGCGATTGCTCTCGTCAAGATCGATGTTCGAAATGTCAGGCCAACGACCATCACTTCCTCCTCTGCCCGTCAATCGACCCTCCGGGGCGAACCAACCATCGACAAGAGAATCAAGAGCGGAATGGAAATGCGTCCCGCAACGTCAGTCGTGCCACGGGAGCCAACGCCGAACCGGTCCGACCGAGAGCGACTCCCACCACAACCGCACTGCTCGTGTGCGACGAGGGCGAAAGCATTCCCGAGGCGGTATGCGCCGCCGCCTTTGACCCCCTCCCCGTCGACAGCGGCAGTTTTCCCGTCCCCAAATCGACGAGAGTAGCTCATTTGATGACTCAGACCCTTAAGGCGTCATGCCAAGGGGGCCCACCCGACGGAATTCCTGCTTTTGTCTTCCACGACCCTGGCAGCCAGTCCGGCTACATAAGCCGGGCAATGACAGAGAAGCTCCGACCCCCTCGACTCTCAGAGCACCTCCTCCGAATTCACACCTTCGGAGACTCCCGCCCTAAGACCGTCCGATCAGCAAAATTCGCCATTCAACTGCAGCGCCTGGACGGAGGCTGGGAGACCCTCGAGCTCAACGTAATCGACGAGATCACGACCAAAATCAAGGCCCTCCAGTGGGACACCACCGATGGACCCCTCCCCCTTGGAAAAAGGAGCGCACTCGCCTCCGTTCTCTGCCAAACTGGGACCGTTTGCTGATTCGCCCGTCTCTCAGCCGTGAACAACTCCAGGCGGAATACGAACAAAGACAGGCCAAACGCAACGGAATGACCAACCATCCGCCACGTGCCAACAATGCTAGCGCCATTTCAAACCAACTGCACGAACTTGGACAAAAAATGCAGCAAAATTTTCGATGATTTCAAGGTTTCCGGGGTTTGTGTGTAACGAAACCCAATTTCAAAAAAATTTACAAAAATTTTCAACACACACAATCCCAATCTTTCTTTTTTTGTTGATTCATTTGATCATTTTTCAATTCGATCTCATACACCATCATTTACTTTTTCTAGGACAAAAGCCACTTCTGTTATTTCAAAATATAATCCTGAACTTCACAGATCTCCAACAATTTCAGACAATAACCAAAATTTCAATAGATCAATTCCAGAACAAAAATTTATAGGAATTTTATCAAATGTTCGATCAATTATGAACAAAATTGACCCCCTCATAACCACACTTAACATTGAAAAATATAATTTTATAGTATTAGTCGAAACATGGTTAACACCTCAAAATTTTGATATTTTACATGCAGCAATTCCTGAAAACTATCAAATCTTTTCAGCCCTTCGTGAAAACAAACGAGGTGGCGGAGTTTCAATCTTAATAGAAAAAAAATTTTCCGTTTATTCAGCCTTTGCGGAATCAGTTTTTGGATGCGAAATTGTTACATTGAGGCTTAAAAATCTCAAAAATTTTTCCATTATCGGTGTCTACCGGCCCCCTAGCACTTCCCTTTCTAACTCCAAAAAATTCTTTAACTATATTGAAGAAAAAATTAAAGGACAAACACTAATATTGGGAGATTTTAATCTAAATAGTAAAAGCGTTAAATGGCACAATAATACACCAGCCCCTTTTAACAAAATTGGACATTACTTTGTCGAATTCTTTATTAAAAATGAATTATCTTTGCACTGCCAAACACCAACAAGAGGTACAGAGATGTTAGACTTATGCCTGACAAATGATTACCGATTATCACTTGAAACCGAAACTAGGGATAGCTTGATAAATTCTGACCATGAATCGATCTATCTCAACCTATCTATCTCTCTAATAAAAAATCCCAGTACAAACATTTCTTTCCGTAAATTTGACTCAAAAAATACTAGTTTAATAAACGCATTCCTAACACACAATTTAGAAAATGTCACCCAGACAGAATATAACATAGAAAATAAATACAGTCGATTTGTTAAAGAATCTCTAAACGGGCTAAACCTTTTTGCCCCAAAGATAACGTTCGAAAAGAAACCTAAATCAGTCAATTATCCTACCGCTCTTAAAGCATCAATTAAAGAAAAGGCAGCTCTTTGGAAGAAACTCAAAAAAGAACCTGAAAAATATTTCCCCTATATAAATCCATAGCACTCCACATCAAAATTCAAACTAGGAAATTCCAGGAAAAACAGGAAAACGAACCTAATCTTCGCCAAAAATCGCCTCCGGCCACGAACCGCGAACCAGCGCTTCACCACTCCTCGCCATTCTTGTCGGAATTCGCGCCATGCGCTTCGCTGAGAAAGAGCTCCGACGTCCGATCGACGAGCGGCACTTATGGTCCGACTCCCAAATTGCCCTCTCGTGGGTGAAGTCTGACGAACCCAAAGCCCAGTCGAACAACGAAGGCTCGTCGAGATCCGACAAGGGCCGCCCACCACCTTCCATTTCGTCCGGACCGACCAAAATCCCGCTGACATAGCGACTAGAGGATGCACACCGGCGGAGCTCCAAACTCGTCAAATTTGGTGGAAAGGGCCCGAGTGGCTTACGGGCCCGGAAACAGAATGGCCGGACGAGTTGACATTCGCCACGCCAGCCGACTCTCCCTCCCGTGGCTATTTGAATTCGTCGGTCTCGACTTTGCCGGGCCCACCTCCTCTCGGCTAAGTGACGGATCGCTCACCAAGACCTACTTGGTCATCATCACCTGTTTTGTCACCCGAGCAGTGTATCTAGAGGCCACCACCGATCTGTCGGCCCCAAGCTTCATCAATGTTTTACGACGATTCATCAGCCGTCGCGGCCGACCAAAGCGAATTCTGAGTGACAACGCCCCGACATTCGTCCAAACAAGCAAGGCCCTCGACATTCTGAGCGGCCCTCCGTCCGAAACCGACGCCGTCACCTTTGCCGCGCGCCGAGGCATTCAGTGGGACTTCATCCCCGCCTACAGTCCGTGGATGGGGGCTTGTTATGAGCGACTAATCGGCCTCGTCAAATCGTGCATCAAGAGGAACATCGGTCGACGAATTCTTGATTACGACGATTTGAGCGCATTCCTAGCCGAAATCGAGGCCAGCGTTAACAGCCGCCCGATCACATGGGTGTCCGACCAACCGGACTCATCGAAACCCCTCACTCCGAAAGACCTCATCCAACCCGGCCTCCCCAACGACCTGGAAATCGTTGACTCTGATCTCGACTATGACGACTGCCTCTCCGGCCCTGAGCGTCTCGCAGCTCTTTGGAAGGCTTACCGAGAAGCCGCCGACCATTTTTGGCTCAAGTGGAGCCACGAGTATCTCATCGCCATCCGAGAACGCGCCGGATGGACCCACAAATGTCCCCGCCTCCGGACCACCACCGCCCCTTACGTCGGCCAAGTGGTCATCATTGAAGAGGACCTCCGCCCCCGGAACTTATGGCCCATGGGAGTCGTCGTCGCCCTAAATCGCGCCCCTCCGAATGTGCGAAGCGTCCAGCTACGAATGCCGAATGGGCAAACCATCACGCGACCAGTCAGCCGTCTGTGCCCCTTGGAGACCGAGAACCAGGCCTGATCACCATCATTTCCATCATTTTATTGTGGGCCCAAGCCTCTCCAGCACACGGGATTTGGCCATTCGACCCGGACCATCCCGGGCCACCCCCAACATCTAATTGTGTCGGAAACCATCTTAACTGCACTCGACGAGGCGTCAAAATTTCCTCTAATCCCGTCGTCCAAAAGATAACGATCTGCTGCTCCAACTCGTGTTTCGATCGGGTAGCCGCGTCTACCATCAATTACGAACTGCCCTCCGATCTTATCGTCAACGATTACGGCTGTTCCGCAACTTTCGGCCTTTCATCGACCCATAGTTGCACCGCCGAAATCGCCTGCCCAGCCATAGACGAATGTGAATTGATAGGTTGCTCCCTCTGCGTCGATCAGCTTGCTAATTGGAGGTGTAACCCCCGGCTCTCCCTGGCCTTGCTCTTCATCACCGGGTCGTTGATCAGTTGTCTGATCGGGTGGGTCATCTGTTTCTGCTCCTCTGCCCGGGTGGTGTTAAATCTCGGCTACCGAATCACCGCACTCCTCCTCTCCTGGCCTCTACGACTAGCGTTCTTCATCGCCGGCCGACCGTGGACACGAGAAGACCGAGAGCTTGTTGCCGAACGCCTCGAACTCGGGGTTCAACGGGTCAGACGACAGACACGGCAGCACGGTCGGCGAGCTCAGCGAGCGGCAACCCGACTCATCGGCATTTTAATAGCCATTCCCGTCATTTTCGGCAACGCCGAAACCATTTCCGTGATCACTCGGACCGAGTCGTGCACAAGGAGTCACTCGGGACTCACCTGCAGCATCAACGCGGCCACCACACTCACTCTATTACCGGCAGGCCAAATAAGCTCCCTGATCCTCCGTGATCACATCGGCAATACAATTGGTACCGTCCAAATGCACCTCCGTTCCCTTGATTTGGTTTGCCATCGGCGATCAGAGGCGTGGCTCCGCTCTTACCACGTCGTGGTCTTATCCGTTAAGCGGTGCCCAAGGGCCGGCTCATGTCGTGAAGACCACTGTGGCCTAACCCGCCCTCAAACGTTGGTTCCCGAACTCCAATCCGTCCAACGATTCCCCGGCAACACCTTCTGCCAGGACTCCACCAGTTTTTGGGGCAACGATTGCGGACTCCCGGCCACCGCATGTCTCTATTATCGGTACTTCGCTCGACCAACCAGTGCGCGCCCATTCGAGCTGATCAGCTGTCCATCATGGGGGGTACAAATCGACATGCACCTCGAAGTCGAGTCTTCGGGCGGTCAAACTCGGCAAATGGACCTAACTCTCCACCGGGGCATAACCACCCAATGGGGGAACCTGTCCATTACCCCTCTCGCTGTTTCTCTACCCCCGCTCCCGACTCTCGGTTCAAAATTCATAACCGACGGCCGTTCGGCGGCAATCATCGACCATCACCCCACCGACCTTCAGTGTTCAAACGAAGAAGCGGCTGTATACTTCAATTGCTCGTTATCCCTTGATGCTTGCCAGGAATGCTTCCCGGACCATACAGCAGGAAAGGTTGAATGTCATTGTCGGGACCTCGACCTCGACGCATTGTTAGAAAATCCGGAGTCCCGGCTACCCATCACCACCGCCAAAGTCCGACTTCGCAATCATGGCCCTTCAGTCGGCTCATCCTCTCCAAAAGTCAGCACCGCTTTGCCCTACACAAATCGGCCTATTCAGCTCGTCAACACTTCGCCGAGTTGGACAAATTTGTTTTTCTTTGTCCTTTTCCCCCCCGCCTTGTTTCATCTTCGCTATGTTATTTATCCCTTGGCATTGTATTCCCACCCCCATTCGCCCATCGTCTATTCAACTCCGTCGGATTCGGCTCAGTCTTTTGTACACACTGATGATTAGCATATTAGTTGTTGGCCCAACATTTGGAAACAGAATGTGTCCGAGTTATGAACAAAAGATGGGTAAGGGATCAGCCCAATTCACAAACATCTTCGCTGAATGGGCGGGCGCCATCCGTCACTGCATATATACACCCCTCCCCCCGGGGATAAACACTTTCGCCACATTCATTCGCGTTTATCATTTCTATCCTTCTCATCATTAATGCCTTCTCCCGCGCCCTCTAAACCCGTCGCCACCATTCGCCCAAGTCCTCAACACCCTCCTTCCCCTCCGACCCGACCCGAGCCATTCGGCAACGGGGGATTTGACTCATCAGGGGAATCCACAGAGGAAGTTGGCACCCCAGGGGGGGAATTCGGGGCCTTTGGCACTCATCCAAATCGTCAAATTCGCCATCTTAGCCCTCCTCTGTACATGAGGGGTCACCAATCGCCAAATCGTCCACGCTCTCTGTTCCCCCGCGCCCTCTTCCACCGCGCCGACCGCGTCCTGGACCGTCTTGTCGGAACAGACTGGTGGCACAGTGACCGTGGACGCCAACAGGCCGAAGAAGTGCTGATCCAAACTCGCCTCCACCGCATCTCCGGCGACCAAGTTGTAATTTGGCACAAGATGGACTCGGTCCCGGCCAGTTCCCGTCTCGTCGCGCCCAGTCGTTCAGTCGCTGATCATTGGGCAGCTCTGCGCAGACCTCTGTCACGGCCGGAACTCCCAGCACTCGTCCAGCACAGGGGAACGCGGGGCACTTCCGCCCGAAGTCGCGCCCGGCGAATACGAAATGGGTTTCCGCCCTGGCAGTGCGGCGCGCCTCATCACGACTATTTTCCGCTTGAGACACTGATCGTTGTCGAGTTCCCCCCAACAAGTCGGTACAGAGCACCGAGGTCGAGAAGTCCGTCTAATTACACCCCCTCCCCCCGTAACTCTTCACCCGGGGACGATGCAGAGAACCGCCACTCCGTCCCCTTGTACCGTCGTTTCGAACAATTGGCTCCTCCATGCGAGGGGCGGGCTCCAGCCCCGGACTTAGGAGGAGATCATCCAGATCTTAGCACCGAAGGGCCCGTGGCTGCGGCCCCCTTGGTATGCCCTTGATTCACCGCCACTACGGCACAGATCGGGAATTTTGGGACACCATTTTTTGGCACTGGAATTCCGCATTTAGGATTTTTTTTTTTTTTTTGGGTTACGGAACCCCATTCCTTGGCACAGATGGTGTTGCGCATGACTACCCCTTTTGTCAATTTAGAAGATATGTCTAAACGTCCCATAATTCGTCCTCCCCCCGGCCACGAAAGCGACGACGAAGTTCCTCGGCAAATTTATAATCCCCTGCACAATTATCACATTCCGAGGGTCGGGGAGTTGGTCTCAAGCCAGCCTCCCCCCGACGGCGAAGTTCCGAACAATCAGCCGCCGCTGGCGCGCCAACCGACAAATGTGGGAAACCGCCACGGCTGTCCCGCGGGACCGCCCGTTGAGTCCCGTCGTCAACCGCTTCACCGCCCCATCCACCGTTCCCGCTCCCCCTCTCGTGACATCACTCCGTCGAACCCTTCCCCCCCCCGTTCCTCCTCCTCCTCCCTTTTCCAATCGTTCGTACTTCCCTCCACAACGTCGAAACATGAGTCGAACTGTTTCATCTTCCTCCTCTTCTGCACGCATCCGCACTATCGCCCGAAAAAAAAAAATTTTTTAATTTTGGTCCCGTGGCACGGCCGACCCATGGCAACCAAGTTGGGCCCCGTCGAGAACTGCCCCCCGTCTATCCTCTCCACCTGCACCTCTCGGCGCCGGTCGATTCGCTGCGAGCCTTGTGGCTCCTCAAACGCCGCACCACCGACGTCTCCTCACTCCTGGCCCTCTCCTCCGTCGAGCTTATCCGCCCCCCCCTCGGAGACGCCACGTGCTTGGCAAGCTTGGGTCGAGACCACGCGAGAGAAGTTGGAGGATGTCCAGCGCGAGCTCCTGGCACTGGCATCGATGTTGCACGGATTGCCGCCGCCGCCCGACACGACGGCGCGCTTGGGACTCGGAAGTTCAAACGGACAGGACATGCCAACCACCAGTCGCGCCGGAACGTGAACGACGGCCTGCTGGCCTGACTGTCGCGAAAGTCGCGACGAGGGAGCGATGAGAAACGATTTTATTCTGATTTTTGTGTCTCACCTTTCCTCCTAATTTTGAATGTTTTTTCTTTTTCCTAACGTTCCCCCCCCCCATTCTTCTCTGTCCTTCACCCCAACCGTTTCCCCCTCTTCTAGTTTGCTAATTCTTTCCCCCCTTTGTGCTAATTCACCCGCCATCCTCCGTCCATTCAAAATCTGCACCGATTTCTCTTCGCCTTCTCTCTCCGATTTCGTCCCTTTGTCCCCTTTTTCCTTTCTCTTTGTATTCATTGGCCAACTTTCGTTGGCATCTGCTGCTCGCACCCTTTTTTCTTCTCTTTTGCATAATCACGGCCCATCTCATAATACTTTGCTCCCTCCCCGTTCTGTTGGTCTATTTAAGTGTTTTCGTCTCCCCCGGGCGGCTCACTTCCACACATATAATCACTCCTTTTTTTGAACCGTTGCCTTGCTCTGCGTCAATTTTTTAATCCTAACAGCCTCCTCCCCCTTTTTTTTTGCTTCAAATAAATTGTTGTTGAAAGAGGTGCCTTTGGGTAGGGGTCGGGAAACACGGGAAATGTGGACACAGACGGCGAGAAACTCCCCCAAAATCGAACGAGCGGCACACCCTTTCTCTCGCCTTCTCCATCGCCAATCTGCGTCGCCGCTCTTTTGAGCGAGTCTCGAATCTCCTCCTTCCCTCCCCTCCCCCCAGTTTGTCCCCCTCCTTTTCCGACACTTACATATAAGCAAAATAATTTGTATTTGTGCCTCGTCTTTGCTACTTTATCTCCTATAAGTTCATTCTAGATGGTCGTCAGCAGGGATGGCATGGAATTCCGAGTTCTGACATTTTTGGGGTCGGAATTCCGAATTCCGTAAAATTTTTGGGCCTCGAAATTCCATCCATGGTCGTCAGCCATTATCATTCTGCATTAACCTCGAAATTTCGCTTTCAAATTTCTTAACTGTGTTGGAGCGCGACCGCGGGTTTTTCTATACGCGTTCCACCTCTATTTCTTACTAAGCATTTTGAGTTGACAATTAATTGTCCAATTAAGATTTGACACAATTTGCATTTCATTTCTTCCTAATTTTTGTTCTACATCGAATCATGAAACGCCCAATGGACTCAACAGCAACTCCGCCTTCTTCCAAAACCACGCGTATTTCCGCGGACGCTTTGGCTGGACAAATCGACTCACTTTCTGCTGCAGTCAACGCACTGCTTGTTCAGGACGACATTTCACAGGCCGTCAAACTTCAGTTTGGCGTTCTGCTTACTACCCTCCACACGTGCCAACACATCATCGATGGTCTGAACAACAACGCAAACAACAACAGTGCCGAGGAACAGGAACGCCGCCGTTCCTTGGTCATAATCGGTCTTCCGGAGAACCCTTCAGCCCGTCCTTCGGAGCGTGTTCGAGAGGATCAAAAGGTTGTCTCGGGGATTTTGGACGAATTGGGTGTTGAGGCGGTGCCAACGACGACCTACCGAATGGGCCGTCCTGATGTTCACCGTGCCTCGCCACGCTTGGTCAAAGTGGTGCTGCCGGCCTCCGTCCATCAGCACATTGCACTCGGCGGTTGGAAAAAGGAGCGCACTCGCCTCCGTTCTCTGCCAAACTGGGACCGTTTGCTGATTCGCCCGTCTCTCAGCCGTGAACAACTCCAGGCGGAATACGAACAAAGACAGGCCAAACGCAACGGAATGACCAACCATCCGCCACGTGCCAACAATGCTAGCGCCATTTCAAACCAACTGCACGAACTTGGACAAAAAATGCAGCAAAATTTTCGATGATTTCAAGGTTTCCGGGGTTTGTGTGTAACGAAACCCAATTTCAAAAAAATTTACAAAAATTTTCAACACACAAATCCCAATCTTTCTTTTTTTGTTGATTCATTTGATCATTTTTCAATTCGATCTCATACACCATCATTTACTTTTTCTAGGACAAAAGCCACTTCTGTTATTTCAAAATATAATCCTGAACTTCACAGATCTCCAACAATTTCAGACAATAACCAAAATTTCAATAGATCAATTCCAGAACAAAAATTTATAGGAATTTTATCAAATGTTCGATCAATTATGAACAAAATTGACCCCCTCATAACCACACTTAACATTGAAAAATATAATTTTATAGTATTAGTCGAAACATGGTTAACACCTCAAAATTTTGATATTTTACATGCAGCAATTCCTGAAAACTATCAAATCTTTTCAGCCCTTCGTGAAAACAAACGAGGTGGCGGAGTTTCAATCTTAATAGAAAAAAAATTTTCCGTTTATTCAGCCTTTGCGGAATCAGTTTTTGGATGCGAAATTGTTACATTGAGGCTTAAAAATCTCAAAAATTTTTCCATTATCGGTGTCTACCGGCCCCCTAGCACTTCCCTTTCTAACTCCAAAAAATTCTTTAACTATATTGAAGAAAAAATTAAAGGACAAACACTAATATTGGGAGATTTTAATCTAAATAGTAAAAGCGTTAAATGGCACAATAATACACCAGCCCCTTTTAACAAAATTGGACATTACTTTGTCGAATTCTTTATTAAAAATGAATTATCTTTGCACTGCCAAACACCAACAAGAGGTACAGAGATGTTAGACTTATGCCTGACAAATGATTACCGATTATCACTTGAAACCGAAACTAGGATAGCTTGATAAATTCTGACCATGAATCGATCTATCTCAACCTATCTATCTCTCTAATAAAAAATCCCAGTACAAACATTTCTTTCCGTAAATTTGACTCAAAAAATACTAGTTTAATAAACGCATTCCTAACACACAATTTAGAAAATGTCACCCAGACAGAATATAACATAGAAAATAAATACAGTCGATTTGTTAAAGAATCTCTAAACGGGCTAAACCTTTTTGCCCCAAAGATAACGTTCGAAAAGAAACCTAAATCAGTCAATTATCCTACCGCTCTTAAAGCATCAATTAAAGAAAAGGCAGCTCTTTGGAAGAAACTCAAAAAAGAACCTGAAAAATATCTTCCCCTATACAAATCCATAGCACTCCACATCAAAATTCAAACTAGGAAATTCCAGGAAAAACAGGAAAAAAAATTCTTAGACCAAAACCCCGGAAATATATATAAATATATTGGAAAAGATTTTCAGCGTTGGGAAATACCACCCATCTCTCATAACCAACAAATCATAACTGATGACAAAACTAAAGCTGACATTTTTGCAAACCATTTTTCTGAATCCTTCCAAAATTTATCAGAATACCCCAAACCTCCTCCAATAATTTCTGTTAATCAACCTTCAATTTCTGACGTTCATTTCAATGTTTTAGATGTTCTCGAAATTTTAACCCACCTTCCAAACAAAAATAATACATCTCCTGACGATTTAAGTTTTAATTTTCTGAAACGTTTTCATCTAATTTTAACCAGACCTCTAACAGATTTATTCAAACTGTCTCTAAAATCCGGTAAACTACCAAAAATTTGGAAAACCTCAATTATTCTACCACTATTTAAAAACGGAGATAAGAATCTAGCATCAAACTTCCGTCCCATTTCCATTACCTGTTCTTGCTGTAGAATTTTCGAAAGAATATTAGCCAAAAGAATAACAGAATTTTTACTGGAAAATAACTTAATTTCTGATCAACAATTCGGTTTCCTCAGAAAGCGCTCTACCACCCTCCAATTAATTTCGACTCTTGAGGATTGGTATAATGCCATACTTCTCAATAAAAAAATCGACTGTATTTATTTGGACATAATTAAAGCCTTTGACAAAGTCCCTCATGAATTGCTAATTTATAAAATAGAGAAAATTGGAATTAAGGGCAACCTTCTAAATTGGCTTAAAGATTTTCTAACTAACAGGACATTCAAGGTCAGAATTAATCAGCAGTTTTCCAAAGAATTTCCCATCAAATCAGGTGTTCCCCAGGGATCTGTCTTGGGGCCAATTCTATTTTTAATTTTTATAAATGATCTATCCCCAGTAATCCCTGACGGAATTTCGCTAAAACTTTTTGCCGACGATACTAAAATTTATTTTTGCTATGACACCGAATCTCAACGTAAAAAACTAGACGAAGCCTTACATTGCGTCAGCCAATGGGCCAAAATTTGGGGTCTACAATTTTCACCAGAAAAATCAGCTTCTCTATACCTCGGCAAAGATAATTTCAAAATTCCATACAAATTTAATGGAAAGACTATTAAAGAGACCCAAACAATTCGAGATCTTGGAATCTTAATTGACAACAAACTGACCTTTAAATCCCATATTTCTGCTATTCTTCAAAAAGCCTACCTTAGAAGCAGAACGCTTTTTCAAAAAATTAAATCAAAATCATCTAAGACATGGATTAAAATCTATAAAAGCTATATTAGACCCTTACTTGAATATTCATCCGAAAATTGGAACCCCCACATTAAAAAAGAAATTATTCGCCTTGAAAAATTTCAAAAATTTTTCACCAGAAAAGTGTTCTTAAAGTGCCATTTACCGGTTTTACCATATTCAGACCGATTAAAATACCTTAATATTTCCAGTCTTGAAAATAGGAGAAAATATTTAGATCTGATCACAGCCTTCAAAATTATTAAACAAGAAACTCACCTAAACCCTCTAAAATTATATAACATATCTCAAAGAAGAAATTCACCTTTTCCCAGATTAATCACTAAATCTAAAATTACTAAAACTGAACATTCTTTTACCAATCGTACCACAAAAAATTTACAAGAATTAAGCAAAACAATCGACCTTTCATCAATAAACTCAATTCAAAGTTACAGGACCAATCTTAAAAAACTGTTGGAGATCTAGGACATTTCCATATGTGTAAGCGGCTTTTGTCCTTCATTTGGATTCTTTTATTTGAATAAATTTGAAATTTGAGTTTGTTGATAGTCTTTGTCAGTTTTCTGTCTATAACCGGAGATTGTGTTGCGTAAGCCGATCACGTATGGAGGCTACGTTTAAAAATGGGTTCGGCAGGACAAAAATTTGAGAACACTTGTAGCAGATTTTGCAAATCGCAACCCGCTAGGGTATTTACGAGCCTGCTTCATCTTTCGGCTTTTTGAATTTTTTGTAATTTTTGGCTATGTGTTCGCTTTTTTCTGAATTAATTATCACCAGGGTTGCCAGATCTGAGGCTTTAGCCTCATTTTGTGGTTTTTTGATAGGTCAATGAGGCTAAATTTTCAAAATGAGGCTTTGCGGCTTTTTGTGGTTTTAGAGTATCAAACGGAAATCTCACCCAAATTTAGCCAGAAAATTACAATTTTTTCGAAAATCCACAAAATTATGATTTTTTTTAAACGAAAATCTGCTAAAAATATGGTCAAAATTCTCAATTTTTCCCCGGACCTTAAAAATCCTTTTTCTTTTTTTTCAATTTTACTCAAAATTGCAAAATTTGGCCATTTTGTGGACAAATCTGTTAACAAATCACATTAAAAATTACAAAAATTTTCCCGGCGGCGCCTATCGGCACCGCCGGCGCTCAATTCCCCAAGTTTTTTGGAAAAAGCGCCGCAAAAAAATCAACTTCGATTTTTCATGCTCAGAATCTCACAAAATGCTTATTTCGAACAAAAGAAATTACTAAATCGATCATGGACAATCAAAAATATAACATTTGAACATTTTATACGTGTTTTGAATAAATTTTGTAAAAATGAGGCTTTTTTGCCTGTCAAATGAGGTTTTTTAAAATTTTCATCTGGCAACCCTGATTATCACTGACGAAATCACCGGGAACCCCGGTATGCTACTGCTGGAGGAAAATTAGAGATTTTCTCTGAATTTTTAATTTTGGCATTTTGTTATGAAATAAAAAAGTAGTTTCTAAAAATAAATGCCAACAAAGCTTTGTCAAATTGGGCACCCCAATGTGAATTAATCATGCTTTTTTTAGTGCATCGGAGAGAAAAAGCTTTGGTTCTACACTTTTTTTGGACCTTTTTCTTCTCCCTTCTCTCTGTGCGTGGTGTGCCAAAAAATGGAATTGTCGGAGGCCATTGAACGCTGTCGGGTGGACGACGTGTTTCTGTGCGAGGGCCCTCGGCCACCGCAGAAGGGCTCTTTGGCACTGATCGGGCACCATTTGATTTTCTCGCCGGCTGCCGCAGCGGCGGTGCCGTCGTCGTCGTCCGCCTCTTCCCCCACGTCGTTGGCATCGCCCGGGGCCGCGCCGACGGCGGTGAAAAGCGGCGACAATGCCAATGACACCGCCACAGCCGCCGCGGGCAATGACCAGCACGAATTTTGGGTGTGATTTTCTGTTATTGGCAGCCAATTTTGGCACTGGTTTTATGGGATTTATTTAAAATCGGATGCAAAGTTCCGCCGTTTTTTTTAATTCGCCAGAACGGCTTTGGAATTCTGATTTTGACCCCAAATTTAGATTTTTAATTAATAAATATTTGGCATTTTTTACGGCACATTTTTTCAAAAATTTTTGGAGAAGGAAGGCACTCCAGTAAATTTTGACCATAAAATGAATAAATTTTAAGTTTTTTTGTGGGTTAAATTTTGAAGAATTGCGGAGCCAAATTAAATTTAAAAGAGTAAAATGTGGCAAATTTTTGCCAGGACTTAATCATTCACTTCTAAGGGATTTGCCTGTGTTTTTTTTGTGATGTGGCATTTCTTCGGCAATTTTTGTACAAAAAAAAATAAATATTACTAGCCGTCTTGTAAATTACTTTTTTTATGTTGCTCATTTTGGCATTTGTATCGAATTTGTTGCCCTTTTTTTTTACAAAAATCAAAGGGTAAATTCAAAAAAAAAAAAAATTTTTTTTTTGCCAGGTTCTCTGGGAGCGCATGTACTTCCGGTGGCAACGCATTTGGACGGACGCCGACCGTTGCCAACAAATGGTGGACGACTGCAGACGGGCGGAGAAGGACTCCACCGCGCCATTGACCGCGTGATTGTGGAGCCGATCAGCCGAGAGCCGAACCCACTCCGACAGCAGGGCGCTTTTTTGAGACTCAAATGCAAGGTTGGGTTTTGGCACGGAAAACATTTTCGATTTTTTTACGCATCCCACTGAATTTTTAAAAATTTTTGCCATGCTTATTTAATGCAAAATTTTTTAGAATTTCATGCACCTCTGTTTTGAAATGAACGACCTCTCCGACTGTCAAGCGGTGGCCCGTTCCATCGAGAAGCTCTCAAATTTGCGTAGGGTTTTCTCTTTTTTAATTACTGATTTTCCCCGAATTATGAAAAAAAAAAAGTTTTTTACGTTGAACAACTGCAAATTACCATTATTTTGGTGGCAAAATTTCAGCAAAAAAATGGCTTTTTTAAAAAACAAAGGAATTTAATTTTATGCAAAAATGGAACAATTATTGGCGGCGCCCTTACAAATTAGCGGCCCCCTTGGTATGCCCTTGATTCACCGCCACTACGGCACAGATCGGAGATTTTGGGACACCATTTTTTGGCACTGGAATTCCGCATTTAGGATTTTTTTTTTTTTTTTGGGTTACGGAACCCCATTCCTTGGCACAGATGGTGTTGCGCATGACTACCCCTTCTACTACCGGTGTCCGTTTGTCGTGTTGGACAACGGCTGGGAGGCGTACAGCGTGGAGCAGCTGCTGTTTGCCCGACTCCAACTGCACGCCAGGGACAAGTGGCGCATCAGCTCGGTCAACCGTGGCTTTGAGGTATATGCAAAGAGATTTTGGGGAATGGTATCGGCAAAAAATGTGCCAAAAAAACAAAGTTGGACAAAATTCAAAACGCCGACACATTTCAAAGGTCAAATAAATAAATAATTGAAAAATATCGACCGATAAAGGTCTAAAATGGACAAAAAATAGCAATGGCACTATTTTTTGGCACAATTGCTGCTTCCATAAGACAAAGTGTTGTTTCTTATTTGTATAATTTTGGGCTTCCCTCAAGCATTCATTCGCCATTTCTTTTGTCTGTTTTACGCCTTTTTACTTTTTTTGCCATTTTTAATAAATAAATTTAAAAAAAAATTTTTTAATTTTGGTCCCGTGGCACGGTCAGGCCATGGAAAAGATGTTGTTTTGTTATTTTTCGAAATTACCATGTTTATGCCCTCTCATTTAGGTGTGTGCCTCCTACCCCGAGTTTGTGGTGGTGCCGAAGGGCATCGGCGACGACTATTTGCGCATTTCGGCCACCTTTCGGGACGGCGGTCGCTTCCCCGTGCTCAGCTATTACCACCGGCCGACCCGGGTCAGCAAAAAATGTTCAGAATGGCACTTTTTTGCCACAGTATCAAACCTAAAATGGCGGCATTTTGAAATTGGGCATTTAAATCAGAAAATTTGTTGGTGATCCCAGGATTACTTCCTCCTCCGTGCCGTCCTCCGCTTCCGTGTCAGTGCCGTCGTCGTCCGCCGCGGTCGCCGCATCCGTCGATTTCCACCACCACAACCAACAACAACATGAAGACGACGGCGACCAGCACAACAGCGGCAGCAAAGTGTTCCGCTTTGATCATTGGGATGGGATTTGACGGGATTTGGGTCGGTAGAAATAATATGAAGATTTGAATGGTATTGACACAGCAAAAGGCATAACTTACATGCATGGGCCGACAAAACCCTCATTTTTGGCCAAAATTTCCACTCAATTTTCCACTTTTCCGATGCCTCTTAGGAAATTTTACTTTTCAAAGTCTCATAAAAAAAATTCTGATTTTTTAAAAAAGTTTCGAAATTTTTTTAATTTTCGGGGGGGGGGGGGGCGAAGCCCCCTATTCAACCGGCGGAAATTGCCAAAAAATTGTCATATTTTTTATGCGTTTCAGTCGTGCATTGTCCGCTGTGCTCAGCCACTGATTGGGCCAACAAATCGCCGCTGCAAAGAGGACGAAGTGATTCTGAACGCATTTCTGTCCAAATTCTCCAAGGGCATGATCTTTGACACGCGCACAAAGCTGGTGGCACAGACGAGCAGAGGCAAAGGTAAGCAGGGACAAAAGGGCCACAAGATGGGGGACAAAACGGCGACATAATGAAGAGGACAAAAGGGAAAAATGGTGGACGGACAAAAGGGCCACAAAATGGGGGACAAAAGGACGACATAATGAAGAGGACAAAAGGGCAAAAAATGAGGGACGGACAAAAGGGCAACAAAATGAAGGGATAAAAGGGCAAAAAAAATGAGAGGACAAAAGTTCAGAAAAATGGGGGACGGACAAAAGAGCGACAAGACAAATCGTCATGCCAAAATGGGACAACAGGGGACAAAGGGACAACAAAAGGGCGACATAATGGAGAGGACAAAAGCCAACAAAAACGAGGGACAAAAACTAGGGGACAAAAGGGCGACAAAAATGAGGGGACAAAAGGGCAGCAATACAAATCGTCAAAAGAAAGATGACAAAATGGGACATTAGGGGACAAAGGGACAACAAAATTAATGGACAAAAGGGCGAAAAAATGGGAGACAAATCGTCAAAATAAGGGGGGACAAATCGTCAAAGAAAAGGACAACAATTCTAAAAATAAGTGTTACGAATTCAGGCGGTGGCTGTGAAAGTCAGATGTACTACTCGCAGTGGAAGTACGTCTACGGCAATGTGTCGCGCATTGGCACACTGCGCGAGTCGTTGGCACGGCTCATTGACGGTCGGTAAATGAATGTTGCCTTTTATCGAACGCGGCACATGTCATGAAAAAATGGAAAATGGGCTGAATTTCCCCCTCCCACCAGAGGACGGTCCCAGGGGGTGGAGGCCCTATATATTTTTTCCAATTTTCAAGTATCCGAAAAATTTTTTCAAAAAAATTTTTTTGGAAACAAATCGCTTAAATTTTGAAAAAAAATGTTTGGAGACGTGGATGACAATAGCTACACTTTTTTAACAAAATTTTTCATTTGAATTTTTGGTTGTCTTTTTTTTAACCCTAAAAAATTTTGGGTTTGAAAAATTTAATTGAAAATTTAAAAAAAAAAAAACTTATTTTTTTAAATATCCCCAGGAATGGTCCCGAAATTTTGGATTCGTGAGCGCGTGATTTCTACCAATTGGAAAACTATTAATATACCGTATTCGCTGGTCATGATTCTGGTGTCCATTTCGACTAATTCCTAAATTGGACCCGAATGAAACTTTGGTTTTATTTTGACATTTATGAAAATTTTTCTTAGCCTCAGGAATTTCAAATATTTTGAAAAAATGTGAAAAAGCAAATTATATAGAAAATATGTACATCCAGTCATGTGAAAAGTACTGGGCCAAAGGCAGTAGTGCCACCCGGACAAGTGGATTTTCTCGAAAGCCAACAGCGGCTGGCTCCAGTACGTTGTGGACGCGCTGACCGCCGCCGCCACGGTGGCCCAAGTGGTGCACTGCTAAAAGTATCGCCTAATAAGAATTGCCGAACCAACCGCATCCCGTTTTGAGTGGTGCAAAAATATTGGGCCAAAACTAGAGTCCGGTAAAAAAAAATTTCCGGGAGCGGGAACGGAGTTGAAAATTTTCCGGAACGTGAGTCCCGAACGGGAATCCCGTGAAAATCCCGCTCCCGTTAAAATCCGGCAGAAATTTTACGGGAGTCCCGGGCGGCAGCGGGAGTAATTCGAAAATTTAATTAAATACTCACAAAAATATTTTTAATGCACAAATTTGAAGGACAATCCTTTTATTAGAGAAAAAAATAGACAAAAAAATTTAGTAAGCAGAAATTTGAAATTAAAAAATCATATTTTTGGTCGAAAATCAGAAATTTTTTCAAATTGCTTCAAATTAAAATTTTTAAATAATTTTTTGTTGATTCCCTTTATTAATTTTAACAATTTTTTGCGGCATATTTTTTGAAAAAACTTTTTGGTGGTGACCAGGGTGGAAGAGGTTCGGGCGAAAGTTTTTCAAAAATACACCCCTAAGAATCGGGCGAAAATTTTTTAAAAATACACCCCTAAGAATTGACTTTTCGGATCGGTACCCCCCCCCCCCCAAGCCCAAATCCTGGATACGTCCCTGCCCGGCGATGTTTTTATCCTTTCGGGGACTTCCTTTTAAGAAAATTGGCTAAAAAGCATTTTTTACCACCTCTAATATCTCCCTCATCCAAATTTCTCAAAAAAAATTTGCAAAATTTTTCAAAAACCCATAAAATTATCGCTTTTTTGTTTTAAAAAACTGTTAAAAATTTTCCAAATTCTCATTCTTCCCAACCGCCGGGCTCCTCCTTCCGGCAGTTTTATGAAAAAAGGCCTCACAAAAGTGGAAAACAAAGGAAAATATGATCACCATGAAGGAGTGATCTGATCAACTTGGTGTTGCTACCTTTTTTGATCAGCATCCAAAGTTATGCTTACCTGAATTTTTTTAGGCATTTCTATTGTTAGAAAATATGAATTTTATGAAGTGTTCCTAAACATATGACCACCCCGAAATTTGACTATATGGAAGAAAACACAAATTTTTACAAAAAGGAATAAAGCAGACGAGAAATGTGTGGTACCAATGGATAGCCCAGAAAAAATGCTACAAAATGCATTAAAAAGATTATTGATTATTTTTCTTTCAATCCAGAGAAGCAATATTTTCAAAGAATTTATTCAAAAAAAGAGGTGTTCCTAAACATATGACCATGACTGTATGTTTATAATATTTTCCGATTCCAATAATAATTTTTTATAAAATTTTAGTAAGCTCTATTATAGGCCTACAATCTTACCCGTTTTGTAGCATTTTTAATGGGCTTTACAATGATACCAATAGAAAACTTGTTGATGCATGGCTGGGTTCTGGATGAACTATACTATTATTGTGTTTTCCATTCATTTCACTGTCCATTTTTTGCAGAAGTGCCCGTGCTCATCCACGGCGGCGAGGGCACCGACGCGACGCTTTTGGTGTCCGCGTTGGCCCAACTGATGCTGGACCCGGACGCGCGGACGGTGTGTCAATTCATTTAAATTTTTTTTGAACCGATCGCCCTCTCTAATTCAAAAAAATAAGAAAAATAGCGAAGCGTGGCAAAAAAAAATTTTTTTTTTACAAATTTTCAAAAAAAAAATTTAACTGATTGCATAATTTAGTAACTATTTTAAAAATTTTCAAAAAATCTGTGATTTTTAAAGTTTCGTTTAGAATTTTTTTATATAGAAATATTAATTGCCATGTCCATTTATTTATTGTTTGTTTATTTCTGAAGGAAAAATTTGGAAAATATCAAAGCGTGGCGAACAAAAATTGAAACTTTAAAAGCAATTTTTTCAAAAAAAAAAACGTAAATTTTATGATTTTTTTTGAAAGTGTTAATTTTTTTTAATTGCATTTAATTTCTTTTTTAATTTTTTTCGATAAAATATTAATAATTGTCATGTCGATTTGTTTAATTGTTTGTTGTTTTTTCTGAAGGTCCGTGGCTTCCAATCGCTGATTGAGCACGAGTGGCTGATGGCCGGCCATCCGTTCTCATTGCGCTGCGCTCACTCGGCGTTCGCCACCGGCGCTCAGACGGGCCCGTACGAAGCGCCGGTGTTCCTCTGCTTTTTGGACTGCGTTTGGCAGGTCCAAAAAACGCGGATTTTTTCCGAAACTTAATTTTAGAAATTTTATAAAAGCACTAAATTTTTCGTTTTTTTTAACCGAAGGTTCAAGGTTTTGTTTTAGAAATTTCATTTCCTCAAATTTTATTTTGCCTTCCTCCCACGAATGCAAAATAATAATTAGTATTTTTATATTTGAGAAATTTTTATCCCCCCGTTCTCCATTAATCCCGCTGGCTCCAATTATCCACCCCCCCCCTTTCCGAGGCTTTCAAAAATAACCCCCCCCCCCCTTCTCCATTTATCCCCCGGGGGATAAATGGAATTTTTATCAACACCATTTATTTTCAAAAAACAATAGTAAAAAATTCTAACAAATGAGCAATTCATCGTCATCGTTACCCCGATATATGATTAAAAAAATAAAATAAGGCATATTTAATGTTAAAATAAAAGATGATTCTGTTCAAAAAGCAAGCTAAATTTTTTAATCCTAGATGGACTAAACAGCTTTAAATAAACGATCGAAAGTGATTGTTTGCGATCATTCGATCGTCAACAATTTTTAAAAAAAATAATACATTCTCAAAAAACATAATTATTGATTCTAATAAACCAAAAGAACAAGTTTTCTCAAATTTAATACTGTTTTAGACCTCTAAGATTGAAAAACTTAAGTATGAACCCGATTTTTGGCATAGGCGCAAATGTCTGGACACGCAAAATAATTATTACTATTTTTAAATATTAGTTAACTTTTTTTTAAATAATTTTTCCATTTTTTTCCAAATGGCAGCGTATTTGTCCCCATTTTTCAAAATATTTTTTCCCCAAAATTAAATTTTTAAAAAAACATTTTTTTTTTGCATTTTAATTCCCTTCCCTCCCAAAATTGCAGCTGATGCGCCAGTATCCGACCTGCATGGAGTTCAACGAGCGCTTCCTGATTTTCCTGTTCGAGCATGCGTATGCCTCCGAGTTTGGCTCATTTTTGGTCCGTATTTTAATTTGAAAATTTTAAATCCCAAATTTAAACTGCGGATTAATTAATTTGTGAAATTCTCAGGGCAACAATGAGCTGGAGAAGAAGCGGTTGGGTGTTAAGGTTGGTTTTTTCGAGAAAATTTTTTGAAATTTTTGGACACTTTTAATTGCGTTTTTGACTTTTTTTCTTTCTTCTTAAACATATTTTAATAAAATGTCAATTGTGAAAGATTTTTATGTTTTTAATATTTTTGTTAAAAAAAAATTAAATTCGATTTTTAAAAACATTTTAAAAATGGTAATTTTGGGGTTTTCGCCATGAGATAAGGTGAAAAAAACGCCTGCCGAATGCATGTTCATTAACATGCCTTGTGCTCTATCGCACACTTTTCTATGGCACTTTTTTTTCATTTTTTCGAGTGCCGAAAAATAGTTGGCGATCGGCAAAAAAGCGGGTTTTTTTGTGGTTTTGGGGGTGGCAAAACCTGACAAAAATGAGTGATTTGTGTAATAGAATAATTGCTTGGTATGGCACCAGGAGCGCACCGTGTCCCTGTGGTCCTACGTGAACCATCCGGCCGCACTGTCCGACTTCATCAGCACACTGTACGAGCCGTACGCCTTGCCCTTGTGGCCCTCGGTGGCACCGCAAAGCATTGTAAACATTGGGCGATTAGTCAGAGGGTCGGTTTAGTCTGGCAAGCTGTTTTTGCCCAACAATTGGACGAACCCGGGGGGTGCACCTCAAAATTTCGACGTCGAATTTTTTTTATAAAATTTAAAACGTAAATCTTGGAAAAAATTCTTAGAAAAATTTGGTAAGGAAATTGGAAGAAAAAATTGAAACATTTTTAGCCCTTTTTCGAAAGTTTATGATGAACCACTCGTTTTTAAGAATTTTTCTTGAAAAATTTCTGTTTGAAAATTTTTTAGAAAAAATTTGACAGAAAAATTTCGTCCCGGCTAAATTCTGTCCTGTTCCGGAACCCCAGGGTTTTTTATTGTCAGAATTTAATGCATTTGGTACCACATTCAATAGCACTTTTTCTATTTGTCTGTGAAAAATCAAAAATTTTAATGTTCCAAAAAAAAAGTTATGACCAACTAACTTCAAACCCGGTTTCCCTAATTTTTTTCGGCGCCGAGGAAGAATAGGAAATTTTTTAGCCATTTGTGAAATTTCAAAAAATCGGTACACCCAAAACACAACCGAGACATAACACAACCGTGAATAAATTTTAAAAAAATTTTCAAACTTAGAAATTTTTTAAGAAAAAACATCTTAGAAAAATTTTTCGTTGAAAATTCTATGAGAAAAAAATTTAAAAATTTTCCAGCGATTTTTTTGAAAAAACTTAGTAATTTATGCGTAAATTTTGAAAAATTCGCTGGAAAATTATTTGAAAATTTTATTTTTCATCATATTTTCTAAGAAAAATTTTTCTAACAATAAGACTTTTCTTGAAAAATTCTGTTTGAAATTTTTTTAAAAAAATTTATTCCCGGCTGTGTTATGTTTCGACTGTGTTTCGGCGGCTGTGTTTTGTCCTGTCCCGTCAAAAAATATGGAAAAATTGGGACCTGTCGGTGCCCATTAGGCGCTGCCGGATAAAATTTAGGTTTTCAAATTTTTAAGAAAAATGAGTTGCACATTTTTCTTTTTCATTTCGTCCCGCTTCCCCCTGGGTACGGACCTGGTTTCCGACCACTTCCTCATTTGTCTGTGTCACTCCATAACCCCTAAAATTCAAAAAAAAAAAAAATTTTTTTTTTGCCAGGTTCTCTGGGAGCGCATGTACTTCCGGTGGCAACGCATTTGGACGGACGCCGACCGTTGCCAACAAATGGTGGACGACTGCAGACGGGCGGAGAAGGAGCTGATGATGGCACGGCATGCAATGCTGGCACAAAAGGGGTGCCATCGTCCGCAAGCAGTGACAGCACCACCAGCAGCAGCGGCGGAGGAGCATCGGCCAGCAGCACAAATCCATGGGTGAGTGAGTGAATGCATCAATTTGTGTTCACGACGTGTGCACAACGTTTTCCACCACTTCAGAATTAAAAACAAAATTAAAACAAAAAATTTTATGAAAAAATCTTAAAACAAGAAAAAAGAATTTAAAAAATTTCCACCGATTTTAGAACCAGTGGACACACCGACTCAAAAAATGAGACATAAGTCATTAAATAGAGAGTGCAGAGAAAGACACATTTCTCTCTTATTGGCGAACTATTTCTTTACAGAGAAAGAAAAAAAAACTTAAAAAATGACGATTTTCGAAAATCATTTTTGAGAGTTTATTTCAAAAATTGGCCAGCGCAGCTGAACAAACATTTTTCCACATTTTTGCCCTATAAATTTGCGTCTATGCACACAAAATTGTGAAAAATTTTATTTATGAGATATTTTTTGGCAGTTTCGGACCGCAAATTTCCCCGAATTCGACCTCTATTTAATACTTATTAATGTAAATTTTAAAGACAATCATTCAAAAAACAACCCCAACGAACCCGAGGAGGCAAAACTCAGGGTTTTCCTGCAAAAACTCACCAAGTTTTTTTTTAATTTGTATCAACTTGCAAAACTTTGCAAAAATACATTAAATAAATTTTGACGAAATTTCTTAATTTTTACCCATACCGCATAGATTTTAAAAATAATATCGGAATAAAAAAATTTATGGGCCTACGAACAAAAAATCAAACAAAAATGTTCGGGTGGCTCCCTCCATTCCATCATTTTTTCCGGAGCAGGACATTTCTTTCCCGCCGTTTCTTTCCCGTCATTTCTTTCCCGCCATTCTTTTGTGTTTCATAGAAGGGTTGAAAAGAGTTCAAAAAAATCGTGACAAATTATACGAAGAATTTGTTCGGGGAGATGATGCAGCAAAAAAAAGGCTTGTGTACCAAAGAACAGATGAGCGTATTAGAAACATTGTTGTTGGCGGCCTCGGAGAACGGACTATTGCTGAATATTTACGTGGGATTGCAAACAATTTTGAAATGGATCAGTGAGCAATTGAGTTTTTTTGTCAGTGATTGGTCATGATGATTGTTATTACTGCTTATATTGCTTTATAAATTTATTTTTAATATTTAGGATTAATTCTAATTTTGGTAAAGAAAAGTCCCGGAAAGAAACGGATCAAATGGAGGTCCCGGGAAAGAAACGGTAGGAAAGAAATGTCCTGGGAAAGAAACGGCGGGAAAGAAATGTCGCGTACCGCTTTTTCCCATTTTAAAGGGAAGAACATCCGCTGAGCATTTCCGTCTGTTCGTCCACCATCACTTCCTCCTCCGTGCCGTCCTCCGCTTCCGTGTCAGTGCCGTCGTCGTCCGCCGCGGTCGCCGCATCCGTCGATTTCCACCACCACAACCAACAACAACATGAAGACGACGGCGACCAGCACAACAGCGGCAGCAAAGTGTTCCGCTTTGATCACCACCAACACAACAACCGCCAGCAGCACATAAAGCCGCCCCCATTTGCGCTAGAAGAGGTGCTTTTGCCTTGCCGATAGGCGCCCAATCGATAGTCAGCGGCGGGGACGGCACAAATTCTCGGCGCCGAAATTTTTTTTTAAACTTCGAAATAAAAGAAATTCTTATAAATTTTTTATAAGAAAATTACAAGAAAAATATTTTTTGTTTTTATTTAAAACTAAGAAATTAGAAATCTAAAAATTTTTCAGTTTTTTAAATTTATTCGGGGGAAGCGGGGCGGGGAGGAGGAATGTGAAATGATTGATGTGTTCTAATATGTTTCGTTTATTTTGGGAAGAAAGTCCACCAACAGGATTTTGGGACTGGTGTCGGTTCGGAATTTTTTATGATGCCATATTTCTGGATGCCGAAATTTCTCTTTGTGGGACCGCCCGCCTCCGATTCCTCCCTTATATACAATAACATAAACAACGCACAAACAGGTGGTCAAGTTGGACAGACTGAACATTCGCTCGCCGAGCAGTGAGGAGTGCAATGATGGAGACAATAGCCATAATGATGGCCAAATGTGCCATCATCAACCCCACCATCGTCCCGGCGGCACCATTGGGTGGACCGCTAAGCAATGGCGTCACCAACAGCAGCAGAACAACGGTGCCAGCGGGACGGATGAGCGGAACAACAACAACAATAGTGCCACCAGTGCCATGCTTGACGGTGCTAAACAGTGGCTTCAACGGTGGGGCGGCGGCGGTGGCACGCCGTTTCTTTGACCCTTTGCCCTCCATTGGCTGATGGCCGATCAGCGGATTGGCATTTGCCGACGACGTTCATTCACACATTCGTCATCCACATTGATCGGAAATGATTCCACAGACAATTTATCATTTTGATCATCATCACTTTTTCTGTTTTTATAGGAAAGTTTGTCAATGCCCATTTTTCGTAATGAATTGCTGAAAATTTCTTTCAAAAACGGATTTTGTTGGCGATATGTCCATGAAAAACGGACATTCTTTCACAGACATTCCGTTCTGCAAAATTGGCCTTTCGATAAATTTATCATATGGATGTGTAGTTTTAAAAGTAAATAAAATGTCGGGCTTTTAGAAATAAATTGAATCGAAATTATCACAATATTCCTGATCACAGAGATCCCGGAAAAATTTGCTTTTTTTGAAAAATTGGGTGAGGGCAAATATACAATTTATTTTAATTACCTTTTTCAAAATTTCATTCCTAAACTAATTCTTTCCACATTTGGTTCTTCTTCTGACATCTTTTTTTTTACATAATGTGATCAATTCCATTTAAATGTACTGTATTGTATATGTACTTGCATAATTGGTGATTCTCCTACTTTTCTTTTATTGGAATACCTTCAAAGTTTTATAATTTTTTGAGCCATAAAAAATACATTTAAAACTGGTGGATGGGTAAGTATGATTTTGCAAGCATAACAAATTTCGGTAATACTACCGTTGTTACCCCACTTTTTTGAAATAAATATTTTTTTTAAAAAATCTGAAAATATATTTCAAAGGGCTTTCTGGTCGCTGGTCATGATTCTGGTGTCCATTTCGACTAATTCCTAAATTGGACCCGAATGAAACTTTGGTTTTATTTTGACATTTATGAAAAATTTTTCTTAGCCTCAGGAATTTCAAATATTTTGAAAAAATGTGAAAAAGCAAATTATATAGAAAATATGTACATCCAGTCATGTGAAAAGTACTGGGCCAAAGGCAGTAGTGCATCAGCGAAATTCAAATTTTCTCGAAAATACTCTTGCTAGGGAAAAATATTAATACAACATCTAAAGATGGCTAATCCATATTTGCGAAACGAGTCTGTATGTAAAAGTATCGCCTAATAAGAATTGCCGAACCAACCGCATCCCGTTTTGAGTGGTGCAAAAATATTGGGCCAAAACTAGAGTCCGGTAAAAAAAAATTTCCGGGAGCGGGATCGGAGTTGAAAATTTTCCGGAACGTGAGTCCCGAACGGGAATCCCGTGAAAATCCCGCTCCCGTTAAAATCCGGCAGAAATTTTACGGGAGTCCCGGGCGGCAGCGGGAGTAATTCGAAAATTTAATTAAATACTCACAAAAATATTTTTAATGCACAAATTTGAAGGACAATCCTTTTATTAGAGAAAAAAATAGACAGAAAAATTTAGTAAGCAGAAATTTGAAATTAAAAAATCATATTTTTGGTCGAAAATCAGAAATTTTTTCAAATTGCTTCAAATTAAAATTTTTAAATAATTTTTTGTTGATTCCCTTTATTAATTTTAACAATTTTTTGCGGCATATTTTTTGAAAAAACTTTTTGGTGGTGACCAGGGTGGAAGAGGGAGGCCGCGGTGCCGATAGGCGGCGCAGGGAAAAAAATTGAATATTTAAATACAATACATTGTCAGATTATGCCCAAAAATAGCCAATTTTTGAAAATTTGAGGCATTTTTTTTAAGAAAATGAAATATTTGAGTAGACCTGTGTGAAAGAAAATGTTTTTACTATTTAAAGCATGAGAACCCAGGAAAAAATGTATTTACTAGAGCTCGATGTGGGCCGGGATACAGGCCTGGATTTTTCTGGACCTGGATTTGCAAGGGTTTTTGTCCAGAAAATCCATGTCAGTTTGTAAATCAAGGTCCCGGCTTACTCAAAATTTCCAGAAAAATTTTCTCAACCCCCTAGAAATTTTTTTTGAAATTTACCCCTCGTTCCCAGCCAAAATGGGCTGATCAGATCACCATGAAGGAGTGATCTGATCAACTTGGTGTTGCTACCTTTTTTGATCAGCATCCAAAGTTATGCTTACCTGAATTTTTTTAGGCATTTCTATTGTTAGAAAATATGAATTTTATGAAGTGTTCCTAAACATATGACCACCCCGAAATTTGACTATATGGAAGAAAACACAAATTTTTACAAAAAGGAATAAAGCAGACGAGAAATGTGTGGTACCAATGGATAGCCCAGAAAAAATGCTACAAAATGCATTAAAAAGATTATTGATTATTTTTCTTTCAATCCAGAGAAGCAATATTTTCAAAGAATTTATTCAAAAAAAAGAGGTGTTCCTAAACATATGACCATGACTGTATGTTTATAATATTTTCCAATTCCAATAATAATTTTTTATAAATTAGTAAGCTCTATTATAGGCCTACAATCTTACCCGTTTTGTAGCATTTTTAATGGGCTTTACAATGATACCAATCATTAGGCGAAATACCGGTTAATGCCCGAATTACATTTGCCTTTGTCTGACACACTCCGTTTTCGGGTGGTCATATGTTTATAATAAAAATTTTAATTTGCTTTAACTCAATATTTTGTGGGCAAAAATTCCGAAGACAATTTGTCATTTTATCATCATTTTTTTGTTTATAGGAAGGTTTGCCATGGCACATTTTTCGTAAACGAATTTCGATACCCGGAAATGGACTTATTTTAAGCTAGATAAAATTTACTTCTTTTTTTTGAAAAATGGGTAGGGCAAATGTACAATATAAAATTACCCTTTTCAAAATAGTCATTCATAAACCGATTCTTTCCCCATTTGGTTTTTCTCCTGACATTTTTTTTTACATAAAACCATTTTTCATGTGATCATTCCATTTTGAACGTTTATATTATATTTGCATAATTTGGTGATTTTCCTACTTTTCTTTTATTGGAATACCTTCAAAATTATATAATTTTTTGAGCCATAAAAATAATAAAGGAAAGAATACAGAGTGTGTCAATTGCGGGGACCACGGGAGCGGCTCCCAATTTGCACAAGCAGGGAAAGGGTCTAACGGAACCAGCACACTGTGGGAGTCAGTGAACCTCCTTGTACACCGGGAACGGTCCCGGTTCCAATCACCAAAATGGGGGAGACGAAGTGAGGGGATGGGCTTCGGATCAGAGGAGTTAATCCGACCCCGTACGAAATTAGCTGCTCTCGACGACGCGGACCCTGGGGCGATGAGTGCCCCAAACAACAAAATTGGCGATTTTCCCCCAACGTTAGAGGATCGTCCCTTAGGCCGAAAAAGGACAGAAAGCCAAACAAACAAATTTATTTAGCCCGAGGAAAAAAGTCGAAGAGTTGGACAAATTGAATAATGAGAAATGATAAAAGGAAAAAGGTGATTTAAATGTTAAAATTAAGATAGGAGAAAATGGATGAAAATAGAATACCATATTTTCTCTTTTTATCCCCCCGTTCTCCATTAATCCCGCTGGCTCCAATTTTCCAATAATTTTAAGGGGAGGATAAGAGGGGAAATTAGGCCAAGAGGGTCAAAATGTGATGCAATAAAGGAAAGGACAGAGCGTTTGAACACCATTTATTTTCAAAAAACAATAGTAAAAAATTCTAACAAATGAGCAATTCATCGTCATCGTTACCCCGATATATGATTAAAAAAATAAAATAAGGCATATTTAATGTTAAAATAAAAGATGATTCTGTTCAAAAAGCAAGCTAACTATTATTAATATACTGTGAAAAAAGAATCAACAAGACATGAGGAATTTCGAATCCATATATCAGCAATTCTTGAAAATGGTTTAAAAAATAATCTCGTTAATCCTTAGTGATACCTGATTGAAGATGATGAAAAGTTATTGATTTTTCTTGGGAATTATTCCAGAATTTTTTTTGTGGATTCCTATACCCTATTATGAAAATTAATAAATTGATTATAGTGATAACTGAAAGCATATAATTTAAAATTATCGAAACCTGTTTTCTAAAATAATTCAGAATTTAAAACATTATTTTTGTGATTTGTTCCAATTTTTCACCGGTGTAAAGCAAATAATAGATCAGAAAAATTAAGTCAAGCCCTAAATAACAGAATATTCTAAGCGAATGAAAATTTAAACATAATTTCTTAACTATACTCTCTTTATTTTACGTCTAAAAAAACATTCGATTTAAACCGTTATTCCCGAAGGATCAGAATGATTAATTTAAATACTAAATTCTGTGATAATTGAAGAAATTGAATCGGAACTGCCAATCATTTATTGAAAATTTCAGTGAAGTTATTTTATAACTATTATATAATTTATTTTTACACCCCTAAATTCGGAACTTTTTAACAACTATTTACCCATTTTTGCAACTATTTTGGGGGTTTTTTAGAAAATAAACTAATTATTTTGGCACTTTTATGGGCAGGATACGCCAAGTACCTCAAACTTGGGTAATTAAACCGAAGAAAAAGGTGCATTGGGGGAAAATGACGCCTAAAATGAAGGAAATATTCCATGCTGTTTTCAATGGGTTTTCGAGGTCGCTGATCACGAATACAGCATCCATTTCGACCAATTCCTAGAAATGAACTTAATGTCACATAAAAACTGCAATAAAAGTTTGTTTAGCTCATTTTGAATCATATATGTGAAATTCTAAAATTTCTACAGATGGTACCCTCATGGGCATATTATGCATATGAGGGTATTACCCTTTATCTGTTAGTGTCATGTATTTTCAAAAGTTCACTTTAGGGCATCTCCGCCCGAGAGCCAACAGATTGTTTACAGACGACATCGATACGAGTTGTGCCTTCCTTTTGTACGAGTTGTCACCAGACACCCTTTCCCCCCTTTAGGGTTTCACTGCAGTCTAAGCGGCTTCCGGCAGTAAAAGTGGATGAATTGTCGAGAATGGCTGAATTACTCGTTGCGAGAGACTCAGTGCTGCTCCTCATTTTTATTTGTTGATTCATTTCGCTCGAATAAATTATTTGGCGGTTGTGTTTGGTCCAGATCGATTTGTCGTTTACTCTCGATTCGGGTTCCTAAAACACCGATAGATTATACAGAGAACAATTTGCACAAGATTTAAAAAATACACATTGTTAGAAAAGATTTTTAATACGAAAATTTAAAGAAAAACAGTTTTTGAAAAATAATTACTTACTCATAAACTTTCCAATTCTCAAAAAAAAGGTAATTTGGTTTGTGGTTCGTAACCGAATATAACTTTCGGCACAAAAATTAAATTTCCTTATGGAGAAATGGCCTTTTTTGCTTTCGATTGTAAGCTGACGAATTTAAAAATCTTTTTGCTGCAGCCCGACCCAGCCCCGAAGCGTAAACGAAGGCAACTCGAACGTTTCGACGAAACGGACCTGGGGGACAAAATCAGTGCAATTTTTCACACCCCCCTTGCTTCTTACCGGCCCGATTTGCTGACTGAGTTTCTCCTTGAGCTCCCGCCCGCGCAGTCCCACCGGCACATTCCACATGCAAACTTGGCAAAATTGGAAAAAACAAAATTTACATTTGAACAACAAATTGGAAATTCAGCATTTTGTCCAATAGCCAGAAAACTTGCAAATTAACGCGAAGGGGGGGGGGGAATAATTTTTGTAACATTTTTCGTTTTTCTTTTTTTTGAGGCAGGGGGGACACATCAGCGAATAACATATTGATATTCAAAAATTGGCCAGCGCAGCTGAACAAACATTTTTCCACATTTTTGCCCTATAAATTTGCGTCTATGCACACAAAATTGTGAAAAATTTTATTTATGAGATATTTTTTGGCAGTTTCGGACCGCAAATTTCCCCGAATTCGACCTCTATTTAATACTTATTAATGTAAATTTGTAAAGACAATCATTCAAAAAACAACCCCAACGAACCGAGGAGGCAAAACTCAGGGTTTTCCTGCAAAAACTCACCAAGAAGTTGGAGGCGACGTTCAGATGTAGCGGCGCTCAGCATTCACGCTCGGCCTACCATCATAAAAATTTCGTTTTTCATTTTTTGTTTTATCTAAAATGTCAAAGGGTTAGCATTAGTTAAGCGTTGAGGGACAACAGGCCGTAGCCAAGGGGCGGGAGCCTCCCCCGAACTGAAATATTCCAAGAAAAAATGGGAAAATTTTTGAAAAATTCTGCACAATTTTCGTGTCGTATTTCAAAAAATTTAAAAATTTACTCCTGCTTTTTTTCAGGCACTGAAAATTTGGGAAAGAACACTTGAGAACAACAATTAGGGTGAGCAGACAACGTTGAACCACAACCTCATTTGCTTGTTGCAAATCCCAAGATGATTAGTTTGAAACGCCCTGCTCCTCAAACACCATTCGTTCAATGATGTGTCCAGCTAAAAAAACATTTAATCTCCCCTATCAATGTTCACTTGTTCATTGCAATTGTATCGTCTCGTGGTAATGAAACCGTCTAAAATGCTTCGTTAAGAGTAAATGTTGATAAATCCTTGGGGGTGATCAGTGATCATGGTCAAACCGAGAAACGGGGAGAAGGGAAACGATCAAATGGAGATCCTGGGAACCGGGATTCGAAAACCAGGATCTGGGATCTTTTAGCAGTGGCGGTGCATGTGTATTTCCTTTCTTATTTCTATTTTAGGAAATTTTTCTATTATATTGTCGCGATTGGCGGGGATTTGCCCAATGCGATTTTAACCCTTCCAGACTCTTGAATAGGACTCAAAAATTGTTCACACAAAAATTCAACAAATCACTATTTCTCGATCACTCTTTAAATTGGCGAAGAAATGCAACGGTGAAAAGCGATGGGACGCAATGGAAAAAGCGGAAATTGCACGAATAGGGAACAGAAAGGGAATAAGAAAAAGGAGCAGGGAACAATCCCTTTTTAAAGGCTTTATGTGGGGGAAGGGGGAGAGGGTGGATAAGCAAAGGCATCATTGACCGGGCGAGGAGGCGTTGTAAAGTGTAGGGGGGGGAGGGGGTGGAAGAAGGCTTAATCATTTCGCATTACGCGACACTCCCGCCGCCATAAAAAATGGCACATGTGCGAAAGGTGATTTGGGGAAAAGTGGGGAACAGGGGGGGCCATTTGGAAACTTGATCTGATTTAACGGAATCGGCACTGCGGTGGACGGCTTCATTCCTTCTTTTTCCACGAAAGTCACACGTTCGGGATTGAATTTGCGTACCGCCCGAGGACCATTCTGATAGTGCTTGATCGGGCCGACTCCATGGCGTTTTCGGTTGTGCGGGGTGTGAGGTACGTGGAATGTGCGTGAGTAAAAGGAGCGTTTCGTCGGACGGCGCGGCTGTTGGAAAATAGGGGGATGGGACCCGGGGGCCGAAGAACGCCAAATGTCGTCATTGCGAATGTAAATGGTTTTGACCGGCCCACCCCCTTTTCCCCTGTTTCCGATCATGACCTTAATCGGCTGGGGCAACTCAGGAGTGTCGTTGGATGGGATCTGAGCAGGTTTATCCGAACTGACAGTCAAAGGCTCGGCCGTTGGTGTTTCTTCCTGGGGTGTCGGTGCCAATTCAACATCCTTAGGAGACGGGGGACAGGGTTCGGTGTTGTTTGTGTCGGACGCCAAGGAAACGCTGTCATGGTCATTAATGGATTCCAAAATGGAATTGGGGCTAATTTGGGAATTGTCGGGTGTCAATTTCAAATGTGAAATGATTTGAGAAATTAAAGGGGCAATTTTTGGGGTGGACTTAGGGATATGGCTCATTCTGAATTAGAGAAAAAATTAAAAATTTGCGTATAACATTAATGGGAAGTTTGGCGAGGGGGGTCGATTTGCTGGGTCAATTCGCTAATGGCATTTCGAATTTCGGCTAATTCAATAGAGGTGATAGGTGAGACATGATCAGTGTGGGGGGTGGAAGCGTTAAGAGGACAACGAGGGAAACAATTGGGACAAAAAAGGGAAAAAAGCTTAAGGAAAATGAGAAGAATGAGAAGGGAAAAGCAGCCAAAAACAGTGAGAAAAAGGGCGGAAAGCTCAGGCTGCTCCTCAAAATATGAGGCCAATGAATCCATGCCAAAGTACACGGCGGCAGTAGACAAAAATGATAAGGCTGTGCGGGTAACGGGCTTACCAACTCGGCGAAAGGTATTTGGGACGACCTTACCCTTTCCCTTGGGGTGACCTGAAGCGTGGTGGAATAGGCTGACCAAAAGCACGACCAAAATTGTCACGGTGATGATTTGGGTCCGGGTACGATTTGGGTGCCGACCAGCAGAGGAGTGTGTAGCAGAAGTTTTGATCCGACGGCAAAACAAAAAACAAATGCAGAGGAGGAAAATGAGGATGAGAATGGCAATCAGAAGGGAAATGAATAAGCCCCAATTGTTGATGGGGTCGGGAGAGGGGCTCCACCAAGGAAGGACGATATTAAACGAAAAAATTTCAAGAGAAAAAATGTTGCCCATTGCTAAAAAAAAGTGGGGAGTAAAATTTAAAAAAAATTAATGAAAAAAAGGGAGTTGTGTGTTTAAATAGGATAAGTGGAACATAAATCGGCTGATCACTGCGATCAGTCCGCCTTCCCCGCGACGGAACATTGGCCAAGGAAAATGAATAACAAAAAAAAAGGAAAAAAGAGGGGGGGAAATGGTCTTTGTACAATTGTTGTAACGGAAGTCCCTTCACGGGCGGGGGTTGATTTGAGGAGGGAGCGGGGCCCAGGCCTTGCCTGGGAAAATCTTGGATGGAATTTCTGTTTGCGGTTTTTGCTGATTGGTTTGCTGTAATGTTCTGGGAAAGTCAGCGTTCGGAAGTGTATTGCGATCAGAGGTAATTTTTGCCGGAAGCGGAGGTTGGGTGGCCCAATTACGGTGGGGGATACGGTACATTGTTTCCTCCGCTGTTTCCAGCGGGTACAAGTGATTAATGGACCGTATTGAAATGTGGCCGGAAGGGAGTTTAATTTCGGCCGTGTCGGGAATGTTAGACTTATTTCTGATTATTCTTAAAATAATGGCCGTTTTCCATAGTGAACGGGGTTCAGTTGGATGATGAACAAGGACAAGTTCTCCAATTTTTGGCCACCGATTATTTGTCGGGCCTAATTTTTGGTACCGTTCTCTCAAGGACGGTAAATAATCAGTGAACCATTGTTGCCAAAAACGTTCTGTCTGTTGGGAAGCAGTTTCCCATAGATTTTGTAATGATTTTTGGGTACTTTCGGGCAATTCTGTCTCGGCATTTATGGGGATGATCAAATGTGAAAGAGGGTTTTGGTTGGGATTAAGAGGGCGCAGGAAATCGATTGGCCTTAGGGGGTTAGGATCCATGGGATTCGCGGAATGAAAAGTGATGGGACGTGAGTTGACAATCATTTCAATTTCCGAGAGGGAGGTCATTAACTGAGCTAAGGGAACTGCTCGAGGACGAAATGAGGTAAATGCCCTTCGTAGATGATGTTTGACCAGTGAGATCAAACGCTCATAATGCCCGCCACGCCACGGTGCGTGTGGAACACGAAAATTCCATAGGGTTGGAAATTGGACCGCCAAAAATTTTGAAAGAGCGACAAAAGTAGGTGCATTATCACAGTAAATCGTCGAAGGGATGCCGTATTTTGAGGAAAAACGGCGAAAAGCGAGGGTAAAGACGGGCGCCGACTGGTCTTCGACTAAATCAAGAGAAATAGCACGCGTCGGAAGGCAAACCCAAATGACTATCCAATGTTTTTTCGACATTTTACGCTTTTTTGGTACGTGGGGGTTTGTGACAACATAAATGGGACCAGTAAAGTCTAAGCCAACTTTCGAAAAGGGGGGCGAAGGTTTTAACAATGGGCTCGAATGGACATTGTTTAGGTGTATTTCGTAAACAATTAAATTGGTTAATGGCGATTTGGGAGGGAGGAAAATTGGGTTTTTTGCCGACGGTGGGAGCTGGCTTTTTCCGAGACGACCCTTTGCGCGAATAATTTTCTGTGGGTCTGAGCAAAGGCCCAAAATTTTCGTGACCTGATCAGAGGGTGGATTTAGGGTTTGCTCTCGTAAAATTAATTCCTGTAGAGCCTTTCTTTGCTCATTAAAGGAAATCGGATTCGGTGCTTTACATTGGGAATTTTTTCGGGTGCCATTTGAGAAACGAAACACATAACTTAACACCCTGAGGGCTTTTGGTTGCCTAGAAAAACGTGCCAAATCAATTAAATGTGTTAATTCGGGTGTCTGTTCGTTAAAAAACGTGAACAAAGGGGGAGGGTTTGCTTGAAAAGGGGCGTTTATAGGTTCTGATTTTCCGTATGAATACTCTTTTATTTGTGGGTTATTTGGCCAATGGTTGGCCGGGAGAGAAAGCCATTGAGGGCCTGACCACCAGGCAGAGAGAGCGGAAAGGGTAGGTGCGGAAGAAATTCCTCGAGTACCAATGTCTGCGGGGTTTTCCGGGCCAGGCAAATGTCGGACAGTTAAATGATCAACGGATTTAATGGCTTTAAGTCGGTTTTGTACAAAAATTTCCGTGGGCAATTTGTGACAATTAAGCCATGAAAGGACGATTGCAGAATCTGTCCAAAGATTTAAATTTGGGTCTAAATTTAGAGAGGGAAATTGGGCTTGGGTAAATTTCAGAGCACGAGTTCCCATTTCTACAGCAATTAGTTCGAGTTTGGGGATGGTTAATGGGACGCCTTTGTGAATTGGTTTAACTTTTGTTTTTGAGAAAATTAAAAAGGTTTCCGCCTGGGAAAATTTGGGGTGTGAAACTCGGAGGAAAACGGCTGCGCACATTGCCAAGGTGCTTGCGTCCGTAAAGCAATGTAATTGGTATTCACGAGCAGATAAAGGAGACGAAATGGGGGAACGTGGGATGGTTACCTTGTCCGTCCTTTTCCAGGATTCAATTGATTTTTGCCAATTTGTGATTATTTCTGTGGGAAATCGTTCATCCCAATTGAGTTTAAGTTCAAAAAGGGACTGTAAAAATAATTTTAAGGGGAGGATAAGAGGGGAAATTAGGCCAAGAGGGTCAAAATGTGATGCAATAAAGGAAAGGACAGAGCGTTTGGTTGGGACAAAATCAGGCGGAGGGACCGAAAGTTCCACAATTAAAAAATCCTTTTCAGTGTTCCATTTAAGTCCAAGAAACTTTTGTTCGGTTCCGGGGAGTTTTAATTGCCTTGGAAGATGGGAAATGGCTTCCTGACAATTGCTGGCGAATTCACGTAATGGCATTCCGGCCTTTTGAAATAAGGAAATGGCGGAGGTTGATTTCTTCTGTCCCTCGGTAGAATTTGAGGCAGAAATAAGGATATTGTCAACATAAATATTTTGGGAAATTTCCGTGGACAAATTGGAGGGAAAAGCTGATAAATGGTGGAGAATTGTGGCCGCAAGCAAAAAGGGGGAGCATGTGAGCCCAAAAGAAACACGGGTAAATCGGAGGATTTGAGTATTTGCTTTTGATGGGGGAAGAGAGGTATTTTTCAGCCACAGAAAGCGGGTACAATCACGATGTGCCGGGTGCACATTGACTTGGAGGAAGGCTTTTTCAATGTCAGTTGTAATGACAATTGGGGGAATCCGAAAACGTAACAAGAGACCGATAAGATCAGGCAGGATTATGGAACCGCGAAAAAGACACTCATTTAGGGATAGTTCTATTCCGACGTGTGCGGAACCGTCGTAGACAATACGCACTTTGCTTTTAAGGGGTGAAATAACCGGGTGCCAAATAATGTAATGGAGGCGAAAATTCGAAGGGATTTTTGACAATTTCAACAATACCCATATTTTTTTGTTCCTGTATAATGGAGTCGTACTTATGGAGGAGGTCGGGTTTAGCTGAAAGTGTGTTAAAAACAGAACGCAATCGGCCAAAACAAAGTCCAAAATTTGAAGGGAGGGGAAGGGTTTTGGGGTCGGAACGAAAGGGCAACTTAACTTGGTAGCGATTTTTGACAAATTCGATCGATTGATCGAATTGTTTAAGAACAATTTCATCAACGGAAATGGGTTGTGGGTCGTCTCTAATTCCTATCCCTTCCAGAGTGAAAAAGTCTGAAGGTGGGCCATTGATTCGGTTTCCGTATTTTGGGATGAGAAATTAATGATTTGTACTGGGAGAGTTGGGTGGTTACGGCGGGGTCCCCCTGCCACAATGGGGCCCAACAATGTGTCAATGAGATGGTACCCGGAGGGGAGACGTTGGACAGGAGTGGGTTCAAATTCATAATAAAAGTCAGCCCCCAGAAGAACAATGGGGCAAGCAGAATGGATTTCATTGACCAATTCGACATTTGAAAGTAAATTCGGGGAGAAGGGCAAATAGGAAGTGGGTTGAGTAAGGGTATTAACGGCACTTGCTGAAATTATGAGAGAACGTCCGTTCATTAACTGAAGACCAAAATTTGTTGAAAACGTTTGGACAGTTTTACAATTTGGGTCATTAAAAACACCCAATTTAACTGAGGTTGGGGTTAGACTCAAATCCAATGTCCGAGCTTCGTGCAAATCAATATATGAATGGGTGCTGGCATCATCCAATAATCCGATGCCTTGACGGGTCATTTTTCGGTTTTGGGGGTGGAAAAGGGTAACTCTGACACACTTGAGTAGGATTGGGAGGGGAGACTTACGATGGAACACCGAAATTGCGGTATTGGTTTGGGACTTGGGAAAGGCGTCATCGGCGTCTTCCCGTGGACTAAGTAATTCAGACGGAAATTCAGATGGGTTAATTGGTGGGGAATAAAATTGAGAAGGATTAGGTTGGGTCGGGCTCGGAAGAGCGGATGAAGTTGTTTGAAAATGGGAATAATTCGTAGAACGATTGAATGCACCTGGAATTTGGCACAAAGCTCGGGGATGGGGGCCTTTACAATTTGAACAGGTTGCGGGGGAAGGGCATTGGCGAGAGAAATGGCCGGATTTCAGGCATTTAAAACAGCGTTTAAGGACTTTTAAACGATCCAAGCGGGACTTTGGGTCATTGTAAATGGTACAAAGGGTGGAGAAATGGTTGGGATCCTCGCAAAAAAGGCATGGCAATTTTGGCTTAGGATGGAATTTGCCGGATGCATTTGGGTTGGATTGTGTATGCTTTTTTGAATGGAAAGTGAGTGCGGGCAAGGGTGGATCACTTGGCTGGAATTGAGGGGGCATTTTTGAATGAGGTGACATTGGAAATTTAGGCCTAGGGGAAGAGGACACCTTTGGGAGAAGGTTCTGAATCTGTTCCTTACGTTTGAGTATGGCCCAAAGTCGTGATTTCAATTTGTCGGATGACCAATTATCGTCATTTTCTTTTGACATAAATATTTCATCGAGAACAAAACGAGGGAGTCGTTCCTCGACCTCCATTTGGACAGCAACAGTATCATATGAATGATTTTGTTGGGACATTTGAATACAGATACACTCCAACTGGTCAAGGAGAGCCCGGAGGTCTTCACAAAAATAATCACCGGGTCGAATTCGGGGAAGTTTGCGCAAGGAATTGTGGAGGGCTCGGGCTACCTCCTCGGGATTTTCATAATGTTGAGACAAAAGGGAAACAGCAGAATCATAAGAGTCGTCGGAAATCGGGAGAGAATTAATTAAAGTAAGGGGAGGACCAGAGAGACATTGCTTTAGATAGGTAAATTTGAGGGAATTGGGAATGTTCAGGTCATGGACACCTGCCTTAAATGTGTTCCAAAAACTCGTATAATTGGTACAATCGCCAGAAAAGGTTGGGAGGGATGTTTTGGGTAAATGGACTAAGGAAGGGGCAGATGCATTTTGGACATTAGCTACGGGGAGTGCAGCTTCCAGGGCTCGCCGTTCGGTACGTAGGGTACGAAGGTATTTTTTAAGGTCAGAAATTGCTTTGGGAAAAGGGGTATCTAACACAAATGCATCGTATAATGGATTGTCTTGGGTCCTTTCAGCCCCAGTCATATTAGTCCTGAGGGTCATCCACCGATCGGAATTATCTTCGAGTTGCGTTAAGACAGATTTGACATCGGAATTATGATCATCCAGGGATTGGAGTTGGGAACGAATTGATTTGGCATACAGTATGTCGGGTTGACCATTTTGCTGGGGAACAGGAAAGGACTCTTGATCGGTGAGGAATTCTTCGGAGTCATTGTACGCCAATTTCAGTTGGGCTCGGAAATGAGCGGACATTGGAAAACGTGAAAAACAAAATAAAACGAAAAAAAAGACAAATTAGGGGAAAACAAATTTACGGAAAATAGACAAAAAAAAGGGAAGGGGAAAATAGTGGGAATTAGGGGTATTTTCCCGGCCGTTGTGTCGCGATTGGCGGGGATTTGCCCAATGCGATTTTAACCCTTCCAGACTCTTGAATAGGACTCAAAAATTGTTCACACAAAAATTCAACAAATCACTATTTCTCGATCACTCTTTAAATTGGCGAAGAAATGCAACGGTGAAAAGCGATGGGACGCAATGGAAAAAGCGGAAATTGCACGAATAGGGAACAGAAAGGGAATAAGAAAAAGGAGCAGGGAACAATCCCTTTTTAAAGGCTTTATGTGGGGGAAGGGGGAGAGGGTGGATAAGCAAAGGCATCATTGACCGGGCGAGGAGGCGTTGTAAAGTGTAGGGGGGGGAGGGGGTGGAAGAAGGCTTAATCATTTCGCAAAACGCGACAATATAATTTATTTGACCGTCCCACAAATAATTTATCGACTCAATATCTCACCTGCCCAAGTGCCTTCATTCGTTGGTGCCGAGTCGGACAAAATCCGCAACACAAAGCCGCAGTTCAGCAGCGTCGGCTGCTCGACCGTTACCATCACCAAACGGGTGGACCCAACCTGCGGCGTGTCCCGCTTCATGCAAGCCTAAATGACGGAAAAAACATTAATTTCTTTAAAAGTAACGAGACAATGATGACCCAAAGGCGAAAAATTCTGGGAAAAAGGCGAATTTATTGTTTTTTCAATTTCAAATCTAATTAAATGGATTATTAACTCACAGACGATCCAACGCTCCGTAGAAACGGGGATGTCCCGTGACTTTTCCACCTCACTCATGAGTTCAACTAAAGGAATTAGGGATAATCAAGTTGAACAAGTCTTACGAATTTCATCAGCCACCGAGTGCCTTGTTAAAACTGATGAACGTAAGCGGCACTCTGTGCAAAACGGCCTGTGCTCCAGCACGGTTCACCGTTGCGAGAATTTCTTTAAAAGGAAAAAATACGCTTTTTTCAATAAAAAATGGGATTTCCGATCAATCGGGTAAGTCATTTAAATAAATTATTAAATAATATATTTAGAGATAAGCAATTCGATTTTTAATCATATAATTTTTCAGAAACAATTTTATTGAAGAAGTGGAAACTTTTAAATTAGTGGATTATCGTTCGACGATTTGCGAAAAATTTGGATTTACGAAGAACATTGCGGAATTTACGATCAACCCGGACGTGGGACGCCCCGATGAAGCGATGCAGGATGCGGTCGACTGGTCACTGGGATGGATTAAAGAATTATGTGCTTTTTCAATCGTGGGAGCAAATTTTGTATTGACTGTGAGTGCTTTTACTCGCGTGATGTTTATCACACATTGGAGTGCCGGGCGAGATGTTATTATTGCAATAGATTGGGCGGAATGCCATGTGAAAAGGAGATTGGAGTGAAAATTGAGTGCCCGAAGTGTCACCGTTACTTTTCAATTGGGAATGCTACAATTATCATCAGGGACACCAGACTTGCAACTTATGGAAGCGCTGTGTGGATTGTGAAAAAACCTATTTATTTAACCCGAAGAAGGGACATGAATGCGGAGAGACTTATTGTCAACTTTGTAGTGTGAGCCACGACCCCAAACGAGGCTGTTATATTATGCCGATCGAGGAGAAAGAAGACAAGGATGTTTACCGAATTGTAGTCTGGGTAAGTTTAAAAAAAAATAATTAAAAAAAATATATACCGTATTTACTCGATTATACGCCCCCCTCGAATGGAAGCCCCCCCTCGAATATAAGCCCCCCTTGTAGGGGGGTTGAAAAATAGAAGCCCCCCTCGAGTAGAAGCCCCCTTCGAATATAAGCCCCCCTCAAAAAAAATTTTTTTTCAAAACTTTTGAAGTCAGAAACGTGCAAAAACTATTGAACAATTTGTTTTAATAAAACATTAACAAAAAAAATATTAGGAAACTTCTGCATCAATTTCTTCGTCGCTTTCGTCTTCGCTTAAATCGATTTCTTCCACCAGTTTCAGTACATCTTCTTCCTGTCGGCGTTGCTTCAAAATAGCGAGCCCATTAGGAATTGCTCCGTCCGGCTAAAAATAAGAATTTCAAAAAATGTTAACATTCTTGAGGACCTTAAAAACGTGAATTTTGTCGTCGTGTCGGCCTTTTTCTTCCTTACTAATCCCACACGTCAAAAAAGAGTCGGCAATCATTTGCTTTGGAAGCGAGTCCCATGCATTGGCAATCCATTCCAGGTAGACCTCCATTGGCGGGGCCTTCAGATTTCCGCCTGATGTCGTCGCCTTTTCGCCATGGGCCATCCAATCGTTGTACAGCTTCCGAATCGCTTCTTTGAAGGGCGCGTTCCAACAGACATCTGGCGCCTAAAAATGCCTGTATCAATAAGCAAAATTTTGGGGTTGACCTGAATGTATTTGGTGGTGCCACCCGGGATAACCGCGGAGTGAAGGGCCAAGCGACGAAGCGTCTTCTTTGTGTCCTCGCTGATGTGGCAACAGAAACTGTCCCAAACCAAGAGACGGGCACCGAAATGGAAATTCCCGAAAATCTTAATTTAAGAAGTTTCTATTAATGAATTATTGTCATTGTTCTGCACCTTTTCCAAGTACTCCGTCGTCAAGTCGTTGTCCATCCATGTTCTGCCACACCATGACAAAACAAGTGTTTTTTGAAGCGGTCGATGATGTTTGGTACGGCCCGCTTTTTCGGGAGCAGCACGAACGGTCGCATCTTCGTTCCATCAGAACGCGCCGTGAGGAGGACAGTAACCCGCGCTTTTTCATGTCCGGTGTTCAGGACAGTAACGGTCTTTGAGCCCTTCTCAGCAACACATGTCCCGCCACCCGGGTCAAGCCAAACCGCCGTTTCGTCCGCCGCGTAGACATGTGTGTAGCTGAAAATTAGTCGTTTGAAAAAAAATTTCTCATTTACCTACTTATTTTTGTGTATGAGTTGTTGAATATATAATATGATGTTGATGATGATGTTTTTGTATGCATCGGGTTCTTTTTGCGCTACTGTTGTCGGTCGACGTAAGGAAAATTTATGATGGTGCATGAATTTTTCCAGCCATCCATTACTAGCCTAAGAGAAAAATGTTCAAAAATTTTTCGAAATTTTACCGCAAAATTTTCCATGTCTTCGTAGGCGGCGCTCATTTTGATTGCTTGCGCAGCAATCATATTTCGTGTCACCCGCACTTTCTTTTGTCGCAATTCAGACACCCACTGGAACACAGCTTCTTCGAAGTTCCTGTTTGGAACTTTCCTTCCGCCCCCTTCCAAACGTTTTCGTTTTGACGATTCGGCCCTAAATTAAACGAATTAAAACATTGTGACATTACAGGCATCTTACTCTTTCATCAAATTCGCCTCTTGTTTTTTCCATTCACGGACCATTTTTCGGTCGACTCCGAAGTGGCGGCTAGCGGCATGAATCGAAGACTTCATGCCGAAGTCTAGAATCTCGACTTTCTCTTGGATGCTGTAGGGACGGCGTTTGCGTTTGGTTTGAGAAGCCCATTCTACAGCGTCGTTGATGTTGTTGTTGTCCTCCGTAACAATTTGTTCAGTGATGAACTGTGACAATGCTTCGTCGTTTTGTTTGCTGCTTGGTTCTGTTGAAACGACGGCACTCGCACTTTGGTCAACGTCATCGTCGAGCCAGCACAGACAGCAGGTGACTTTTGAGCAGAATCCCTCTTCGCCGTCATGTGAAAATGAGCATGGCGCTATCGCATGGCAAGGTTTTTTGCACTTCCAGCATTGGTGGGCACCAGAACAAGGATTGCTGCAGTAGCAGCAAACCTTAAGATAGGTAATTTTGAAAAGAATTTTTTAATAGGTAGGTACTTTTTTAGTCGATGATTCAGGTAAGGTTTTTGTTGCGTCCATAATTAATTATAAAATGATTTGTATTTGGCACCTGAAAGTTAAAAAGCAACGTAGTTTTTCGTAAAAAGTTGAATAAAAGGTTCTGAAAAAATTGCATTAATTTGTAGAAATGAAGGGTTGAACAATAAAAGCCCCCCCTCGATTGGAAGCCCCCCCTCGAATATAAGCCCCCTTTGGAGGGGGGTTGAACAATAGAAGCCCCGGGGCTTATAATCGAGGAAATACGGTATTTTAACTTCAGGATTCGGAAACATCGCAGGATACAGTTTACAAGGGGAACCAGAAGGAGCATGTGATAAATTATATTTCGATGAGAATTACGTGTACGGAATGTTGTGACGACAAAAATAGGACGAATTGCAAAATATGCGGGGAGGAGAGGATCAAGGATTGGAGCGAAGCGGAGGGACACGAGCCGACGAAGGATTTTGTGGAGTGGATTTTAACGGCTTTTACCAATTACGATACGTACATATTCGCGCACAACGCAGGACGTTTTGACGGTAATTTCAAAATTTAATATTTTTTTTTTATCCAAAAATTTCAGGTCATTTTGTGTTTAACTACCTCTGCCGTACCGGGAAGAACCCGATACCGCTCATCAATGGACTAAAAATTTATGAATTCAAAGTGCGAAATTCGAGGAAACATTCAATGCTGATATGGAGGGACTCGTGTTTATTGATGCCGGTAAAGCTCGAGTCGCTGAAGGCGACGTTTAATTTGAATTGTGAAGACAAGCCGTTTTTCCCGTATTATTACAACAAGAAAGAGATATGGAATTTGTTTGGAACATTTACCGGCAATGGAGGTCTATTCACCAGGGTCGATGAATAAAGAGAAATGCGCAAGTAGTATATGGCTCCAAAACCGAGCGGGTACCGGAATGACCCCTCCAAAATCCCGCGCCTATTGAAGGGGTGTTTTCCTTTGAAGATGCCGCCCGCTCAAAATCCCGCGCCTATTGAAGGGGTGTTTTCCTTTGAAGATGCCGCCCGCTCACAATCCCGCGCCTATTGACTGGGTGTTTTCCTTTGAAGATGCCGCCCGCTCACAATGCCGAGCTCATTGAAGGGTGTTGCAATGGTTGAATGCCATATTCACAATCCCGAGCCCATTGAAGGGGTGTTTTCTTTTGAAGATGCCGCCCGCTCACAATCCCGAGCCCATTGAATGGGTGTTTTCTTTTGAAGATGCCGCCCGCTCACAATCCCGAATTCCGCCATAAAATAAAGTCGATATTTGTGAGCACAATACAAACCCTTTGAAGCAGCCGCCTTACAAAATAAAAATGTTAACTATTTAATTTGCCGCATAATTCAAAATGTTGCGGCTATTCTATCATTAAATTCAAATTTGACCAATATTGATCTGCACTTTTGCCTCCTCCCCTCCACCACCTTCTCTCCATCGGCCGCCCCTCCCTCCCTCCCGCCGCCCATTAGGTCGGCCGCCGCGCAAAGGTCATTAATCATTTAATAATGCAAAATATAAAAAAAACAATTAAAATTTGAAATAAATAAAAAGAAATTTTCTGAATATTTTGTAAGCTTTAAGAACAATTAAAAATACGCAATTATTATGACAAATTTAAATATTTTAAGTGTATTTTTACGTCTCTCCCCCGTCCCTCCCATCTCTCCCTCCCGCCGCCCGTTCCGTCGCCCCGCGCGATGGTCATTAATCGTTACATGTTAATGACGCATAATTAAAATTTAAAAAAAAGACAAATAGAAGGAAACTTGTGAAAAATTTATAAATTTAAAAACAATTTTAAATATGCAATTAATATAGGAAATTTAAATATTTATAAACATATTTACCCCCCCTCCCCAACCCCTCCCCCGCGTGAAGGTCAAATGTTTGTGAGTGAAAACTACCGAATTTTTAGTAGTGCATTTGGAATGTAATTTAAGTACATGTTATAAGGTCATAATAAAAGAATTTTACCTAACAATTTCGTAATTCTTTTTGTTTTGACGATTGCGAAATATTTTTTTGCATGACTCTTTTTTTTTGCCCATTTAAAATAAATGGTCAAAGCTGTCAAAAAAAAAATGATTGATGACTCAAGAAATAAGGCATTAAATTATGCATAAAAAATTTCGCCAGGCGATTTTTTTTGCACCGTTTTGAATAAAACTGTCAATAAAAAATGATTGATTGGTTCCTTATTTCGCAATTTCCACCCTTTATTTTGTAATGTGCACGTGACTTTTAGTTTTTGGACCAACTATTTCACAATATGCGCATTATTTGGGTCAACTGTCACAAAAAAAATGATTGACGACTTTCGAAATAAAGAATATCCAGACGATTTTTTTGCAGTTTTTGAATAAAATGTGACAGTTGTCTACTAAAATGATTGATGACCCTCTAAATTAAGGTAGACCCAGACAGTCACGTGACTAGACCCCTCCCCTTTCCCCCAATTCGTACACCCGGCCCAAATCGTAAATCATTCAACTAAATAGTTGGATTTCATTAAACTCTCTTTGCGCTCTAATTTATTTTACTCCGCTCTATTTTTTCTACATTTTATTTCCAATCTACTATTATTTTTCTGCCGTCTATTTTCTTTAAATCTCTCTGCTCTTTTCTATTACTCTTCTTCAATTTCGCGTTTTGGTTTTTAAAAATGTCTTTTAAACGCGTGAACTCTGCCCAACCCACCGCCGTGCCAATGGCCAAAAAATGGGACTTCCGCTCAATTGGGTAAGTTTAATAAGCAATAACATATAAATAGCTAATCCGTTTTAGAAATAATTTCCCGATGGAGCCCTTTAAACTTATTGACCACCAAACTACAAAATGCGAAAAACATAACGGAATTTGTGATCAACCCGGATGTGGAGCGCCCCGATGAAACACTGCGAGAAGCGATCGATATGATGATAAAGAATTCCATATCGAAGACGGAGGAGACAATGGGGCGCAAAGTGAAAATGTTTGGCGTGGCATTGACTGCTGGACTTGGACACCCAATTTGGCTGCCGTACCGACCCTTCCCCCAAAACAACGCGGATGTTGTCATGGAGGAAATCAATAAATTGGGGCAGAGCGGAGGAGAAGAAGGGGAGGAGGACAAAAGAACAATTCTGCTTTCGGAATCAATAAAGATGAAGGTTACCTGTGTAGCGCTGCCAGCTGGAGAGGGACCGCGAAATGTGCACAAATTTGATTTTGGTTTCAAGGAGAAACAGCGGATTAAGTAAGTTTGCGTGATCTTTGCATAGATAAATTTTAATCAATAAAAGAAAAAAAACAAAATAAAAAAATTAAAAAATTGAGGATAGAGAACAATGACAAATTTTGCTTATTCTATGCGCTGGTGGTGGCGAAGAATTATCTGATGATGGATCGTTTCGCTTTTCAACGTTTTATAAAGAATATTTCGAGGCAGAGGGAGGCAGCGTTTGAACTTTTGCTAAATTCGGGAGTGCAGAGGAATGAAAGTGGCTATGGACTTGAGCATTTGGTGATGGTTCAGGCTCATTGGGTTAGTTTTGGAGAAATGATGAGAAAAATAAAAGTAATTTTAGGACGATTTGAATCCGGGAAAGTACAGGATTGTGGCATTTGAGAAATCTGCGGATCCGAAGAAATCGATTCGCGTGCTGTGGAAGGGCCCGATGGCCCGGGAGAAGGTGGTACCGATATTTTTGGAGGGAAAGCACTGGGATGGGCTGAAGAACTACGTGAGCTTCTTCAACCGGGGGAGAAAGTTTTGCGTGGACTGCGAGTGTTTTTATTGGACGGGAAGCAAACATACGTACGAGTGCAGAGCCCGGTGTTATTATTGCAACAAAGTTGGGGGAGTGCCGTGTGTGAAAGATGTTGGAGTGAAGCTTGAGTGTCCCCATTGCCACCGCTTCTTCTATAACCGGCAATGCTTCGATTACCATCAGGGACACCAAACTTGCAAACTGTGGAGGCGATGTGTTATATGCAGCAAAACCTATCTGCATAACCCGAAGAAGCTGCATGAATGTGGTGATATGTTTTGCCGGCTGTGCAATGTTTGTCATGACGTGGAGAGGGGATGTTACATCACACCGATCAAGGAGAGGGAGGACAAGGACATTTACAGAATTGTTATTTGGGTACGAAGAGAAAATTTTTTAGATAAAAATGCATTTTGTTTGGCAAAAAAAAAATTGAATTTATTTAGCACCAAAATGGACCATTTTATAAAAAAGTTTTGGTAAAAATAACCATTTTGTTATTCTGTGTATACCAAAACAGAGTAAAATGAGTGAATTTCTAAGACCAAGCCTTTCATGATCAGTACAATTATTATTTTCCAACACCAGCTTATTTTTGTTTTAATTACCAAACATGCCATTTTGAACGAAGTGCCGCTTCTGTTCTCCCATTTTCACACGGCACTTGGTGGGTGACAGAAATTCATGAGCCTTCTTCAACGTTTCATCACAAATTCTTTTAGTTGAACTCAACAGGGAATTTAAACCTTTTTGGCGCGTACCAGTCGCCACTGAACGTTGAACAGTCGGTGAGTTCATTAATCCATTTTTATTTTTGGCCAGTGTTTGTGCCAAAATGGGAGTCCGTCCTCAGCAGCACTTAAATCTATATTTTATTTGCATATTTGGGCATTTTTCAAAAAGTCATGAATGCCCCCTTGTATTAATGGCCTTTTTTCAAAATTACAAAAAAAAAATTTTCCACAAAAATCGTTTAGTGAAATTAAAAATGTTTTAATAAAGCGCTCAAACTAAGTGCTCAAGAATGAAATGTTTTTTCCAAATTTAAACAAATTTTTTATTTTTACATAATTGATTTTTACTGTCGCCCTTTTGTTCATTGTTTCGTTATATTTATTAATATGTTTTGCTGCTTTTAGCGTCACAGGAAGCGGCGAACGAGCAACAGCAAATGCAGTCCGTAACAGAAGAAAAAATTCGAGGGGAACAATTTTTTTTTTGCAGGGCGGGGGACCAACCGACATTTTTGGGACACCCCGAAAAAACAAAACATAGAGGGGTTTTTGTGATAAATAACATTCCCGAGAGTTTTTGTGATCATTGATCAAAAATCTGACACCTATTTAACCCAATTCCGAGTCCATAATCTAAATTTTAACAAAGGCGAAAACCGAAAAAATAAAATAAATTTCGGATTTCTGTTCGAATAAGAAATTTGTCAAAATTTGTCATATTCATGCTAATGTTTTCACGTCTTTTTATCAATTCCCAAATAGTGTTTTCTTCCGAAATGAATGCCCGTTTGCTTGAGCTTATCCAAGCTCGAAAAGACCAACTTTTCCCGGGCTCACGCCATGCTGACGCAGGCCGAATGCAAAAGGAAGCATGGTCGGCGGTTACTCAGATTTTAAACTCCGAATTAAAATTTTAAGGAAATATTTCCATGGAAATATTTCCCAAAGGCGTTGGTTGAAGCTGCCGATTTTCCAAGGCTCGAACCTCCGTCCTTTGTCCCTTTTGTATTCATACAAAAATCATTTCGCCACACATGTAAATCTTTTTTGAACTGCTGAAGGCTAGAGACCGGAAATTTCAAATTTGCGGATCCCGCTGCGGGATTGGAACTCAAAATTCTTTGCGGGACGGGATCCCGCGGCATTAATCCCGCAAATCCCGCATTTTCCAAAAAATGTGGGATTGCGGACTGGGATCCCGCAAAATCCCGCGCGGGATCCCGTCCCGCGCCGGTCTCTACTGAAGGCCCAAAATTGGCTACATGACATTTCGCCTACTCGACATTTCGCCTACTAAGACAAAAACATTCATTTCGCTGCTCATTATCAGTAGGGCGAGGATTTTTAGTGGCAAAAAACCCCAAAATAATTAACTAAATAGTGAGAAAAAAATGCCAAAATAGTGGCAAAAATAGTGGCGAAAAAGTTCTAAATTTAGGGGTGTAATTTTTTAAACAGCTGTTTTTTAATTTGAAAATAATTTAAAATTAAGGCAAACCATTTTATTCACTGATTGCAGTTACAAAATATTTTCTTAGCAAATATTGAACAAGAAAAAAAATTTGGGGGAAGAATTTTTGTGAAATTTTTCCAATTCTTAGGGGTGTTTTTTTGAATTTTTTAGGTCGATTCTTGGGTGTATCTTTCGTTTTTTATTGCATTTTTTTTGGTAAATTTCCAAAAAATGCCAAAATAGTGGCAAAAATAATGACAAAACGCCATAATAGTGGCAAAAAATTATTTTAGTGGCCAACTTCCAAAATAATTTTTTTTAGTGGCAAAGCTCCAAAATAGTGATTCCTAGTGATGAATAGTGGCATTAAAACGAAGAATTGCCGAGCTAAAAATGTGTTTTTCGTGATTTCCCATCTAAATAAAGCTGCAGAAAAAATAGTTAAAAAACTAGAAATCCTCGGCAATTGGTCCCGAAAATTTGTTTTTACAAAAATTTGAGAAAATTGTTTTTAGGAGTAATCTGAGGCGCCGAGCACGAATCCGGCCTTGTTTTTCACTCAGTTTCGAACCCCGAACCCGGATACGGCATTTTTCGAAAATTAAAAAAATATTTTTTGCAGATATTGCTAAGTAAGGGCATGATTGAATTGTAGAACTTATTGCCTAGTTATTGCGATGAATACATGTGGAGACAGTTCAATGGGAAAAAGACATTGGCTGCATTCGACAACAGTATCGATCAGACTTCCCATTTTTACCTTGTGAATGCGTGATGCACATTTGGGTCCCTTAAGTTAACTCATATTGTTGCACAATTCAATCAACGCCTTAGCAATATTTGCAAAAAAAAAAAAAAAAAATTTAATTTTCGAAAAATGTTCGAGTCCGCCGGGTTTATGGTTCGAAACTGAGTCAAAATAAGGCCGGATTCATGCTCGGCGCCTCAGATTGCCCCTAAAAACAATTTTCTAAAATTAAAAAAAAAAAAAATTAATTTTCGAAGAATGTTCGAGTCCGGGTTTATGGTTCGAAACTGAGTCAAAATAAGGCCGGATTCATGCTCGGCGCCTCAGATTGCGGTACTTATACAGTTTGACCCACATAAAATCTTGTTTTTAATGATAAAAAAGCTGTTTCCAGGGGTTTCCGGGGCCGCTGATCATGAATATGAACTCTATTTGACGAATTTCCGGATCCCTAACCCGAAATTCAAACATTTATATTATGAGCATCACACCGGAGAATCATGTAGTACGTATTTTGGTACATTTAAAACCATTTTTGGAAAAAAAAAATTTCAAGTGTTCGAATTTCGGGTTAGGGGTTCGAAAATTCGTCAAATAGAGTTCATATTCATGATCAGCGGCCCCGAAAACCCATGGAAACACCTTTTTTATCATTAAAAAAAGATTTTGTATGTGGGTCAAACTGTATAAGTACCCAGATTGCCCCTAAAAACAATTTTCTCAAATTTTTTTTTTTTTAAATTTTCGGGACCAATAATCTATACCATTGCCGAAATCCTCGCCCTAATTATCAGAGTCATTCCTTACAAATTGCCCCTTTCCCTCTCTTCCCTTTCATCATTCATATTTTTCCCTCCTCCTCTCTCAATTTTGTTTACCTATTTATTCGTAAGAGAGGCAAACACATATCGATTGACTTATTTTACCGCTTTAACATTTCCCTTTTAAATTCTGCAACACATATAAACATTTTTGCATTTGCCAATAATAATGGCAACGCCGCCAAAAGCAAATGCGCTGATCGAAGCGGCCGGCAAGTTCAACAAACTGTTCATTATGCCGCCCAATCGGCCGACACGCATCAAAAAAGCGATGAACATTTTGTTTGGCCGCACCGAGGAGGAAAAACGAGTGACCGGCAATTTTGTGTCACGCATTGCGGTGAATTTTTGCGCATTTTTCCATCAAAATGAATTTGGAACTTACCGGGTTCCTAGTTTTGCCATAAAAAGAGTTTGATCACTGCAAATTCGAAATTGGAATCTCCGGGAAAAAATGCCGGCGATACTTTAAAAGTGGTTGCGATTTTTGAAATTTCTTAAAAACCAAAATGGTGACCCTTTTTTTGATCGAGTAATGAAAACTTGTTCCCGAGAGATTTTGGGCTTTCTGATACGAATGTGACACCAATTTTGACAAATTCCTAATCCCTTAATCAGAATTTGAACAAAAAAGTATGAACTCGAAAACTGAATGCTCGACTTTTTCGTGTTTGGTTTCTGAATTGCTCAAAATTGATGTCAAATTCGTGAACAGGAAGCCCCAAAATATCCGGGGAATAAGTTTTCACGAATTATAATCAGAAAAGATCTCGAAAAAGACTCCCCCTTTATAATATCAATAAATTTCAAAAACCGTCACTTTTAAGGGGGTAAACCCAACTCATCCAAACCCAACTCATCCATAGCACGATACGAGTCGTCGCCGTGGCATTTAATGCCACGACTAAGACCGTACAACCAAAAAATGCTACGACTAAGACCGTACAATCAAAAAATACTACGACTAAGACCGTACAATCAAAAAATACTACGACTAAAACCGTACAACCAAAAAATGCTACGACTAAGACCGTACAATCAAAAAATACTACGACTAAGACCGTACAATCAAAAAATACTACGACTAAAACCGTACAACCAAAAAATGCCACGACCGAGACCGCATAATCAAAAATGTCCACGGCCAAGACCGGCAGAATCAAAAATGTCCACGGCCAAGACCGGCAGAATCAAAAATGTCCACGGCCAAGACCGGCATAATCAAAAATGTCCACGGTCAAGACCACATAAGCAGAAAATGCCATGCCACGACCACATAAGCAGAAAATGCCATGCCACGACGATGACTCGCAGCGCTATGGATGAGTTGGGTATGGATGAGTTGGGTCTATGGATGAGTTGAGGGTGACTCCTTTTAAGTAGCGCAAAATGCCCATGGCAACCAAATTTTGCAGGAACGCAACCCCCGTCGTGAGGACATGTCGACCACGCAGGACTGGCCAAGTGTTTGGCCTACCGCGCAGTCCTTCCGTTCATCGGTGGTGCCGTTGCCCGTCCGCATGGGCTTCCGCCGTAGGCCGGAACGGTTCGCGCCAAAAGGGCCGTACGGGAACTTGGAATTGATGAAAATTCCCAACTTTTTGCATCTGACGCCGGCGCATGTGCAGCGCCATGGGCAGGCAATCAAAAGTTTGTCATTTTTCATTTAAAAATTAAATTATTCCGATGACAATTGGCCCTTAATTACGTCCGGACTTGGTAAATATCGCAGAATTGCGCTCCTCCCGGAAAATTAAATCTTTGGAAAGAAAATTTTTATACTTAAATTTCTGTTACGACTGTAATTCTGCGAATTGTACCTCTATTTGGGCCGTTGTTTTTTAAACTTCAAGATTTGGTGTCCTCGAAGCATTTTATTGGTAATACTGCCGATACCGTAATCATCGGTTTTACTGGTCCACAAAAATGACATGTCCTCCCCCCACTTATGGGTGAAAAATTTTGTTTTAAAAAATGAAAACTTGTTTTTGAAAGTCGATGACCATAAATACTGCATTTGCTAAATAATGATTTGTTGGTGTTGCAATGGTTGAATGCCATATTCTAATCAGCGTCCCCTAAAATCCCCAAGAAGCCTTAAATTGCAAAAGTGCCACCCCTTATTTTTGCTGTCACTAAATGTTGCCTATTTTTTTTTTAGAATTTTGCACCAAATTTCCCGAGGAGTTGAAGCAGGCCGACGTCAAGGAGCAGTACACGCCGTTGCGGTTGGTCTACAGCGACTACGTTCACCAGGGCAACAACATTCGGGACAAGCGAGCGCGTGAAGTGACCGCCAAAATTCAGCTGAACTCGTTCGGGCTCAAGGTTTTTTAACCAATTTCTAACATATTTATTCAAATTGGTTAAAATAAAGGCTCTAATGCACTTTATGAGTCCAATTAATTGACGGGTTTTTATACAATAACTTTGTTCATGTTCGAACAAACCATATCTTTTTGGTATCATTCGAAAGCACAAAGTCTAACGAAGCTAAAATATATAAAATCGCAGCGTTCAGGCAATTACCAAAAAAGATTTGATTAATTAATTAATTGCTGATTATTTTCGTTTGTAACTTTCTTAAAATGTTAGAATTCTCTTGTTTTCTCGTATTATTACATTATTCAGACTTTGTGCTTTCGAATGATACCAAACAGATAGGGTTTGTTTGAACATGAACAAAGTTATTGTATAAAAACCCGGGATTGTCAATTGATTGGACTCTCATAAAAGTCGATTGGACTCATAAAGTGCATTAGAGCCAAAATAAACTCATTTTTTGGGGGTAATTTTGGCGGTTCATTCATTGTTCATAAATCTGAGAGTAAAACTCAAAAAAATAAAAAAATTGCCAAAAATATAACGGTCATTCAAAATAACAACTAATGCAATTTTGTCATTATTAATTTTCAAAAGTCAAGAACTGTTTTAGGATACATGACTTGTGTTTTACAAAATGTTTTCATGCGAGTCGCCCGAAACTTTTGTTTTTATTTTTTTTGCTCTTCCGTGCAATGATTTTTTCTCCATTTTTCCTAAATTTTAGCACCGGGGCGGAAAAGCAGGGATTTGTAATAGTTTTTGCGCCGAAAACTGAATTCACAACCAGTGGAATTTTTAAAAAAATGTTTTTTCTTGTCCTAGGACACTCATGCGCACAACAAATGTCGTCAGTTGGTTGGCGATCGCTATGACGAGGAGACGGACACCGTGACCTTCAAGGCGGACAAGTCCGGTTTTTCTAACTATAATTGGATCTACGAAATATGAAAAACGAAACTTTTATGAGGGTATAGGCATATTTTTTTGGCAAAAATACTCCTTTCATATAATTGTACAAACTGGACCGAAAAAGGCCAGCCTTTCAAATTATCGTTAATCATTAGAGTTGGTCGGGACCGTGACCAAAACACGTAAAACTGAGTACCGAAGTCACGGTTTTGGCCAGTTTGACCATGACCGGGAAATTCCCAGTTTTTCAACCTGAAAAATCCCGGTTTACCTCAAAATTCCCGGTCCCGACAAACCCTAATAATTATCACATTTCATTTGTTAAATTTTTAAATTTTTCGTTATTGAAAGCAATTTTTTAAAATAATCTCAGCTGCCCCCTGCGGCGTCAGAACCTCGACTACATCGCATATCTGCTCACCGCAGTGTACCATGAGTCGCACCGAGTTGAACCATGGGAGGCGTCGATGGTGGACCAGGTTGGACGGTGGTGATGATGGGCTTGATAAAAAAGACAGGAATGTGGGGGAGTAGGCCTCTGCCAGAATTTTTAAAATTAATTTTCAGACAAATTCGTTGCCATAAAAAATATGAAAAATTTTTTTTTGTATTTTCATGTTTTCTACCCCCGCCCTTCGAGAAATTTTAAAAATTCATATTTTGTTGTTTTTAAGCTCACTGATCTCGAATAGCATTTTTAAAGTTATAGCGAATTACGAAATTTTCTTAGCTAAAATTGTCTGTCAAATAATTGCAGCACTTATTAATTAGGTAATTATTGTTTTTTTCTACCATCAAAAGGTGCTGGCTGTCAAGGAGAAGGAACGTCTGGAGGAGGAAGGCGAACCCGAGTCGGAACAGCAGGCCAAACTGATGATGGACCGAACATGAAAAAGGGCACCCAAAAATTAATTGTTTTTTTTTTGTTTTTGAAAGCCGTCATTGCATATACGATAATATAATAATACAGTGGGTTTCTGTGTTCCAATTTGTATCCATTTGATTGTTGAGGTTCTTTAATGCCTCGTCATATTGTTTTTTCATATTTTTTATTTTTGTTTTTTTTTAATTTGCATTTTGTAATAGCATTGTATCGTACGTTACCACTGCCACCCGCACTCAAACAAAATGGCCGAGCGTGAACGCCGGGCGCCACCACACCTGAACGTCGCCTCCAACTTCTTGGTGAGTTTTTGCATGGAAAAAACCACGAGTTTTGGTTCACCTATGTTGATAAGCATTAAACAGTGGTCGAATTCAGTGAAATTGCGGTCCAAAATTTAGCATATATGCCAAAAAATACCATGGTACACAATTTTTAGGCATATAAACGCAAATTTATAGGGCAAAAATATGGAAAAATGTTTGTTCAGCTGTGCTGGCCAATTTTTGAATATTGATATGATATCCGCTGATGCCCCCCCCCTGCCTCAAAAAAAAAACGAAAAATGTTACAAAAATTATTTTCACCTCGGCTTAAGTTTTCAAGTTTGTGCTAAACTCTTGTATCTCCAATTTGTTATGCAAATGAAATTTTATATTTTCCAATTTGCCAGGTTTACATGTGGAATGTGCCGGTGGGAATGCGCGGGCGCGAGCTCAAGGAGAAACTCAGTCAGCAAATCGGGCCGGTAATAAAAAGGGATGGAAAATATTTAAATGATTTTGTCCCCATTTTGCAGGTCCGTTTCGTTGAAACGTTCGAGGTGCGTTTATGCGCTTCGGGGTTGGGTTGGGCTGCAGCAAAAAAAAAAAAAAATTTGACAGTTTACAATCGAATAAAAAAAAAATCCCTTTTCATAGGGAAATTTAATTGTTGTGCCAAAGATTGTATTCGGTTTAGAATTTAAAAAACAAACCGAGTTTTATCTATTTTTTAAGAATTGAACTGCATATGTTCTGTATCGGGTGCATTACGATCCCCACATCGAAAATTGAAAAAAAAATTTCAAACAAAAATAATATTAAATTTAAGGCTATATTATTATTTATTCAAAATTGTTTTTTATTAAAAAATCTAACAATATGAATTTTTTTTAATTTTTGGGCGAAGCTGCTCATTTGAAATCTCTGGTGCACATTGCTCTCTGTATAATCTGTCGGTGTTTTAGGCGTGGAATTACAGACAAAGTGGCCATTTGATCGTCGAGTTTGGCTCGTTGGCTTCGGTGGAATTTTTTGTTGAGATGATGGCCGCCGATCGCATTCCGTACCTTCACAAGCCCGTGGGCTTCCAGGATCTCATCACGGTACACTTTTTCAAAAAAGAAAAAAATATTTTTTTTTCTGGCGGTTGGCGATTTTACACCGTTGCCATTTGTAGTATTTTTCCTTTTTGTGCATGTGGGTTGGTCAGCCGAAATTTTTTGTAAGGGGTCAATTTCTTTTTAAAAAAATAAAATTTCGGGAAGGAGGGGCCCTGCCCTTGAAAATTTTTTTTAATTGAAATATGGGCATTTCATTCCTCCCTCCAGCAAAAAATTTTTTGAAATAGAAAACTTTTCTATTTGATGTTTTCTTTCTTGAGCAGTTTTTTCAGAATTTTTTTGTCGACATTTGGCAATGAACTGCTCCAAAAACCTGTTAATTTCATTTGTTTTCTCAATTTTCATTTTCTTTTCTTTGCGCTGCACAGTTTGGTCGGCGTCAGTTCTTCGAGTTGGTCTACCGCGACACGGGCGTCGATTTGTTGGGCTGCGATGGCAATGTGAGCAACACCAGCACATTTTGGCACATCCATGCCTAATAAATCGATTTTGTTGCCACAAAAAAATAACATTTTTAGCCACCTTCCTCGGAATGGAACCGGCAAAGGCCCCGTGGGATGGCCGTTCGGAGTGCACTCGGCGGAAGTGGCAACGGTAAGCAAAAAAACACAATGAAATTTTTCAAAAATTCCCTTAAAATTTTTCAAACCATTTTTTCTTGAAATTTTCTTTGTACAAAAATGTTTTAGGGGGATTCAACTCAATATTTTGCATATGATGATTGAGTCTGTTTTTTCACAAAAATTTTCCTAAAATTTGCTGAAAAAATATTCAAAAATATTCTTGTAAAAAATTTATTTTTTTTCTTGAAAAATTCTAAGTTTTTTTGGGGGGAGGGAAGAATTAAGAAATTCCATCATCTCAACATTTTGTACATTTGCAGCCTTTCCGCGTCGGGCCGGCAAGCCGTACGAGCGTGTGCGCACCGGCGCTGCCGCGTCATCGTCGTCGAGTTGGCGCCGTCGGTCCGAGTCGCCGTCGCCAGTGATTGACACGAGTCCGTTCCCGAGCGCCGCCACCACCAACGGCACTCTTCGACGGGTAAAAAAATTTTTTTTTTTTGATACGACAAATACACAAACAGAGGCCCGTAGAAGACCAGGATTTCGGCCCTGGCGATGACTTTTTTCTTTTTTTGCGGCGATTTTTATAAATTGGTGTGTAACCTACATAGGCGCCGCTTGGGAAAAATAGAAATTTTTACCATTTTTTAAAAACCATGAAATTAATTATTTGTACAGTACCGAATATGCAGCGTAAAAAAATTAATTTATTTGAAAATAAAAATGACAACAAAATTATGGTTCATTTTTGGCTATTTCCCTCTCTCTCTCTCCATCTCTCTCTCTCTCTCCATCTCTCTCTTTTCTCCTTCTATCTTTGGACTCTCATTCCAACACATGCACTCTTTCTCCACGCACAAACACTCTCTTTCTTTTCCCAGGCTTCTCTCTCTCATCTTCCCGCTTTTCTTCCCTCGGCTTGCTATTCTATTCTATTCTATCGCTTACTATGTTTTTTTATAAATTCATTTTCTTTTGGTGGTCCGTAGCCGAAAACTTTTTTTTCTTTGTTCTATATTTCTTAATGCCAATTTTGTCTTTGCTTTTTTTTCAAATGGCTACGGGCCTCTGTTTTATTGTTTGTTTGTTGTTTTTCATTTTGTATTATGCCAAGTGCGACCCAGGGATGACTGAATACTGACTTTTTTGAATGATGGCATTTTCATGTCAAAATTGGTTTGAAATTCTAATTGCTAATTCATCCCTGTTTCGCCAATTGTTTGTTTTGCTGTTCTATTATTTGTTGGATGCATTTTTCCCTGGAGCTCCGTCCACCCAAACCCGGCAAAAATCTGAAAATTTTAAAAATTTATTTTTACGGAGAGGACCGAGACAAAAATGGCATGGGTCAGTGCCGTAATGCATTTATTGTAAAAAATTTTGTTATAAAAATTCAAATTTTTTTAAAATTTTATAAATTTCTTTTAAAAATATTTTTGAAAAATTGCAACAAAAAAATATAAAATAATTTTCTATTTTTTTATATAATTTTAAAGTTTTTTTATGATTTTTTACCCAATTTGCCATTGATTGTTATGCCAAAGGGGGACGGAACTGTCCAATTTTTGGAATGGCACTTCTGCCACCACCCATACACTTCATCATCATTTTGCACAAAATAAAAAAACAATTATTGTCGTGAGCAGGGCGGCGGTGGTCGCTCGCTGTACGGCTCGTACCGCCTCTACTGATGTGTGATGGATGATCTGCGGCGCTGAATACGGATTTTGTGCACACGGATAGAGAGGAGGGCATTGGCACTGCGTGGGGAATGAATGATGAGCCTTTGTGTGTGTGTGTAGCACCAATGAATGGCACACGTGCCGAGTGCATCGATTTCATTTTACAAAATTTGACACTTTTTTGTTGTTGTTTTTTTTGTTTTGCATCATTTGCTTTGTTCAAACGGAGTACTATTTCTTCATTCCCCTCTCATCTCTCCACCCTCCCGCAACAGACACTATTATTATTATATTATTATTATTTGATTTTATGTTAGGGTTGTGCGCGAGACTTCCGACTTTCTGAAAAATGAATTGGTTCGAGAAAATTTTTTTGTGTTTCCATTTTTTTAAATTTTCGTGGCACTCTCTCTTTCTCTGTCAGTCTCCTTTCTCTTAGCTTACAATTATCTCTCTCGCTCGCTCGGTCTATTTCTCGCTGTCTTTTGGCATTCTCTCTTTCTCGATCTGTCTCTTCTTTTCTCTCTGATTTTGTAAGTGTCTTGATCGGTCTCATTTTTTTTTGGCACGACCGATTGATCCTCATTGTTTTGTTTCTCGACATGGTCATTGTCCTCTGGTCCATCCTTTGATCCCATTTCAAATTGCCATTTTTTTTTTTTGGAAAGCTTCGCACAGCCCTAATATTTACTCCCCGTCCCCTCCCCTCCCCCCACATTTAATTACTCTCTCCATTTCATGTTAAAACTGCAAAATTCGAACGAATTCCATGTTTTGTCGTGTTAGTCGAAGCCCTAATAATTGGACATAATATTTTTTCATTTGTTGGGCAAGCGACTGACATAAAAGCATTTTGTTTGACATCTCTTCAAGTTCCACTATTATGCTTTTTTCCTTTTATGTAATGCACAAAAAATTCATTTTTTTTTTTTTTGCATTTTTTTTCTCTCATCTCAATAAATGTTCTTCGTTACTCATAATAATTTTTTAATAAAATTTTTTTTCTCATTAAAAACATTCAAAACAAAGTTCTGTTTCAATAAAAAAAGGTTATCAAGTCGGGTGCCAATACTTATATTACTCTTACGCCTTAAAATTACAACAAAAAAAAAGTTAACAAAAGCGCGCAAAAAAACACGATTTTTTCCCATTCTCTATCGTAAAAAGTTTGGTTCGAATTGTGGCATTCTCCAAATCATGGCACGTACTGAACTGATTTTAGCGCGCCCTTTGTTGATTTTTTTAAATTTTCGGGCATATGAGAAAAACTGAAAATTACCGAATGCGCCTAATAGTACCAATTACTTGAAATTAGGAATAAATCCGATTGCTTTTAAATGCCAAAGGTGATACGGTGCTTTTGGGTACCCTAATACTGTCCGTGTCTATTGTTGCCACTAAACCAACGATAATCTCATGAGTACGGTGCTTTTGGGGTACCATAATACCGTAATCTTCGGTCACCATTCTCACATTTCTTGCAAATTTTGCAAATGCAACTCATAAAAAATCTTTGATTGAATTTTCCCCAGTTTCTGTGGAGCACCGAGGCCGGACGAAAGCACATTTTGACCGTCGACGAACTGAACAGAGGCGGCACCGCGACAACAAAAGCGAAAACGGCGGGGGCATTCCAAGACAACAAAACGCAACAAAAGTTGTGTGCACGGGTCCAAGAAATGGACATTGAGGAGGGCGAAATTGTGGAGGACGACGGCGAGGAGGTGGTCAAAAATATTAAATTTCTATTTATTTTTTGACAGAAAATCTTGGAATTATGGTTTTACCAGAAAAAACTAACAAATTGAAATAGAAATTCAGTTTTTAAATTTTGTGGTGTGACGATATTGTGCTAACAATCAGCTCAGGGGAGCAGTCGTCCTTCCCCCCGTATTGTTTCTTGCTCTCAAAAATTTAAAAAAAACCAAAAAATTTTTTTTTGTTTTTCTAATTTTTATGATTTTTCAGAAAGGTTTTTCTTGAATTTATTATAAAAAATTTTAATGTTTTTTTTGATTCCAAGTTTTATAACTTTAAAAAAGTCGGCGCGTGAGGCGGGGGGGGGGGCGTAGTGAATTTACATGTCGGCGAATCATTGGGGTTTTGGATAGCAATTAGAAGGATTGGCCCGTTTCGATATTGGGAAGGGGATGGATGGCAACTTTTAAAAGAATTTAAAATATGCCATTTTATAGTTGGAGGATGGTGAAATTGTTATGCCGGTTGATGAAAATGACGACGACGACTACGGTGTCTTTTATTCTGCTGAGGGTGTCGGCGATGGCGCATTGGCGGACCGCTTCGAAGACGGTGAGCTCGTCGATGACGGGCCGTCTGTCATCCCGGCGGAACGGCACCGCGCGGAGGGCAACAAACGACGCTGTGCCAGTGCCATCGGCGCTTTTCGGCAGCGCTCAGCGACGACGACGGATTGCGGCGGGGATGATGCGCAAACGCAACAACGGCACGTCTTTTTCCGATCACCGCCGCCCTCGCAGGCAGCACAAATTGGTGAGAGAAAGTGATGGAGAGACAGAGGGAGAGAAGAGAGAAACAAGGAGGGAGAGAGTGAGAAGTGAAGCGGGAGTCAACGAAAAAGAAAGAGTACATAAAAGAGAGTGAAGGAAATGGAGAGAGAGAGAAGCGGTGAGAAGCGGGAATCAATGAGAAAAGGAATAGTATAAAAAGAGAGAGAAAGAGATGGAGGCAGAGAGGGACCAAGAGTTGCGGTGGGGGTCGGTTTAGTCTGGCCGTTTTAGTCAGGGGGTCGTTTTAGTCTGACAAGCTGTTTTTGTCCCACACGGATTCTATTGTGATTTTTTCGAAAAATGGAAATTTAATATCAAAACATATTTATCAATGAATTCCAACGAAAAAGTAACAAAATATTGAAAAATGGTTAAGGGCGCATTCTAGGTTTGGAAATTTAAAAAAAAAATTTTTTCGGGTGGGGGAAATGAAGTGCACCCTGAGAAAAGAGTTTAGCGAATGGAGTTTAGTGAGAGAAAATAAATGCAAAATGGGAGACTGTCTCTTTTTTACACACAGTTTCCTCCTCAATCGCCAACAAAAGAGGCAGCGAAAGCAGCAACAATGACAAGGCATTTTCGCACGAGTTGCAGCAGCGACTGCACAAACTGTTCGGCCCGCCGCCCATCTCCTGCTGCTCATCGAACTTGTTGGTGTCGTCGTCGTCGTCCTGCTCCACCACCATGTCACAACCGCAGCATCAGCCGCCGCCTCTGAAGTCGATGGGCACCGTCGCCAGCGGCCGACGGCAACGACTGCAGCAACAAGCTGCGCAACGAGGACGGCGTCAAGCGGCGGCGGGAATAACAGTGCCATCGTCGTGTGTGTTGTTGCACCAGAAACAGCAGCATAAGGTGTGATCCGTATGTTATAACGCATGTCCGTCCGGATTCTGACACTTTTTGCGCCGGAAATTCCGCGTTTTGGCAATTTTTATGAAAATGTCGCCAAAAAGCGGAATATTTATTGGTTTTTTAACTGTGTTTAAACGTGAAAGAAGTTGCCGAATAAATAATGCATTTGTGTCATTCGAGATATCATACAATCCTAGGAGAAAGTCTTCAAACGTCGTGCTCTTCCACACACTGTCGGCACAAAGAATTGCCACAACAACAGCAACATTGTTGTTGTTGCCAACTCATGGGTTGGTTTAATGGATTCATCTTTTATTATCTCTTCCAAAGAGTCATGCTTTTTATAGTATCGAGAAAATTAAATTTAATCAAAGAAATACTTTTTGTGGGAGTCGAAAATGTGGACCGAAAAACAGGAGTTTTGGTTGGAAAATCGGCAACATGGAGTTGGAAAGGGGGAACTAATGGGCGGGAAAGTGCTTAAAACAATTAGGCATTTGGCTTTTCAAAAAAACGCTGAGAAATTTTTTGAAAAACTTTTTATTGTTTCTAAATTTTTTAATTTTTCCGGGGGGGGGGGACTGATCCGGGGTCGGGCATGTGCTGCTCCCGTTTGTCGCGATGGACACTTTTTTATTTAACGGATTTTCTTTAAGTTCAATTTTTTTTTTCTATTTTTCTTGGATTTTCTTTTATTTTGATTCAAATCTCTGAATATTTAAATTCCTTTTTTGCTATAAGTGACAGAGTTTTTGGTAGATTATTTTTTTTAATAACAGGTTTTCACGGTTTGAGCGCACCTCGTTTTGATTTGCGACGTTTCGGTACAGTTTTTTCAAGGTGGATATATTTTTTTTGAATTCTCATTCCTAATTTCTTAAAACGAATCTTAAAAATTAACAACGCCCCCTTGTCTGGCAAATATTTGAAAATTTTTATTTTCTATAAATAAAAAAAAATTATTTTTACCTGAATTTGAAATGGCATTGAAAACTGTATCGAAAACGGAGCAAATCAGAAGCGGGGTGAAGTCATGGGGCTTTCCTATAGGCTAGCATCATCAACCGTCGGCAAAAGCACCTGCCTCCGCTGAGCATGGCCAGTGTCAATAGCAATAATGTCAATGTTCTGCTACAGAAGAAGCACAAGCAGTACCAGCACCAACACATGGACAGCCCTTTCAACATCAGCGGCAGCAGCAGCAGCGGACGTGCCAGTTTCGGCGGCGGCAAAAGCAAATGGTGGCGCAATGTGATGTGCGGCGCCGGGCGCGGTGGTGCCAAGCAAAGGCATGTGTGTTGAGTGCCGAAAAATGGCCATTTAAAAATGATGAGAGCCAAATGCCAAGGTGCTCACCGCCCGCCTTTCGAATCATGTGTAGTGCCGAAAATGGCCATTTAAAAATGATGAAAGCCAAAATACCAAGATTCCCAGCACTAGCCCTTCAAAAAAAAATTGTTTTTTTTTGAAAATTGGCAGTTTTTAATACTTGCATATCCACTTCCCAAATCAGAACCTGATGAAAAGTCGAAGAAAATTTGGTTTTCGGCTTTGGGTTCGAATTTAGTTGAGGTTCAAAATTAGCCAAAATCAATGTTTTATCGTAATTATTACCCCGTAAACACCTTAATTAAAAAATTTTCACATCGTCGACTCTTCGAAATTTCAAAATGTTCGTTTTTTCAGTGAAAATTGGCCCAGAAAACGGCGACGCGGCGGCGTCGACACTTTGGACAATGGGCACCAAAACGGAGGTGGCGAAGAGGTGACGGATGGGCTTTATGAGAAAAATATTGCTATTCTCAAACTCATATTTAAAACTTGTCCCTCCCCTTTTTTCCCCGGGGTAAAAGTTAAAAATTTTCCAAGAAAAATCATAGATATTTTTTAAAAGAAATTCAAGGGGAAAAAATTGAAAATTTCTAACATTTATTGAAATTTTATAAAAGATTCGAAGGATTTTTGAAAATTTTATGATTTTTTTTTTGCTTTGAATTTTGTTATAAAAAATTTGAAGATTTTTCTTGAAAAATTTCTAAGTTTAAAATTAAAAAAAAATTTCGGCGAAATTTTGTCCTGTTTTCTTTTCCCCCATTATATTCTCCTCAACATCGCCAGGTGATCACGCTTGACTCCGACTCGTCTTCCTCCTCCACCTCTGACAACAATGCGCGCAGCGCTGCCGGTGCCATTGCCAACCTGCGCATTTCGGCGGCGACTGCCACCGCCGCCGGTGGTGTGCGCCGCTCTTCGTCCTCATGCTCCTCCGTCGATGGCGCCAAATCCGCCGGCGTCGAATTCGCACCGCCGCCGACGGCACCGGCACGCATTGGCTGCTATCAACGCCGGCGCAGCAGTGGCAGCAGCCGCACGGGCAGCAGCAGTTCGTCTTCCGCAGCGCCGTTCCCGTCCAGCACCACCACCACCACCAACTCGTCGGCATCATTCTCTTCCAACACGTCATTGTCCAACATTTGCTTTGGCACCGCCTCTCACGGCAGCAGCAACAACAACCATGGCGTCGTCGCGTTGTGTGCCCGTGACCGTGATGATGATGATGACGGTCTGAAGGATGTCGCGTTGCCGCCCATTTGCAACGATGAGGACGAAGATGATGATGACGGTGAACTGCTTGAAAGCGTTGGCGGTGAAGATGATGATGACCTCGACAACGTTATTGAGGTGGTTTATCGATCGGTTGCACACCAATAAATTTGTTATTGATTGATATGCTCGTTGATCGACTGATCAACGGCTCTTGGCGGACTTTTTGTTTTGAAGCAATGAACTTTATGTAAAAAATGGCAGGAATTCTCCATATGGAAAAGCAATTTGACCGGATTTTTTGCTGCGATTTGGATTCTTGTTTCTTTTTGCCTTATTATTGGGCTTTTATCGCCCGTCCAAAAATTTTAATCATTCTACCAAAAAAGCAAATTTCGCATTTTTAAAAATTTTACAAAAAATTAAGAATTTTTAAATATAGTTTTTAAACCTTTTTCTGTTTGCTACAAAGTCTAATCTGCAATTAATCGCCTTAAAGGCGAATTGGGTGCCAAAAAAATCTGGGTCTGATCACTCCAAACATTTTTCCCTCCTCTGATCACCTCTTTCAACATCAGATTGACCAAAGTGCGCCGCCGACTGTTCATCGCCACCAGCCACAACAACAAAATGATGCTTCGCAAATGATGGAAGAGGATGAGGAGTTGGATTGGGACTGGGAGTTTGAACTGGTCGAACATGAAGGCTTCAAGCTACAGCCGACCGCCGCTTCCGATTTGTGTTCTGCTGCGTTGACAGTGCCTTCGTCATGTTCGGTGCCGGCAGCGAGCAGTCCATGTGATCAATCGGCGAGTTCCATGGCGGCGAGCAGTCCACAAAACCAACCGGCGACTTCCATGGCAATGAACAGTCTTAGCCCATCGGCGACTTCTATTGTGGCGGCGAGCAGTTCGAGTCATTTGGCGACTTCCATGGTCGCTAGCAGTCCACGGGGCCAACCGGCGAATGCCATGACTGCGAGCAGTCCAAACCAATTGGCGACTTCCATGGCGGCGAGCAGTTCTAACCAATTGGCGACAACAGCGAGCCGTTCGAGTCAACCGGCGACGGCGGCTGTTGATGCCGGCGACAACGGCCAACAAGAGGACGGCGAGTCTCTGCGGCGAAGACTACAAAAGGAGGCGGAGGAGCGGGAGATTTCACGTCTGTTGGACGGCGACGAGGATGGCGAGAATGTTGTTGGTGGTGGTGGTCCGGTGCAACAACGGTTGTTGGACGAGCGCATTTTGGACGAAGATGAGCAGATAATAAGCAGTTGTGGCGGGGACGACGACGCCGACGGAAGGGGCGAAATGGTGCGCTTTTAATGCATGGCTTTCACAATAAATGGGATTAGACATTAAATCTTAGGGCCCAAAAATTCAAAATCGTTCAAAAAAAAGGCCAGAATCGATTCTAAATATCTCATAAAATGATGAGGAAAATGTGAATTAATGGCGGCGTGTTTGTCATAGCTTGAAAAAAGGAATCTCCTGACTTATCCGGGGGATTTTTAAAATGATTGAAACCTGCCAAGTTTGGTACCATTCGAAAGCTCTTGATGAGCTAAGTCTAAAAATCAGAGGATGAAGTCGATCCGACCTCTACAAACTGGGTTTTAAACCGATTTAACCCACGAAAACTGACCATAAAGAAAATGAACATTTTTGAACAAAATTGGTATCATTCGACAGCTCTTGGCGAGACAAATCGAGCCTAGCCTAAGATGATAATGCACGAAAATCGTTTAGCCTTGAATATCGAGTATTGCGCTAAAAAACCGCCGCACACTCGACTACGGCGGCCAGTAAGTGGGGCGAGACTACGGGCTACGGAAGAAGTCCGCGCGTGATCCGCAGGCGGTTGACTGATTGGCGGGGGCCCTTCGGGCCCCCGCAGTAGAGACCGGCGCAGGACAGGATCCTGCGCAGGATTTTGAAGGATCCCAGTCCGCAATCCTGCATATTTTGGAAAATACAGGATTTGCAGGATTAATCCTGCCGGACCTGTCCTGTAAAAAATTTTGAATTCCAATCCTGCAACAGGATCCGCAAATTTGAAATTTCCGGTCTCTACCCCGCAGTCAACCGCCTGTGGCGCTCGTCAGACTTCTTACTCCGCCCTCCGTCTCGCCCCAGTACTTGCTCCGTCTTCGCATGCTCACTTTTGCGAAATTTTTGCTTTTAAATGGTTATTTATTTTGGTACTTGGTACTGAAGTGTCCATTTTCTCTGGGACTCAGTTGTCCCAGTGCTTAGATGGCATTGGTTCGAGTTTATACCTTGTTTTTTAGACTTAGCTCATCAAGAGCTGTCGAATGATACCAATTTTGTTCAAAAAATGTTCATTTTCACTTGTTTTTTGTCCAATTTTATGGTCAGTTTTCGTGGGTTTAATCGGTTTAAAACCCAGTTTGTAGAGGTCGGATCGACTTCATCCTCTGATTTTTAGACTTAGCTCATCAAGAGCTTTCGAATGGTACCAAACTTGGCAGGTTTCAATCATTTTAAAAATCCTCCGGATAAGTCATGAGTGCCGAAAAAAGCTATTCTTATTTTGTCATAATTTGTTCGGATTATAGAGTATATTTAGTAAGATAGATTTTTCAAAGAAAAATGCAATAAACGTGAAACAACAACTCAATCACTGTTCAAATTTGATACTTTATTTATTTTTCCATGAAATATGGCAAGTGTTCGTTCCACTGATTAGTATTTTCCTCATCGTTTTGTTTCCTTTATAATCAGTTTTGGCCGTTCTTCAATGCCTTTGAGTTTTGGCCCTATGATTAATAATTTGCATGAATGCGTGTGTGTGTTTGCAATTTAACACACTTACACGTTTTATGTAACTGAATTTTGCGTTCTTTTTTGGTTGGACTCCATTTGAGTAAGCGCTCATAATTTTATTTAAAAAATACCCGAAAAGAGATATACCTATTATATTTTATGGGTTCTATGACACTCTTATAAATATTGTTGTTCTCTATTTCCTTCATTTTTCTTGCTTTCTTTTGTAAAATCATTACGTTTCATCCCTCCTCTTCCCTTCCCTTCCCTCGCATCTCACCCCCGCCCCGCAGCAAAAGAATTAAAATCAAAAAACTGAAAGTTTCTAGATTTCTAAGTTTTTTCTGTAAAAAATAGAAAATTTGAATAACTTGTTTATTTTTAGGAAATCTGTTTTGGAAAATGCTTATTTTTTAACCAAACAAAAAAATTAAGAAATAGTTTTAAAATTTATCGGAGGGCGGGGGCGATGTGTGATGGGGGCGGGGTGAGCTGATTTATGTGCCGCCTCCCCTATTATGCATTTTCCTCTATTAGGTTGAGGAAATGGAGGACTCAGACCACAACGACGGGCTCAACTTGGTACGTACATCTCTAATGCTTAATAAGCCATTTTGCCGGTTGTTTTACACCGTTTTTTATTTGTTTGTCTCTGTTTGTGTGAGTAACAGCTCACTTTTGGCACTATTGGAGTTTGGGACACAACTTTCATGGCATTTTTTCTCATGAACATTGATTTTCGAGGTCATTGATCAAGAACCTGACATCCATTTTGGCCAGTTTTCGGATCGCGAACACAAATTTTGCATGAAATTCACATTTGCGATGAATTTGTATAAAATGTAATTCGTCAATGCCGTACTTATTTAATGTGTATTAAAAAACTGCGTTTGGCCCTATGAATTTCGAAAAACAAAAATTTTTTAGGGTTCCCTTTCCGTCCGTAGAAATGGATGTAATTTTCGTGATCACTGACTGATCACAGCTGCCTCTGGTTTTCAGAAATTAAAACGATTTTTAATTAAATTTGCATTAATATTGAGCCCCAATCTGCAATAATGCATATGCACCTATCATTTTTGTGTTACTGCACCCGTTTAATCCCTTTTTCGAATTTCCATTTTTTATATATTTTTTAAATTGAATTTTGTGCCCTTTTCAGTCCATCCGTCGTTTGTCTTGCATGTCGTTGAACGCTGACGATGAACAGGAGGTGGAGGAGGAGGGCGAGGAGGAGGATGAAGAAGAGTCGGTGGCCGAATATCCCGTGCTGGAGATTCGCAATGTGAGCGCCATGAATTCTCAATTTTTAATTTAAAATTAATTAATTTAAATTTAAAATAACAATTTTTTATTTTATGCTATTTTTTACTAGAGAATTTATTTGGAATTATTTGAAAATGAATTTTATTTTTGCTAAATTCAATCGGCTCTCCGTGTCCAATTGCGCCCTTTTTGTCGCGCAAATGGTCCTTGAGGGCCGTAAATCAATGCCAACACTCTCTCCGCTTGTGTGCCATTTCGAAAAAGGCACGGAATGCGCCTGGCGGGGAATGCGTCTGAATGTTTCTGCAAAGTGTTACAGGACAAAACTCAAATTATTTTTTTTTAATTCTTTTTAATTTTTCAGTACCAAATTTCATGATTTTCAAATTTGCTTTAGCCGTGTTCGTCTAAATTGCAAAATTTTAACCTTTTTTAAGGCACTTTAATTATTAATAATTTTTACATTATTTTAAATTAAATTAAACAAAATTATTTTTTATTAATTCCCTTCCCCCCCCCGTTTTGCAGCTGTGCCACGGCTTTTCCCTGGACGCCATACATAAACTGTTGCAGCGTTCGATTGGCCCCGTGCCGTGCGCAGTGTCCGTGTCGTCGACCCACGCGCGCTTCCACTGCGACTGTGGCGCGGAGCGGGCGGCGCGCTTTCTCTACGCGGAGTTGGACGCCGCGCGGCGTACGCTGCTGCTGGGTCCTGCGCCCGAGTTCCACGCCAGCCGCGAGTGATGGTGGGCGGGGGGCAGTAGCGTTTCGGCGCCCACCATGGGAATTTTTAGTGTTTCGGCGCCTAGATTTTGGCGCCAGGAATTTTGGGATGTCAAAAAATATTAAAATTTGCTAAGTATATTTTAATTACTAACTGCTTTTTTAAAAAACGACATTTTAATACAAATATTAATTTAGACATTTTTGAGTTACAGTTTTTTATTAAAAAAATATTTTGATTAAAATATATTTGATTTTATATTTAAATCAATTACCGTATCACAGGTGGAGGGGGGAAAGAGAAACGGACAATCGCCGACGAGAGAGCACATGCAAAATGGAGTGGCTGGCGCAGACGAGAAAGGGAGTGGGAGACAGAGAGAGAGACAGAGTACGCGGAAGTTGTTTTTTGTATTTTGCGTCAAATTTTTCCAAAAAATTTCTGTATGACAAAAACAAACGCTGGTCCACTTTGTGGTCAAGTGGTTAACAGCGCATTGTTCCGCTTTCCCACACGAGGTTCGGATCCCCGTGCGAGGGTTTCGTCATTTTCCCATTTTAATTTTAATGGCACTTTTTGTTGTACAAAGAATTGACGCAATTTTTTCATGGGTTTACTTCTGCTACATCCACTAATTAGCGTAATTACAATTTTGTTGTGTTATATGATGCCCAAAACCACGTGCCTTTTTTTGTTTGCCATTTTTGTTTTTATTGTCTCACTTTTCTCACCAAATCTTTTCCAAATTCGTTCTCAAATATTCATTCACACACATTTTTAATTCACTCATTTCCATATGGTAATTATTATTATTTTTATTGTTTAATTTAACTCATTTTTCCATTTTTTTTTGTTTCTCAGGCCTTTTGAAAAAACGAACAATTTCAGATCACATTTTTGTCATTTTAACTAACATACATGCCTGTTATTATGATCTGATTTGAATCTATATATCGATAGGAAGCAAAGGAAAAAACACCAAATATGCCATTTTAACTCATAATTTTGAATAATTTTTCTCTTTTGTTGGTTAATTATTCCTAAAGTTGGACAATTATGGTATAATAAATGATAATTTCTAAAATCATTGCTTTGATTATTAACATGAAATATCCGGAAAATTTAATTGAGTATTGGTTATCCAATTTTCACATTAATATTTAATTGTCCAACTTTGAATTTTTTGCAATTTAATCCACTGAACTTTTTAGCAGTTTTAATTTTTTTTTTTTCATCTCAAAATAAGCATAATGAAATACCTAACACCAAACATATTTTTGATTGTTTTTTAATAATGCATTCCTCTAAATTTGATCAATCACAATTTTTTGTTTTGCTTTTCGTTATTTAATTTTATTATAAACACTTTTATAGGGAAACCAACGGAAATTCTCTCACTTCCATATTTTATGCTTAAATGCGATTTGGACCCATTTCGTTCCGAGGCCAATTCCATGTCACGAATTCTTAGTTCATGAACCGTGAGCATGTCTCTTAACCGATTTTCTGGTCGGTCTAAATTTTGGTCAAATCTCGGCTATGCCAATTTTGACATTCCAAAATTTGGCGATGGCGATCAGGCCCTACCTTCTTCAAATAATTATTTGGCCACAGATTTGTACAATGGCGCAAAAAAAAGTTTTAACGGGATTTTTCCCGGTCAAAATACTTAGGTACTCAGTTGTACGTGTTTTTCAGTACCCGGTCCCATACAACTCTAGTTTAAATACAAAATTTTTAATAAAAATAAAAAGTCATTTATTTAACGACAAATAAGACGATAAATTTTGTAAGTTAATAATTTGTGTACAACGATTGGAAGTGGAATAACTAACAGCAAAATAGTGCTGTTCGAGACTGAAAACACGAGACTTTTTTCAATAAAATTTTTTGTTAACTTAAAAATTGATTAATTCTTTCGATAATTAAAAAATCATTTTCTAAAACTTTTCCTAACAAAATATTTCTTTTTTTTGGTTTTGATTCAATACATAGGTACATACAAATTTATCAATACAAAATCCCACAAAATTGGAAAAGCTTTTTTTCTTCGTGGGTTGAATTTTCATTGCCGCACTGGAGCATCGGGGTTAGGGCTGGGCGATTTTTTTAATTCAAAAAGATTTGTTAATTCTTATTGTCTTTAATTTTTGAGGCAATTAAAAATAACAGGAATTTTGGGGTTCCGGAGGCGCTTGGTGGGGAAAATTTTGAAATTTTATTGTTTAAATTCGCAATTTTAAGCTGGTCAATTTTGAAATGGCCATTGATGAGGGAAAGGGGTACACATTAACCAAAATTTTTAGGTAATCCTGAAGAGGGTAGGTTTTCATTAAAAAAATTCCTTTTTTTTTAGAAATGAGTGATTGTTGTTTTTCAGGGTCCGAGAATTGAATTGTGAAATCCATTTCGACCCAACTATAGCCCGCACCGGGACTCGAGAGTAAAAAGTCGAAAACTGAATTTTGAACAAAAGCTGGACCAAACACAACAGCCAAATAATTTATTCGAGCGAAAGAATCAACAAATAAAAAGGAGTAGCAGCACTTTGAGGCTCTCGCAACGAGTAATTCAGCCATTTCTCGACAATTCATCCACTTTTACTGCCGGAAGCCGCTTAGACTGCAGTGAAACCCTAAAGGGGGGAAAGGGTGTCTGGTGACAACTCGTACAAAAGGAAGGCACAACTCGTATCGATGTCGTCTGTAAACAATCTGTTGGCCCTCGGGCGGAGATGCCCTAAATTAAAGCGAAATTTTAAATTAAATGACACCAACCGAAGAAAAAAGGGTACGTGTCTAGTTTACGGGACACATTTCACATACATTTCCAGATGCCTATAAATGTACTAATTTTACAACGAATTTGACAGCTTCCTGTGCCAAGGGTACACTCATAGGCATATTTATGCCCATGAGGGTAGCATCTGTAAAAATTTTAGAATTTCACATATATGATTCAAAATGAGCTAAAGGAGTACGGAATTGGTTGAGATGGATGCTGTATTCGTCATCAGCGACCTCGAAAACCCCTTGAAATTTATTTTCATTTTTCTTTAAAATGTTTTTGAAATGTATCCCGTAAACTTGACAAGTACCAGCAAAAGATGTTTTCCTCACTCGGAATGTCATGATAAGGCTCAACGTTGACATTGTTCATCAAATCATTCAAATTTCTGTCCTCCCATTGTGCCGTCGCCGACTGCCCAATTTGGCATCGCTTCATCACCCAATGATTACAATTAGCTGATTCATCATTGCTCAACAGTGTCAACTGCTCATTGGTTTGTTCGTTCATCAATTCAAATTGATCAATTGGCATTATTGATTTGGGCTGTCTCAAGTGAATAATGAAATTGACCGCAGTGGTGGCACAGAGAAATGCCTAAAACAATTTGGGGAATGCAAATGAAACTCGTACAATAAAAACTTTTTACTAAATAAAGAAGCCTAAGCTTAGGTCCAAGCAAGCCTAAGCCTGGCCTAAAGCATAGAGGCCTAGCCTAAGCCATTGTACGAGTTGTTGCCTTTTGTACCACCTGTCATGACACCGAAAAACCAAAAGGCAAAATCAGTCGTTTGCCGAAAATATGGATTAATGGCAACTTGTACAAAAGGCTTATGGTATAATAAAAAAAACAAAGCCTAATCTTAGACGGACGACACCCAACGCGTACTAGGCCAACTTGTACTGCTCCAACTCGTACTGTTTTTCGACAAAAAAAAACGTCACAACATTTGTCAAAGTCGACCAAATTAAACATTCTTGGTATTAGTCGATATCACTAACAGTTTTTCTCTATCTATATACCTGCAAAATACAAGAAAATTTTATTGCTTTTCAAAAAAGTAATGACCAAAATCAAAAAAAAAAAAAAAAAAATTCTCGTCCATAACTTTTTTCAAACTTGATCAAATTTGCTGAAACTTGGCATGTAGATAGAGAACTTTAAGGGCTATTGAATGATACCAATAATATTTTTTAATTTAGTCGACTTTGACGGTTTTTTTGTTGAAAACAGTACGAGTTGGGGCAGTACAAGTTGGGTTCTTCCTAATCTTAGAACTAAGTTTAAACCTAAAGCTTAGGCCTAGTCTAAGCCTTTGTACGCGTTGTCGTGACACTGAAGCTGTGGCCACACCTCTTTGAATAAGTTGATCCATTCGTCGACGTCAATGTCAATTGGTGGATTGTGGTGAAAACAAATGCAACGCAATCGCTTCGGGCGTCCATCTTTGCGCGGAATGTGCAACCATTCGGTCACCGCTTTTCGAGCAATCGCATTTTGCCAATTTTCATAGGGGAACAAATTGCTGGTTTCCACTGATGCAATGCCAAGATCGGAGAGAATTGTGGGCGAAATGTGGAACAACATGTCAATGCTGCCACAGCCAATCAATTCCAGGTGGCGAATGTTTGGCACAAAAATGGGCAACATTTGTTGGACCAGAAAATGCCAATCCGGCCGGGAAACCACTCGCTGTACGGAGGCAGGCAGATCCATATCCAAACGCAAATTGATGCCTTTGTCAAAAATGTGCCGATTGGAACGGAGAAATTCACAGACAGGAGAGCAAATGTTGCTGAAAAGCGGGAGCGGATAATGTTTAGGCTAATAGTACGGATGGTACTTAACAAAATTTACTAATGATAATTAGGGTTGTAAATACTATGATTTTCCAAATTTTAAGAAAGGGGCTCAAAAATAGCATTTCTACGTTAAATTTTTTGATTTGGTGAAGGTCTTTAGTGCAAGGCAGTTTTTAAAGCATATTTTAGTGCATATTTGGGCATTTTTCGAGTTTTTTGGGCATATTTGAAGGATTTCTCGGCTTTTTAGGGTTATTTGGCATTTTTTAGTGCATTCAACTTACAAACCTACTAATGATTATTGGCACTGATATCAAAAACTATAAAAACACATTATAGGTTTTTTCCGATCTGATTTTTCGAATTTTTGTTCGAATCAAGGATTCTGGGTTCAAATTTGGTCGAAATCAATGTCAGAATCCGAATTTCCGACCCTGAAAAGCCATAAAATAATTTTATTTCGGAAAAAATTTTCATTTTTTCGAAAAGGGTTGGGGGAGGGGGTACCATCTGTACTATTATTACCCATTTCAATTGCTTATATGCTTTTTTGTTTTTGAATACCGAATGTGAAGGTCCTTAAAGTGAATTTTGCTGGGCAGCGGACGGTCGGGCAATGGAAATTCTTCCGATTTGCGCTCGACAATTATTTTCGGTTCGCCGAAGCCCTTGAAAATTGTAGCAACAGTTTTTTAATGATTTTGATTTCTATTCGAATTCGGAATTAGTCAAAATGAGTCAGATTCGTGATCAGCGACCTCGAAAACAACCGGAATTAAAAAAAAAAAATTTTTTTCAAAAATTCCAATTTTATCAAAATTTCGGAATTCCAATGATTGTCCAAAATGTTTTTGGAAATCGTAATTCCGACCCCAAAAATGTCGGAATTCCGTGCCATCTCTGTGGGTAATATCAACTAAATTATTACCCAAATTGTTATTCTTCTCCAAATTGTCAAATCGCTTTTGCCATCAAAATGCGTGTCCACCAGTGCATCAAAATGAGGCGAAATCAGTGCCAATTTGAGACCAAGTTGAGCATGGTCAAAAAACGGCAGAATGTCCATCAAAACGTCGTTACAAATCCAACTGAAACATTAATTTTTTAAATTTTCCAAAACAATAGGCATATCACTGGTAAAAATGATTTTGGGTTTAAAAATAAGGGCAAATTCCATCTCTAGGTAATACTGTCAATGGTCGAAAACTTGAATTTTCGTACTTTTGTTCGAATCCGGGTTCGGTTTGGGCACTTCCGTGTTTTGCTACCTCCGCCTCGAAAAAATTAAAAAATTCATTAGGTTAGGTTAGGACTAGGTTTAGGGTTGCTTCGACCTGGGCTCTCATATTTTACAAACTAAAGCCTAAGCCGATCGTGATCAATGTGACCGTGAAAGTCGCAATATGAATTTTTAAAATCTTTCGAGGGGGGGTGGGGGTAGCAAAACCGAAATGCTTATTTTCTTAATTTTTAATCCAAAAAAAAAGAATTGACTCACATTTTCCTCAAAGTTCGTTTCATTTTCTTGCCCAATAATATGGCAGTCACAAATGAACCGTGCGATTGTTTTGTTGTTATTTTACAATGTCAGAAGGAATGAGAAGGGAAAGGATAAACACCAAAGTGTCGTACATAAAAAAAGAATAACATTTAAGAAAAAATAACGTAAATATTTAAATTTTGGGAAAAGAAAGTACAGCAAAAGTACAAGAACAAAATATAATATTTAGTTTCCTAGTCCATGAGAAAATTTGCCGAGTCCAAAAAAACAACCTTTTTTGTGGTGCAAAAGTACTGCATAAATATTGAATCGACCAAATCTTAAATTTAAAAGGAATAATTTTGGAACCTGCGCTGCCTAACGGCGGTGCTTAAAATCCATAACGTATGATGAGATGACGCACCTCGTTTTTTATTTTGTTTAAATTCCAAAGTTTTTTCAAGGTGGATATATTTTTTTTTGAATTATCATTCCTAATTTCTTAAAACGAATCTTAAAAATTAACAACGCCCCCTTGTCTGGCAAAATATTTGAAAATTTTTTATTTTCTATAAATAAAAAAAAAATATTTTTACCTGAATTTGAAATGGCATTGAAAACTGTATCGAAAAACGGAGCAAATCAGAAGCGGGGTGAAGTCATGGGGCTTTCCTATAGGCTAGCATCATCAACCGTCGGCAAAAGCAACTGCCTCCGCTGAGCATGGCCAGTGTCAATAGCAATAATGTCAATGTTCTGCTACAGAAGAAGCACAAGCAGTACCAGCACCAACACATGGACAGCCCTTTCAACATCAGCGGCAGCAGCAGCAGCGGACGTGCCAGTTTCGGCGGCGGCAAAAGCAAATGGTGGCGCAATGTGATGTGCGGCGCCGGGCGCGGTGGTGCCAAGCAAAGGCATGTGTGTTGAGTGCCGAAAAATGGCCATTTAAAAAATGATGAGAGCCAAATGCCAAGGTGCTCACCGCCCGCCTTTCGAATCATGTGTAGTGCCGAAAATGGCCATTTAAAAATGATGAAAGCCAAAATGCCAAGATTCCCAGCGCTAGCCCTTCAAAAAAAATTGTTTTTTTTTTTGAAAATTGGCAGTTTTTAATACTTGCATATCCACTTCCCAAATCAGAACCTGATGAAAAGTCGAAATTTGAAAATTTGGTTTTCGGCTTTGGGTTCGAATTTAGTTGAGGTTCAAAATTAGCCAAAATCAATGTTTTATCGTAATTATTACCCCGTAAACACCTTAATTAAAAAATTTTCACATCGACTCTTCGAAATTTCAAAATGTTCGTTTTTCAGGTGAAAATTGGCCCAGAAAACGGCGACGCGGCGGCGTCGACACTTTGGACAATGGTCACCAAAACAAGGAGAGCGAAGAGGTGACGGATGGGCTTTATGAGAAAAATATTGCTATTCTCAAACTCATATTTATTTTTGAAAATTTTATGATTTTTTTTTTTGCTTTGAATTTTGTTATAAAAAATTTGAAGATTTTTCTTGAAAAATTTCTAAGTTTAAAATTAAAAAAAAATTTCGGCGAAATTTTGTCCTGTTTTCTTTTCCCCCATTATATTCTCCTCAACATCGCCAGGTGATCACGCTTGACTCCGACTCGTCTTCCTCCTCCACCATAACGTATGATGAGATGATTTTTTTCATTTTTTTATTTTGTTTAAATTCCATAATGAATTCGAGGCCCAAAAATTTATTCATAATTCATGTGGTAAAAAAATGGATTGAAATTAAATAAAAAATTTCTTGAATTTTTGCTTCGAAATTTTTAATTTTGATATAGAAAATTCCTTTTTCTGAAATTCACAATAACAATTTGGCGAAGAAATTCATTGAAATTTTTATAAAGCATTTTGATTAAAAATGTTGGCGCCAGCACCACCACCACCACTCGTCGGCATCATTCTCTTCCAACACGTCATTGTCCAACATTTGCTTTGGCACCGCCTCTCACGGCAGCAGCAACAACAACCATGGCGTCGTCGCGTTGTGTGCCCGTGACGGTGATGATGATGATGACGGTCTGAAGGATGTCGCGTTGCCGCCCATTTGTAACGATGAGGACGAAGATGATGATGACGGTGAACTGCTTGAAAGCGTTGGCGGTGAAGATGATGATGACCTCGACAACGTTATTGAGGTGGTTTATCGATCGGTTGCACACCAATAAATTTGTTATTGATTGATATGCTCGTTGATCGACTGATCAACGGCTCTTGGCGTACTTTTTGTTTTGAAGCAATGAACTTTATGTAGGTGATTTTTTTCATTTTTTTATTTTGTTTAAATTCCAAAGTGAATTCGAGGCCCAAAAATTTATTCATAATTCATGTGGTAAAAAAATGGATTGAAATTAAATAAAAAATTTCTTGAATTTTTGCTTCGAAATTTTTAATTTTGATATAGAAAATTCCTTTTTCTGAAATTCACAATAACAATTTGGCGAAGAAATTTTTTTCTGTTTGCTACAAAGTCTAATCTGCAATTAATCGCCTTAAAGGCGAATTGGGTGCCAAAAAATCTGGGTCTGATCACTCCAAACATTTTTCCCTCCTCTGATCACCTCTTTTCAACATCAGATTGACCAAAGTGCGCCGCCGACTGTTCATCGCCACCAGCCACAACAACAAAATGATGCTTCGCAAATGATGGAAGAGGATGAGGAGTTGGATTGGGACTGGGAGTTTGAACTGGTCGAACATGAAGGCTTCAAGCTACAGCCGACCGCCGCTTCCGATTTGTGTTCTGCTGCGTTGACTGTGCCTTCGTCATGTTCGGTGCCGGCAGCGAGCAGTCCATGTGATCAATCGGCGAGTTCCATGGCGGCGAGCAGTCCACAGCCTAACGGCGGTGCTTAAAATCCATAACGTATTCTTAGCCCATCGGCGACTTCTATTGTGGCGGCGAGCAGTTCGAGTCATTTGGCGACTTCCATGGTCGCTAGCAGTCCACGGGGCCAACCGGCGAATGCCATGACTGCGAGCAGTCCAAACCAATTGGCGACTTCCATGGCGGCGAGCAGTTCTAACCAATTGGCGACAACAGCGAGCCGTTCGAGTCAACCGGCGACGGCGGCTGTTGATGCCGGCGACAACGGCCAACAAGAGGACGGCGAGTCTCTGCGGCGAAGACTACAAAAGGAGGCGGAGGAGCGGGAGATTTCACGTCTGTTGGACGGCGACGAGGATGGCGAGAATGTTGTTGGTGGTGGTGGTCCGGTGCAACAACGGTTGTTGGACGAGCGCATTTTGGACGAAGATGAGCAGATAATAAGCAGTTGTGGCGGGGACGACGACGCCGACGGAAGGGGCGAAATGGTGCGCTTTTAATGCATGGCTTTCACAATAAATGGGATTAGACATTAAATCTTAGGGCCCAAAAATTCAAAATCGTTCAAAAAAAAGGCCAGAATCGATTCTAAATATCTCATAAAATGATGAGGAAAATGTGAATTAATGGCGGCGTGTTTGTCATAGCTTGAAAAAAGGAATCTCCTGACTTATCCGGGGGATTTTTAAAATGATTGAAACCTGCCAAGTTTGGTACCATTCGAAAGCTCTTGATGAGCTAAGTCTAAAAATCAGAGGATGAAGTCGATCCGACCTCTACAAACTGGGTTTTAAACCGATTTAACCCACGAAAACTGACCATAAAATAAAGAAAATGAACATTTTTGAACAAAATTGGTATCATTCGACAGCTCTTGGCGAGACAAATCGATTATAAAGCATTTTGATTAAAAATGTTGGCGGGTTTGACAAATTTGTACACCGACTATTGGATCTCAGCAGCAATGAGAAATAACAAACAGAAAAGAGGGAGAAAAGGGCGTTGGCTTTGGAAAATAGCTGATGTGATCCGCAGGCGGTTGACTGATTGGCGGGGGCCCTTCGGGCCCCGCAGTAGAGACCGGCGCAGGACAGGATCCTGCGCAGGATTTTGAAGATCCCAGTCCGCAATCCTGCATATTTTGGAAAAATACAGGATTTGCAGGATTAATCCTGCCGGACCTGTCCTGTAAAAAATTTTGAATTCCAATCCTGCAACAGGATCCGCAAATTTGAAATTTCCGGTCTCTACCCCGCAGTCAACCGCCTGTGGCGCTGTGCTTAAAATCCATAACGTATGATGAGGTGATTTTTTTCATTTTTTTATTTTGTTTAAATTCCAAAGTGAATTCGAGGCCCAAAAATTTATTCATAATTCATGTGGTAAAAAAATGGATTGAAATTAAATAAAAAATTTCTTGAATTTTTGCTTCGAAATTTTTAATTTTGATATAGAAAATTCCTTTTTCTGAAATTCACAATAACAATTTGGCGAAGAAATTCATTGAAATTTTTATAAAGCATTTTGATTAAAAATGTTGGCGGGTTTGACAAATTTGTACACCGACTATTGGATCTCAGCAGCAATGAGAAATAACAAACAGAAAAGAGGGAGAAAAGGGCGTTGGCTTTGGAAAATAGCTGATAAAAAGGAGAGGCGAGCAGACGATGAGTGAGATAAAAATAGTGGCAAAAATGGACAACTGCTGCATTGGGAGAGTCATAAAGGGGACACAAAGTGTTCGCACAGCATCGAATATTTCCTTCATTTTAGGCGCCATTTTCCCCCACTGCACCTCTTTCTTCGGTTTAATTACCCAAGTTTGAGGTACTTGGCGTATCCTGCCCATAATATCTGTGGCATGGAATAAATTTTGGAACTGCGCTGCCTAACGGCGGTGCTTAAAATCCATAACGTATGATGAGGTGATTTTTTTCATTTTTTTATTTTGTTTAAATTCCAAAGTGAATTCGAGGCCCAAAAATTTATTCATAATTCATGTGGTAAAAAAATGGATTGAAATTAAATAAAAAATTTCTTGAATTTTTGCTTCGAAATTTTTAATTTTGATATAGAAAATTCCTTTTTCTGAAATTCACAATAACAATTTGGCGAAGAAATTCATTGAAATTTTTATAAAGCATTTTGATTAAAAATGTTGGCGGGTTTGACAAATTTGTACACCGACTATTGGATCTCAGCAGCAATGAGAAATAACAAACAGAAAAGAGGGAGAAAAGGGCGTTGGCTTTGGAAAATAGCTGATAAAAAGGAGAGGCGAGCAGACGATGAGTGAGATAAAAATAGTGGCAAAAATGGACAACTGCTGCATTGGGAGAGTCATAAAGGGGACACAAAGTGTTCGCACAGCATCGAATATTTCCTTCATTTTAGGCGCCATTTTCCCCCACTGCACCTCTTTCTTCGGTTTAATTACCCAAGTTTGAGGTACTTGGCGTATCCTGCCCATAATATCTGTGGCATGGAATAAATTTTGGAACTGCGCTGCCTAACGGCGGTGCTTAAAATCCATAACGTATGATGAGGTGATTTTTTTCATTTTTTTATTTTGTTTAAATTCCAAAGTGAATTCGAGGCCCAAAAATTTATTCATAATTCATGTGGTAAAAAAATGGATTGAAATTAAATAAAAAATTTCTTGAATTTTTGCTTCGAAATTTTTAACTTTGATATAGAAAATTCCTTTTTCTGAAATTCACAATAACAATTTGGCGAAGAAATTCATTGAAATTTTATAAAGCATTTTGATTAAAAATGTTGGCGGGTTTGACAAATTTGTACACCGACTATTGGATCTCAGCAGCAATGAGAAATAACAAACAGAAAAGAGGGAGAAAAGGGCGTTGGCTTTGGAAAATAGCTGATAAAAAGGAGAGGCGAGCAGACGATGAGTGAGATAAAAATAGTGGCAAAAATGGACAACTGCTGCATTGGGAGAGTCATAAAGGGGACACAAAGTGTTCGCACAGCATCGAATATTTCCTTCATTTTAGGCGCCATTTTCCCCCACTGCACCTCTTTCTTCGGTTTAATTACCCAAGTTTGAGGTACTTGGCGTATCCTGCCCATAATATCTGTGGCATGGAATAAATTTTGGAACTGCGCTGCCTAACGGCGGTGCTTAAAATCCATAACGTATGATGAGATGATTTTTTTCATTTTTTTATTTTGTTTAAATTCCAAAGTGAATTCGAGGCCCAAAAATTTATTCATAATTCATGTGGTAAAAAAATGGATTGAAATTAAATAAAAAATTTCTTGAATTTTTGCTTCGAAATTTTTAATTTTGATATAGAAAATTCCTTTTTCTGAAATTCACAATAACAATTTGGCGAAGAAATTCATTGAAATTTTTATAAAGCATTTTGATTAAAAATGTTGGCGGGTTTGACAAATTTGTACACCGACTATTGGATCTCAGCAGCAATGAGAAATAACAAACAGAAAAGAGGGAGAAAAGGGCGTTGGCTTTGGAAAATAGCTGATAAAAAGGAGAGGCGAGCAGACGATGAGTGAGATAAAAATAGTGGCAAAAATGGACAACTGCTGCATTGGGAGAGTCATAAAGGGGACACAAAGTGTTCGCACAGCATCGAATATTTCCTTCATTTTAGGCGCCATTTTCCCCCACTGCACCTCTTTCTTCGGTTTAATTACCCAAGTTTGAGGTACTTGGCGTATCCTGCCCATAATATCTGTGGCATGGAATAAATTTTGGAACTGCGCTGCCTAACGGCGGTGCGCTTTTCCCTGGACGCCATACATGTGATTTTTTTCATTTTTTTATTTTGTTTAAATTCCAAAGTGAATTCGAGGCCCAAAAATTTATTCATAATTCATGTGGTAAAAAAATGGATTGAAATTAAATAAAAAATTTCTTGAATTTTTGCTTCGAAATTTTTAATTTTGATATAGAAAATTCCTTTTTCTGAAATTCACAATAACAATTTGGCGAAGAAATTCATTGAAATTTTTATAAAGCATTTTGATTAAAAATGTTGGCGGGTTTGACAAATTTGTACACCGACTATTGGATCTCAGCAGCAATGAGAAATAACAAACAGAAAAGAGGGAGAAAAGGGCGTTGGCTTTGGAAAATAGCTGATAAAAAGGAGAGGCGAGCAGACGATGAGTGAGATAAAAATAGTGGCAAAAATGGACAACTGCTGCATTGGGAGAGTCATAAAGGGGACACAAAGTGTTCGCACAGCATCGAATATTTCCTTCATTTTAGGCGCCATTTTCCCCCACTGCACCTCTTTCTTCGGTTTAATTACCCAAGTTTGAGGTACTTGGCGTATCCTGCCCATAATATCTGTGGCATGGAATAAATTTTGGAACTGCGCTGCCTAACGGCGGTGCTTAAAATCCATAACGTATGCTGGTCCACTTTGTGGTCAAGTGGTTAACAGCGTTTAAATTCCAAAGTGAATTCGAGGCCCAAAAATTTATTCATAATTCATGTGGTAAAAAAATGGATTGAAATTAAATAAAAAATTTCTTGAATTTTTGCTTCGAAATTTTTAATTTTGATATAGAAAATTCCTTTTTCTGAAATTCACAATAACAATTTGGCGAAGAAATTCATTGAAATTTTTATAAAGCATTTTGATTAAAAATGTTGGCGGGTTTGACAAATTTGTACACCGACTATTGGATCTCAGCAGCAATGAGAAATAACAAACAGAAAAGAGGGAGAAAAGGGCGTTGGCTTTGGAAAATAGCTGATAAAAAGGAGAGGCGAGCAGACGATGAGTGAGATAAAAATAGTGGCAAAAATGGACAACTGCTGCATTGGGAGAGTCATAAAGGGGACACAAAGTGTTCGCACAGCATCGAATATTTCCTTCATTTTAGGCGCCATTTTCCCCCACTGCACCTCTTTCTTCGGTTTAATTACCCAAGTTTGAGGTACTTGGCGTATCCTGCCCATAATATCTGTGGCATGGAATATTCCTAAAGTTGGACAATTATGGTATAATAAATGATAATTTCTAAAATAATTGCTTTGATTATTAACATGAAATATCCGGAAAATTTAATTGAGTATTGGTTATCCAATTTTCACATTAATATTTAATTGTCCAACTTTGAATTTTTTGCAATTTAATCCCGCCGCCCATCTCCTGCTGCTCATCGAACTTGTTGGTGTCGTCGTCGTCGTCCTGCTCCACCACCATGTCACAACCGCAGCAGCAGCCGCCTCTGAAGTCGATGGGCACCGTCGCCAGCGACCGCCGGCAACGACTGCAGCAACAAGCTGCGCAACGAGGACGGCGTCAAGCGGCGGCGGGAATAACAGTGCCATCGTCGTGTGTGTTGTTGCACCAGAAACAGCAGCATAAGGTATGATCCGTATGTTATAACGCATGTCCGTCCGGATTCTGGCACTTTTTGCGCCGGAAATTCCGCATTTTGGCAATTTTTTATGAAAATGTCGGCAAAAAGCGGAATATTTATTGGTTTTTTAACTGTGTTTAAACGTGAAAGAAGTTGCCGAATAAATAATGCATGTGTGTGATTCGAGATATCATACAATCCTAGGAGAAAGTCTTCAAACGTCGTGCTCTTCCACACACTGTCGGCACAAAGAATTGCCACAACAACAGCAACATTGTTGTTGTTGCCAACTCATGGGTTGGTTTAATGGATTCATCTTTTATTATCTCTTCCAAAGAGTCATGCTTTTTATAGTATCGAGAAAATTAAATTTAATCAAAGAAATATTTTTTGTGTGCGTCGAAAATGTGGACCGAAAAACAGGAGTTTTGGTTGGAAAATCGGCAACATGGAGTTGGAAAGGGGGAACTAATGGGCGGGAAAGTGCTTAAAACAATTAGGCATTTGGCTTTTCAAAAAAAACGCTGAGAAATTTTTTGAAAAACTTTAATTGGTTTCTAAATTTTTTAATTTTTCCGGGGTGGGGAATGTGCTGCTCCCGTTTGTCGCGATGGACTTGAGCGCACCTCGATTTGATTTGCGACGTTTCGATACAGTTTTTTCAAGGTGGATATATTTTTTGGTTGAATTTTTTTAATTCAAAAAGATTTGTTAATTTTATTGTCTTTAATTTTTGAGGCAATTAAAAATAACAGGAATTTTGGGGTTCCGAGGCGCTTGGTGGGGAAAATTTTGAAATTTGAATTTGAAATGGCATTGAAAACTGTATCGAAAACGGAGCAAATCAGAAGCGGGGTGAAGTCATGGGGCTTTCCTATAGGCTAGCATCATCAACCGTCGGCAAAAGCAACTGCCTCCGCTGAGCATGGCCAGTGTCAATAGCAATAATGTCAATGTTCTGCTACAGAAGAAGCACAAGCAGTACCAGCACCAACACATGGACAGCCCTTTCAACATCAGCGGCAGCAGCAGCAGCGGACGTGCCAGTTTCGGCGGCGGCAAAAGCAAATGGTGGCGCAATGTGATGTGCGGCGCCGGGCGCGGTGGTGCCAAGCAAAGGCATGTGTGTTGAGTGCCGAAAAATGGCCATTTGACAATTCATCCACTTTTACTGCCGGAAGCCGCTTAGACTGCAGTGAAACCCTAAAGGGGGAAAGGGTGTCTGGTGACAAAAAATGATGAAAGCCAAAATGCCAAGATTCCCAGCGCTAGCCCTTCAAAAAAAATTGTTTTTTTTTGAAAATTGGCAGTTTTTAATACTTGCATATCCACTTCCCAAATCAGAACCTGATGAAAAGTCGAAATTTGAAAATTTGGTTTTCGGCTTTGGGTTCGAATTTAGTTGAGGTTCAAAATTAGCCAAAATCAATGTTTTATCGTAATTATTACCCCGTAAACACCTTAATTAAAAAATTTTCACATCGTCGACTCTTCGAAATTTCAAAATGTTCGTTTTTTCAGTGAAAATTGGCCCAGAAAACGGCGACGCGGCGGCGTCGACACTTTGGACAATGGTCACCAAAACGGAGGTGGCGAAGAGGTGACGGATGGGCTTTATGAGAAAAATATTGCTATTCTCAAACTCATATTTATTTTTGAAAATTTTATGATTTTTTTTTTTTGCTTTGAATTTTGTTATAAAAAATTTGAAGATTTTTCTTGAAAAATTTCTAAGTTTAAAATTAAAAAAAAATTTTCGGCGAAATTTTGTCCTGTTTTCTTTTCCCCCATTATATTCTCCTCAACATCGCCAGGTGATCACGCTTGACTCCGACTCGTCTTCCTCCTCCACCTCTGACAACAATGCACGCAGCGCTGCCGGTGCCATTGCCAACCTGCGCATTTCGGCGGCGACTGCCACCGCCGCCGGTGGTGTGCGCCGCTCTTCGTCCTCATGCTCCTCCGTCGATGGCGCCAAATCCGCCGGCGTCGAATTCGCACCGCCGCCGACGGCACCGGCACGCATTGGCTGCTATCAACGCCGGCGCAGCAGTGGCAGCAGCCGCACGGGCAGCAGTAGTTCGTCTTCCGCAGCGCCGTTCCCGTCCAGCACCACCACCACCAACTCGTCGGCATCATTCTCTTCCAACACGTCATTGTCCAACATTTGCTTTGGCACCGCCTCTCACGGCAGCAGCAACAACAACCATGCCGTCGTCGCGTTGTGTGCCCGTGACGGTGATGATGATGATGACGGTCTGAAGGATGTCGCGTTGCCGCCCATTTGTAACGATGAGGACGAAGATGATGATGACGGTGAACTGCTTGAAAGCGTTGGCGGTGAAGATGATGATGACCTCGACAACGTTATTGAGGTGGTTTATCGATCGGTTGCACACCAATAAATTTGTTATTGATTGATATGCTCGTTGACCGACTGATCAACGGCTCTTGGCGGACTTTTTGTTTTGAAGCAATGAACTTTATGTAAAAAATGGCAGGAATTCTCCATATGGAAAAGCAATTTGACCGGATTTTTTGCTGCGATTTGGATTCTTGTTTCTTTTTGCCTTATTATTGGGCTTTTATCGCCCGTCCAAAAATTTTAATCATTCTACCAAAAAAGCAAATTTCGCATTTTTAAAAATTTTACAAAAATAAAGAATTTTTAAATGTAGTTTTTAAACCTTTTTCTGTTTGCTACAAAGTCTAATCTGCAATTAATCGCCTTAAAGGCGAATTGGGTGCCAAAAAAATCTGGGTCTGATCACTCCAAACATTTTTCCCTCCTCTGATCACCTCTTTTCAACATCAGATTGACCAAAGTGCGCCGCCGACTGTTCATCGCCACCAGCCACAACAACAAAATGATGCTTCGCAAATGATGGAAGAGGATGAGGAGTTGGATTGGGACTGGGAGTTTGAACTGGTCGAACATGAAGGCTTCAAGCTACAGCCGACTGCCGCTTCCGATTTGTGTTCTGCTGCGTTGACAGTGCCTTCGTCATGTTCGGTGCCGGCAGCGAGCAGTCCATGTGATCAATCGGCGAGTTCCATGGCGGCGAGCAGTCCACAAAACCAACCGGCGACTTCCATGGCAATGAACAGTCTTAGCCCATCGGCGACTTCTATTGTGGCGGCGAGCAGTTCGAGTCATTTGGCGACTTCCATGGTCGCTAGCAGTCCACGGGGCCAACCGGCGAATGCCATGACTGCGAGCAGTCCAAACCAATTGGCGACTTCCATGGCGGCGAGCAGTTCTAACCAATTGGCGACAACAGCGAGCCGTTCGAGTCAACCGGCGACGGCGGCTGTTGATGCCGGCGACAACGGCCAACAAGAGGACGGCGAGTCTCTGCGGCGAAGACTACAAAAGGAGGCGGAGGAGCGGGAGATTTCACGTCTGTTGGACGGCGACGAGGATGGCGAGAATGTTGTTGGTGGTGGTGGTCCGGTGCAACAACGGTTGTTGGACGAGCGCATTTTGGACGAAGATGAGCAGATAATAAGCAATTGTGGCGGGGACGACGACGCCGACGGAAGGGGCGAAATGGTGCGCTTTTAATGCATGGCTTTCACAATAAATGGGATTAGACATTTAATCTTAGGGCCCAAAAATTCAAAATCGTTCAAAAAAAAGGCCAGAATCGATTCTAAATATCTCATAAAATGATGAGGAAAATGTGAATTAATGGCGGCGTGTTTGTCATAGCTTGAAAAAAGGAATCTCCTGACTTATCCGGGGGATTTTTAAAATGATTGAAACCTGCCAAGTTTGGTACCATTCGAAAGCTCTTGATGAGCTAAGTCTAAAAATCAGAGGATGAAGTCGATCCGACCTCTACAAACTGGGTTTTAAACCGATTTAACCCACGAAAACTGACCATAAAATAAAGAAAATGAACATTTTTGAACAAAATTGGTATCATTCGACAGCTCTTGGCGAGACAAATCGAGCCTAGCCTAAGATGATAATGCACGAAAATCGTTTAGCCAAAATGTTTTTGGAAATCGTAATTCCGACCCCAAAAATGTCGGAATTCCGTGCCATCTCTGTGGGTAATATCAACTAAATTATTACCCAAATTGTTATTCTTCTCCAAATTGTCAAATCGCTTTTGCCATCAAAATGCGTGTCCACCAGTGCATCGAAATGAGGCGAAATCAGTGCCAATTTGAGACCAAGTTGAGCATGGTCAAAAAACGGCAGAATGTCCATCAAAACGTCGTTACAAATCCAACTGAAACATTAATTTTTTAAATTTTGAATTCCAATCCTGCAACAGGATCCGCAAATTTGAAATTTCCGGTCTCTACCCCGCAGTCAACCGCCTGTGGCGCTCGTCAGACTTCTTACTCCGCCCTCCGTCTCGCCCCAGTACTTGCTCCGTCTTCGCATGCTCACTTTTGCGAAATTTTTGCTTTTAAATGGTTATTTATTTTGGTACTTGGTACTGAAGTGTCCATTTTCTCTGGGACTCAGTTGTCCCAGTGCCTCATATTTTACAAACTAAAGCCTAAGCCGATCGTGATCAATGTGACCGTGAAAGTCGCAATATGAATTTTTAAAATCTTTCGAGGGGGGGTGGGGGTAGCAAAACCGAAATGCTTATTTTCTTAATTTTTAATCCAAAAAAAAAAGAATTGACTCACATTTTCGTCGGATCGACTTCATCCTCTGATTTTTAGACTTAGCTCATCAAGAGCTTTCGAATGGTACCAAACTTGGCAGGTTTCAATCATTTTAAAAATCCTCCGGATAAGTCATGAGTGCCGAAAAAAGCTATTCTTATTTTGTCATAATTTGTTCGGATTATAGAGTATATTTAGTAAGATAGATTTTTCAAAGAAAAATGCAATAAACGTGAAACAACAACTCAATCACTGTTCAAATTTGATACTTTATTTATTTTTCCATGAAATATGGCAAGTGTTCGTTCCACTGATTAGTATTTTCCTCATCGTTTTGTTTCCTTTATAATCAGTTTTGGCCGTTCTTCAATGCCTTTGAGTTTTGGCCCTATGATTAATAATTTGCATGAATGCGTGTGTGTGTTTGCAATTTAACACACTTACACGTTTTATGTAACTGAATTTTGCGTTCTTTTTTGGTTGGACTCCATTTGAGTAAGCGCTCATAATTTTATAATAAAAAATACCCGAAAAGAGATATACCTATTATATTTTATGGGTTCTATGACACTCTTATAAATATTGTTGTTCTACAATTTGGCGAAGAAATTCATTGAAATTTTTATAAAGCATTTTGATTAAAAATGTTCGCGGGTTTGACAAATTTGTACACCGACTATTGGATCTCAGCAGCAATGAGAAATAACAAACAGAAAAAAGGGAGAAAAGGGCGTTGGCTTAAAAAATAGAAAATTTGAATAACTTGTTTATTTTTAGGAAATCTGTTTTGGAAAATGCTTATTTTTTAACCAAACACAAAAATTAAGAAATAGGTTTTAAAATTTATCGGAGGGCGGGGGCGATGTGTGATGGGGGCGGGGTGAGCTGATTTATGTGCCGCCTCCCCTATTATGCATTTTCCTCTATTAGGTTGAGGAAATGGAGGACTCAGACCACAACGACGGGCTCAACTTGGTACGTACATCTCTAATGCTTAATAAGCCATTTTGCCGGTTGTTTTACACCGTTTTTTATTTGTTTGTCTCTGTTTGTGTGAGTAACAGCTCCCTTTTGGCACTATTGGAGTTTGGGACACAACTTTCATGGCATTTTTTCTCATGAACATTGATTTTCGAGGTCATTGATCAAGAACCTGACATCCATTTTGGCCAGTTTTCGGATCGCGAACACAAATTTTGCATGAAATTCACATTTGCGATGAATTTGTATAAAATGTAATTCGTCAATGCCCTACTTATTTAATGTGTATTAAAAAACTGCGTTTGGCCCTATGAATTTCGAAAAACAAAAATTTTTTAGGGTTCCCTTTCCGTCCGTAGAAATGGATGTAATTTTCGTGATCACTGACTGATCACAGCTGCCTCTGGTTTTCAGAAATTAAAACGATTTTTAATTAAATTTGCATAAATATTGAGCCCCAATCTGCAATAATGCATATGCACCTATCATTTTTGTGTTACTGCACCCGTTTAATCCCTTTTTCGAATTTCCATTTTTTATATATTTTTTTAATTGAATTTTGTGCCCTTTTCAGTCCATCCGTCGTTTGTCTTGCATGTCGTTGAACGCTGACGATGAACAGGAGGTGGAGGAGGAGGGCGAGGAGGAGGATGAAGAAGAGTCGGTGGCCGAATATCCCGTGCTGGAGATTCGCAATGTGAGCGCCATGAATTCTCAATTTTTAATTTAAAATTAATTAATTTAAATTTAAAATAACAATTTTTTATTTTATGCTATTTTTACTAGAGAATTTATTTGGAATTATTTGAAAATGAATTTTATTTTTACTAAATTCAATCGGCTCTCCGTGTCCAATTGCGCCCTTTTTGTCGCGCAAATGGTCCTTGAGGGCCGTAAATCAATGCCAACACTCTCTCCGCTTGTGTGCCATTTCGAAAAAGGCACGGAATGCGCCTGGCGGGGAATGCGTCTGAATGTTTCTGGCAAAGTGTTACAGGACAAAACTCAAATTATTATTTTTTAAAATTCTTTTTAATTTTTCAGTACCAAATTTCATGATTTTCAAATTTGCTTTAGCCGTGTTCGTCTAAATTGCAAAATTTTAACCTTTTTTAAGGCACTTTAATTATTAATAATTTTTACATTATTTTAAATTAAGCCAAATTCAATAAATGAGCAGCGCAAGGCCCGTTCGGGATTGGCAAAATGCGATTTTCATTTTCATCCCTCTCGACGAAAGCCTGCAAATAAAAACAAATGGAAAGAAAAATAAATAAATTCATCACCCTTTTCATATTTGCTGCCGAATCTGACATAATTATATGAACACAGGCGGCGCGCTTTCTCTACGCGGAGTTGGACGCCGCGCGGCGTACGCTGCTGCTGGGTCCTGCGCCCGAGTTCCACGCCAGCCGCGAGTGATGGTGGGCGGGGGGCACTTCCATTTTGAAATTGAGTGCGCGGTTAAGCTGTAATTAAACCAATCATAATTAAAAAGAAAAAACATAAATTGTACCACAAAAGGTTGCAAGTGCTTCCGCTCCAACAATCAGTCGTCAGAGTAATAAATGCGCATTCTTTTAATTCATCTTTAATTTTTTTTTTGACACGTTGGTAAACAATCGGCAAGGCAGTTTTTCTTAGTTTAAAAATTAAGTTTCGTTAATCAATTACCGTATCACAGGTGGAGGGGGGAAAGAGAAACGGACAATCGCCGCCGAGAGAGCACATGCAAAATGGAGTGGCTGGCGCAGACGAGAAAGGGAGAGGGAGACAGAGAGAGAGAGTACGCGGCAGTTGTTTTTTGTATTTTGCGTCAAATTTTTCCAAAAAATTTCTGTATGACAAAAACAAACGCTGGTCCACTTTGTGGTCAAGTGGTTAACAGCGAGTTGTTTCCGCTTTGCCACACGAGGTTCGGATCCCCGTGCGGGGATTTTGCCAATTTCCGATTTTAATTTTAATTCCCCTTTTTGTTGTACAAAGAATTGACGCAATTTTTTCATGGGTTTACTTCTGCTGCATCCACTAATTAGCGTAATTACAATTTTTTTGTGTTATATGATGCCCAAAATCACGTGCCTTTTTTTTGTTTGCCATTTTTGTTTTTATTGTCTCACTTTTCTCACCAAATCTTTTCCAAATTCGTTCTCAAATATTCATTCACACACATTTTTAATTCACTCATTTCCATATGGTAATTATTATTATTTTTATTGTTTAATTTAACTCATTTTTCCATTTTTTTTTGTTTCTCAGGCCTTTTGAAAAACGAACAATTTCAGATCACATTTTTGTCATTTTAACTAACATACATGCCTGTTATTATGATCTGATTTGAATCTATATATCGATAGGAAGCAAAGGAAAAAACACCAAATATGCCATTTTAACTCATAATTTTGAATAATTTTTCTCTTTTGTTGGTTAATTATTCCTAAAGTTGGACAATTATGGTATAATAAATGATAATTCCTAAAATCATTGCTTTGATTATTAACATGAAATATCCGGAAAATTTAATTGAGTATTGGTTATCCAATTTTCACATTAATATTTAATTGTCCAACTTTGAATTTTTTGCAATTTAATCCACTGAACTTTTTAGCAGTTTTAATTTTTTTTTTTTCATCTCAAAATAAGCATAATGAAATACCTAACACCAAACATATTTTTGATTGTTTTTTAATAATGCATTCCTCTAAATTTGATCAATCACAATTTTTTGTTTTGCTTTTCGTTATTTAATTTTATTATAAACACTTTTATAGGGAAACCAACGGAAATTCTCTCACTTCCATATTTTATGCTTAAATGCGATTTGGACCCATTTCGTTCCGAGGCCAATTCCATGTCTCGAATTCTTAGTTCATGAACCGTGAGCATGTCTCTTAACCGATTTTCTGGTCGGTCTAAATTTTGGTCAAATCTCGGCTATGCCAATTTTGACATTCCAAAATTTGGCGATGGCGATCAGGCCCTACCTTCTTCAAATAATTATTTGGCCACAGATTTGTACAATGGCGCAAAAAAAAGAATGGACATCCTCGATTTCTTCCGGTCAAAATACTTAGGTACTCAGTTGTACGTGTTTTTCAGTACCCGGTCCCATACAACTCTAGTTTAAATACAAAATTTTTAATAAAAATAAAAAGTCATTTATTTAACGACAAATAAGACGATAAATTTTGTAAGTTAATAATTTGTGTACAACGATTGGAAGTGGAATAACTAACAGCAAAATAGTGCTGTTCGAGACTGAAAACACGAGACTTTTTTCAATAAAATTTTTTGTTAACTTAAAAATTGATTAATTCTTTCGATAATTAAAAAATCATTTTTTAAAACTTTTCCTAACAAAATATTTCTTTTTTTTGGTTTTGATTCAATACATAGGTACATACAAATTTATCAATACAAAATCCCACAAAATTGGAAAAGCTTTTTTTCTTCGTGGGTTGAATTTTCATTGCCGCACTGGAGCATCGGGGTTAGGGCTGGGCGATTTTTTTTAATTCAAAAAGATTTGTTAATTTTTATTGTCTTTAATTTTTGAGGCAATTAAAAATAACAGGAATTTTGGGGTTCCCGAGGCGCTTGGTGGGGAAAATTTTGAAATTTTTTTGTTTATTTTTAGCTGCCGATCTGTCCGAAATCCGAAATATCACCGGATGAGGGAAAGGGGTACACATTAACCAAAATTTTTAGGTAATCCTGAAGAGGGTAGAAAATTCCTTTTTTCTTAGAAATGAGTGATTGTTGTTTTTCAGGGTCCGAGAATTGAATTGTGAAATCCATTTCGACCCATCTATAGCCCGCACCGGGACTCGAGAGTAAAAAGTCGAAAACTGAATTTTGAACAAAAGCTGGACCAAACACAACAGCCAAATAATTTATTCGAGCGAAAGAATCAACAAATAAAAAGGAGTAGCAGCACTTTGAGTCTCTCGCAACGAGTAATTCAGCCATTTCTCGACAATTCATCCACTTTTACTGCCGGAAGCCGCTTAGACTGCAGTGAAACCCTAAAGGGGGGAAAGGGTGTCTGGTGACAACTCGTACAAAAGGAAGGCACAACTCGTATCGATGTCGTCTGTAAACAATCTGTTGGCTCTCGGGCGGAGATGCCCTAAATTAAAGCGAAATTTTAAATTAAATGACACCAACCGAAGAAAAAAGGGTACGTGTCTAGTTTACGGGGCACATTTCACATACATTTCCAGATGCCTATAAATGTACTAATTTTACAACGAATTTGACAGCTTCCTGTGCCAAGGGTACACTCATAGGCATATTTATGCCCATGAGGGTAGCATCTGTAAAAATTTTAGAATTTCACATATATGATTCAAAATGAGCTAAAGGAGTACGGAATTGGTTGAGATGGATGCTGTATTCGTCATCAGCGACCTCGAAAACCCCTTGAAATTTATTTTCATTTTTCTTTAAAATGTTTTTGAAATGTATCCCGTAAACTTGACAAGTACCAGCAAAAGATGTTTTCCTCACTCGGAATGTCATGATAAGGCTCAACGTTGACATTGTTCATCAAATCATTCAAATTTCTGTCCTCCCATTGTGCCGTCGCCGACTGCCCAATTTGGCATCGCTTCATCACCCAATGATTACAATTAGCTGATTCATCATTGCTCAACAGTGTCAACTGCTCATTGGTTTGTTCGTTCATCAATTCAAATTGATCAATTGGCATTATTGATTTGGGCTGTCTCAAGTGAATAATGAAATTGACCGCAGTGGTGGCACAGAGAAATGCCTAAAACAATTTGGGGAATGCAAATGAAACTCGTACAATAAAAACTTTTTACTAAATAAAGAAGCCTAAGCTTAGGTCCAAGCAAGCCTAAGCCTGGCCTAAAGCATAGAGGCCTAGCCTAAGCCATTGTACGAGTTGTTGCCTTTTGTACCACTTGTCATGACACCGAAAAACCAAAAGGCAAAATCAGTCGTTTGCCGAAAATATGGATTAATGGCAACTTGTACAAAAGGCTTATGGTATAATAAAAAAAACAAAGCCTAATCTTAGACGGACGACACCCAACGCGTACTAGGCCAACTTGTACTGCTCCAACTCGTACTGTTTTTCGACAAAAAAAAAACCGTCACAACATTTGTCAAAGTCGACCAAATTAAACATTCTTGGTATTAGTCGATATCACTAACAGTTTTTCTCTATCTATATACCTGCAAAATACAAGAAAATTTTATTGCTTTTCAAAAAAGTAATGACCAAAATCAAAAAAAAAAAAAAAAAAATTCTCGTCCATAACTTTTTTCAAACTTGATCAAATTTGCTGAAACTTGGCATGTAGATAGAGAACTTTAAGGGCTATTGAATGATACCAATAATATTTTTTAATTTAGTCGACTTTGACGGTTTTTTTGTTGAAAACAGTACGAGTTGGGGCAGTACAAGTTGGGTTCTTCCTAATCTTAGAACTAAGTTTAAACCTAAAGCTTAGGCCTAGTCTAAGCCTTTGTACGCGTTGTCGTGACACTGAAGCTGTGGCCACACCTCTTTGAATAAGTTGATCCATTCGTCGACGTCAATGTCAATTGGTGGATTGTGGTGAAAACAAATGCAACGCAATCGCTTCGGGCGTCCATCTTTGCGCGGAATGTGCAACCATTCGGTCACCGCTTTTCGAGCAATCGCATTTTGCCAATTTTCATAGGGGAACAAATTGCTGGTTTCCACTGATGCAATGCCAAGATCGGAGAGAATTGTGGGCGAAATGTGGAACAACATGTCAATGCTGCCACAGCCAATCAATTCCAGGTGGCGAATGTTTGGCACAAAAATGGGCAACATTTGTTGGACCAGAAAATGCCAATCCGGCCGGGAAACCACTCGCTGTACGGAGGCAGGCAGATCCATATCCAAACGCAAATTGATGCCTTTGTCAAAAATGTGCCGATTGGAATGGAGAAATTCACAGACAGGAGAGCAAATGTTGCTGAAAAGCGGGAGCGGATAATGTTTAGGCTAATAGTACGGATGGTACTTAACAAAATTTACTAATGATAATTAGGGTTGTAAATACTATGATTTTCCAAATTTTAAGAAAGGGGCTCAAAAATAGCATTTCTACGTTAAATTTTTTGATTTGGTGAAGGTCTTTAGTGCAAGGCAGTTTTTAAAGCATATTTTAGTGCATATTTGGGCATTTTTCGAGTTTTTTGGGCATATTTGAAGGATTTCTCGGCTTTTTAGGGTTATTTGGCATTTTTTAGTGCATTCAACTTACAAACCTACTAATGATTATTGGCACTGATATCAAAAACTATAAAAACACATTATAGGTTTTTTCCGATCTGATTTTTCGAATTTTTGTTCGAATCAAGGATTCTGAGTTCAAATTTGGTCGAAATCAATGTCAGAATCCGAATTTCCGACCCTGAAAAGCCATAAAATAATTTTATTTCGGAAAAAAATTTTCATAATGAAGGAAGAAAAACGCTTTTTTAAGGCCCAAAATTTGGGTTTTGGTTTCTCAATTGCTTATATGCTTTTTTGTTTTTGAATACCGAATGTGAAGGTCCTTAAAGTGAATTTTGCTGGGCAGCGGACGGTCGGGCAATGGAAATTCTTCCGATTTGCGTTCGACAATTATTTTCGGTTCGCCGAAGCCCTTGAAAATTGTAGCAACAGTTTTTAAATGATTTTGATTTCTATTCGAATTCGGAATTAGTCAAAATGAGTCAGATTCGTGATCAGCGACCTCGAAAACAACCGGAATTTCAAAAAAATTTTTTTTTTCAAAAATTCCAATTTTATCAAAAATTTCGGAATTCCGATGATTGTCCAAAATGTTTTTGGAAATCGTAATTCCGACCCCAAAAATGTCGGAATTCCGTGCCATCTCTGTGGGTAATATCAACTAAATTATTACCCAAATTGTTATTCTTCTCCAAATTGTCAAATCGCTTTTGCCATCAAAATGCGTGTCCACCAGTGCATCAAAATGAGGCGAAATCAGTGCCAATTTGAGACCAAGTTGAGCATGGTCAAAAAACGGCAGAATGTCCATCAAAACGTCGTTACAAATCCAACTGAAACATTAATTTTTTAAATTTTCCAAAACAATAGGGATATCACTGGTAAAAATGATTTTGGGTTTAAAAATAAGGGCAAATTCCATCTCTAGGTAATACTGTCAATGGTCGAAAACTTGAATTTTCGTACTTTTGTTCGAATCCGGGTTCGGTTTGGGCACTTCCGTGTTTTGCTACCTCCGCCTCGAAAAAATTAAAAAATTCATTAGGTTAGGTTAGGACTAGGTTTAGGGTTGCTTCGACCTGGGCTCTCATATTTTACAAACTAAAGCCTAAGCCGATCGTGATCAATGTGACCGTGAAAGTCGCAATATGAATTTTTTAAATCTTTCGAGGGGGGGGTGGGGGTAGCAAAACCGAAATGCTTATTTTCTTAATTTTTAATCCAAAAAAAAGAATTGACTCACATTTTCCTCAAAGTTCTTTTCATTTTCATGCCCAATAATATGGCAGTCACAAATGAACCGTGCGATTGTTTTGTTGTTATTTTACAATGTCAGAAGGAATGAGAAGGGAAAGGATAAACACCAAAGTGTCGTACATAAAAAAAGAATAACATTTAAGAAAAAATAACGTAAATATTTAAATTTTGGGAAAAGAAAGTACAGCAAAAGTACAAGAATAAAATATAATATTTAGTTTCCTAGTCCATGAAAAAATTTGCCGAGTCCAAAAAACAACCTTTTTTGTGGTGCAAAAGTACTGCATAAATATTGAATCGACCAAATCTTAAATTTAAAAGGAATAATTTTGGAACTGCGCTGCCTAACGGCGGTGCTTAAAATCCATAACGTATGATGAGATGATTTTTTTCATTTTTTTATTTTGTTTAAATTCCAAAGTGAATTCGAGACCCAAAAATTTACTCATAATTCATGTGGTAAAAAAATGAATTGTAATTAAAAAAAAATTCTTGAATTTTTGCTTCGAAATTTTTAATTTTGAAATAGAAAATACCTTTTTCTGACATTCACAACAACAATTTGGCGAAGAAATTCATTGAAATTTTTATAAAGCATTTTGATTAAAAATGTTCGCGGGTTTGACAAATTTGTACACCGACTATTGGATCTCAGCAGCAATGAGAAATAACAAACAGAAAAAAGGGAGAAAAGGGCGTTGGCTTTGGAAAATAGCTGATAAAAAGGAGAGGCGAGCAGACGATGAGTGAGATAAAAATAGTGGCAAAAATGGACAACTGCTGCATTGTGAGAGTCATAAAGGGGACACAAAGTGTTCGCACAGCATCGAATATTTCCTTCATTTTAGGCGCCATTTTCCCCCACTGCACCTCTTTCTTCGGTTTAATTACCCAAGTTTGAGGTACTTGGCGTATCCTGCCCATAATATCTGTGGCATGGAATAAATTTTGGAACTGCGCTGCCTAACGGCGGTGCTTAAAGTGCGCTAAAAATGATCAAATGATTATCAATTTTTATTTTTCTTAATTCCAAAATGAATTCGAAACGTAAAAATTTATTCATAATTCATGTGGTAAAAAATGCTTATATAATTTAGGCTATTTGATTTTGTCGGCAAATTCCGAAATTAACTTGGGAATGGGCCCTTTTGAGACCAACCTTTTTTATGAATGTTTCAATGTCATCGTCTTGCGATGTTTGTACGCCTTAAATTCATTATAAATTTAATTTTTATAGACCAAAAATCACCCTGTTCACTTGTGTTTGCGCCTGTAATGTGTTTCAGACGTTCAAAAAATGACATTCGTCGTTTAGCTGGCGGATTTTCGGGTTGGGGCGACATAACAGGACGAACAAATTCATTTTGTTGTAGTTCATCGGTCATTATCAATTTCCCATTCCTTCAACTCATTTTTGATCCAGACAGTGACTCGAGCGCGAAAAGCTGCGGAATTTTCAGTCAGCACTTTGTCCTTGAATCGCACATCCAAAAAAGTCGCTAGCGCATATTCCCTAAGATAAAACATTAATTTAAATAAAGTGAAATTTTTTACTTCTTGTTCGCTAGCTCAAAAAAGCGCCGTTCAACCGCATAGTAAAGTGTCGTTCTGATTGTCTCCACAGTCCTGTTGACAATTTTCATTTCGTACAACTCATCGTGTAGTGCTCTTGCTTGAGGAAGGACAAACGAAATTGGCTCCTCCGTGAACCTTTTTGTTGCTTCTTCAGCACATTTCAAAAGCCCAACTAGTTCTTCAATTTGCTCCCACTAATCATTCTTCAATAAAAGCTCAAATTCGTTGTTGTCGACTGCATATTGTGTGATTGCCGCCCTTTGTTCTATCAGCCTCTCACACATTGTAAGCGCACTGTTCCACGGACACATACCATCTGAAAGGACATTAGGCATAAATAAAATTAACAGTATTTTAGTATTTAACTTTAACCTGCAAAAGAGTATGAGAAGGGGCATCGAGTAATTTTTGAATTTTTTTCAATTCGCTGAATGCAGTGTTCTGTGTTTGAAACGGCCAACAATATGACGAGTTTTGGCCAATAAACTGCTGATTGATTCATCTCTCTTCAACGCCTCCTGTACAGCCAAATTCAATAAATGAGCAGCGCAAGGCCCGTTCGGGATTGGCAAAATGCGATTTTCATTTTCATCCCTCTCGACGAAAGCCTGCAAATAAAAACAAATGGAAAGAAAAATAAATAAATTCATCACCCTTTTCATATTTGCTGCCGAATCTGACATAATTATATGAACACATTCCTTAGGAATGCCCCATTTGAGCAGTAAATCCTCAATTTTGAGTGCGATGTTTTTCCCTGTGTGTGATTCCGAAAATTCCGTGATTGCCAAAACACGTGATAACGACTTCCATTTTGAAATTGAGTGCGCGGTTAAGCTGTAATTAAACCAATCATAATTAAAAAGAAAAACATAAATTGTACCACAAAAGGTTGCAAGTGCTTCCGCTCCAACAATCAGTCGTCAGAGTAATAAATGCGCATTCTTTTAATTCATCTTTAATTTTTTTTTTGACACGTTGGTAAACAATCGGCAAGGCAGTTTTTCTTAGTTTAAAAATTAAGTTTCGTTTAATTGAAAATTACCTATAAAACCATTCGCTCTTCACTTTTTTATGGGGAAACAAAGAATGAAATGTTTGGTCATCCACATCGCCGAAGGAAATGTTTTTTGTCACCAAAAAATGAAGAATTTTCTTATCAAAGGAGAGTTGAGCTGAAATAAAAATTAAATATTTAAAGAAAATAGTCGAATTACAGTCTGAAAGAGTCGGTCCGGTGGATGACTGAAAGTCTGAGATTGTCTTTTGTTTTTGTTTGTCCTTTTCGGCTTTCGATTCAAGAGCATTCAGCTTTTCAGCAAATTCGGAGTTTTCGTGAATGGCGTGAAGATGGACTTGCAAACTTTTAAGTGATCCTTTGGCAAGCGTGTATTCAAATTTAGGCTTTTCATTTGCTTGACACTCGAGACAAATTGCTGTAGTCTTGGACGTTTTTTTAAATAGACCAATTTGCCATATAGAACTCATTTTAATAAACCTAAAACAAAGAAGACATAAATTATCAATTAAAAAATTTTAGATTATGAAAATTAGACATAAATCCTACTGGAAATTTGTCAAAATGATTAAATGTTAAAGACATTATGCCAAAGAGATATTTTTCAAAGAAAAATGAGCAAAAGAAGGTTTTTGGTTGAGACCGAGTCGGACCGGATCCGGTCAAAAATTCGCCGGACCGGACCGGATTGGCATTTTCAAAAATGACCGGATTCCGGATCCGGTCTCTCATAATCCGGTCAATCCGGTAATCCGGTCAATCCGGATTTTTCCCAAAATCGCCGGACCGGATTGCCGGATCCAGAAAAATCCGGTACCGGATCCGGTCCGGCTCGGTCTCTATTAAAAAGAGCAATTTAAAAAATTATACCCCTAAATTTGGAAATTTTTTGTCCTTTTCGCCCTTATTTTGCGATTTTTTCGCCCTTATTTACGGCCTTATTTTGGACTTTTTTCGAAAAGTCAGCATTACCGGGTCAATATCTCCCTTTGTTTTTTTGTAATAAAATTCCAATATTTTTCGGATGTCTGTCTAAAGTAAAAAAATGCCAGATTTTCTATCCAATTTTACCAAAACATTTAAAAGCGAAATTTTTCTGTGCATATGCTTCCATTCGAAGTCCAACATTTTTCCACTGGAACTGCGGACACAGCGCCGTCCTTCCACGCCGACACTATCCATCATGTTGAGTTCGACTTTTACGGCCAACGCGTTGCAACAGTGTCCAGTGACAAAACGGTTTGCATTTGGGACAAGGACACACAGAACGGCGCGTGGAGGAAAAGCGCGTCATGGAAAGTGCGTCCGTTTTCGGCTCTTCCAAAAATTGTTTTGGCAAATAATCTTGCCATTTGGCTTTGTTTATGAGTCGAAATCAATGGACATCCTCGATTTCTTGGGCCATAACTTTTTTGGGCACTTTTGCAGTTTAGGGTCCCCTGAAAAAACAAAGGGATGAGCCTTTTGTTTTCAAAAATTTTTGTCCATAAAGTCGTGAAGACTTATTTTCAAAGGCTTTTTTGAGGTCGTTGATTACGATTCTGACATCTATTTAAATTCATTTTCCGAGTCCTTTTCCCAAATTGAAATTAGAAATTGGTCAAAATTTGTGTCAGATTCGTGTTGTGTCCATTTTTGGCACTTCATTTGCCGTTATTCTGCAATTATGCATCGGATTGGACCGTTTGGTTGGCGTAATATGTCCATTGTGGTAATTAATTTTTAAAAATTTAATTGCTGCAGGTATAATTCCCGAGGCCATTGGACCCTTTTCAAAATTGTGATTGGCGCTTCGTCTGTCCGCTCTTGACATGTTGTGCCGTTTGGAAAGTGCGTTTTGCGCATCCCGAGTATGGCCAAGTGTTGGCCTTCTGTTCCTTCGACAACACCATTCAAATCTTCGACAAAGACGGTTGGTCCGTCCATTTCGTCTTTAAGCCAAAAGTGGCAAAAATGTTAGTGCTTTCCCACAATTTTTAGCTGCCGATCTGTCCGAAATCCGACCGATCACCGGCGCCGACTCGTCCAATGGGTGGGCATGTCGGACCGTTTTACGACAAAGGTGTGTTTCGCTGTCTACAATATTGTTTTTTAGATTTCAAAATAATCCGAATTTAAAAAAAAACTCGAAAATTATAGGGGGAAAAAAGTTAATTCTTTGACTTTGTTTTGCCTTAGGGATTACGAATTGGTCGAAACGGTTAGCACATCGTATTCATTATCAGCGACCCCAAAAACATCCCAAGGACTAATTATCATAAAAAAAATTGTAAAATAAATGGTGTCCCCCCCCCCTTTGGTGTTAAAAAAGGGACCCAAACAACACTAATAATACCCCTCAAAATGATACATATTTTGGGAAAGATGGCGCATTAGTTCAAAAAAGGATTCATTTTTCGAATTGTTTTTGTTTTTCAGCAATGCCAGCGCCAGCATCACTGACATTCAATTCGCGCCGCATTATTTGGGCCTTCAATTGGTGACTTCCATTAGTGTTAAATCCAAAATCCCCCAAATTTTTATTTTGTTTTTTGCTTTAGGCCGCTTGCACTTCCTCTGGTCGACTGATCATTTACGAAGCTGAGGACATTATGGCACTGGACAATTGGAACGGTTTGTACAAAATATAGTGGGATTTGAAGCCCCGAAAATCAAATTCTTGGGCTTTTTGAGGCGTAATTTCACGGAATTTTCAAAAAAAAATATAAAAAAAAACAGAATTTTTGGGTTGTAGTGATTACCAATTTGCTATCATTGGAAAAGAGCAGCCTCCAAATTTCTATTTTTTAGGTAACTATTTTGGGGTTTTTGGTCTTAAAAATCCCAGTCCTACTCATTTGCAACTGCAATCAGTGAATAAAAATTATTTTTGCTCAATTTTTGGCTGAAAATTATGTCACTATTCGTCACTATTTCGGACTTTTTGTCAAGATGCGCGGTGGACGAACGCACAGCGCCGGACAATCAAGCAGCAATGCCACCATCGACAAGCCCAGTACTTCCGAACAAAGTGGCCGATCGAGACCGAGGAGCAATGCCACCATCGACAAGCCCAGCACTTCCGAACAAAGTGGCCGATCGAGATCGAGGGGCAAAACCATAAGCGACAAGAAAAGCACATCCAAACGTGGCGAACCGAAGCTGTTGCACCAGTACTTGAACAATTGGTAAGTAAAAGAAAATTTAAATCAGAATTTTGAAGCAATTTATTTTTGGCTTTGTCCGTAGGTAATTTGTCTTAGTGGGCCCAAAGTCTCTGGGTCTTTTGTTCATGTGTCCTTTGAGAGGAAACCCCCTAATTGTCAGGGCTTTTCTTAAAAATAAGAAAATTATTATTTTTTAATTTACCAAATTCAAAATTTTTCTCGGAAATAATCAAATTTAAATTTTTATTTATTTTTGATATTAATTGAAGAACTTCTTTAGCAAAAAAAACAATCAATTAAAAACCAACAAATAAGTAAGATTTATAAAATGAAATATTAACAAAAAATGCAAAAATTAATTTTTTCAAATTTCTTCTCGATTTATAATTTGTTTTTTAATATTTTGCTGAAAATTGGGAAAATATTAAATTTTTATGGATTTTAAAATTAATGGAAATGCCCATATTGGCAATTTTGGTGAACGTTCATTTGGGTTAATTTTTGTATGTTTTACCACCCATCCCATTGTTCGTGGTAGGAAGAATTACCAATTTTCTGTAAAAAATTTCTTTTTAAATTTTAGCTTTTATGTTTTTTTTCTTTTAAAATGATTGCACGTAATTGCCGAAAAAATTCGAGACCAATTTCCGAATGTTGACCGACTAATTGCAAAACGAAAGCCGTCTTTGTCAAAGCGCCTTACCGAGTCAAAAATTTGGAAATGTATCTCATATGTAATTTCAACCAATAAATTTGAAGAAATTTTACATTCAATTTTGAAAAATTTATGTCCATATTTTGACATTTTTGCCATTTATTTCCATATTTTGAGATTTTGCCATTTTATATGTCCATATTTTGCGATTTTTGGTCCATATTTTATGGCCATATTTCGCGATTTTATATCCATATAATTACACGCCCTACTAATAAGCACCGATTCGTTGGTTTTATATTGTGTTTTTTAAAGAATACTATAAAACCAGGAAAATTAAATATTACTAGTAATTTTACAAAAAAATTTCTACGAAATCTTCGAAAAATATCGCTTGCATAATATTCTATAGTTTTTTTGAAGTGTAATTTACAATTTATTTTATGAAAATCATTTATTTTATATGGAATTAGCACACGTAAAAAACGATAAATACTATATTAAAGAAATATGATAAAAGTTAAGCACATTTTAAAAAAACTTGTGTATCCAATGGCGAAAATAAGCACTGCCGAATTCGATCACTTACAAAAAAAAAAAAATGGAAAACAGCAAAATAAATGAAAATATCACACTGACGAAAGACGAAAATCACAGACGAAATCGTTCACTAAAAAATGTTTATTTACTGACGAAAAAGCATACATGCACCGTTATTCATGTTCAGTAATTCGATTTCCTTTTTTTATTTACATATGGTATTTTAATTTTTTTTAATTCAAAAAGATCTAATTTAATTCTTTTCAAATGAATCAATTATAAAAGCAAAATCATTTTCTTAAATTTTAAAAAGCAAAAAACCTAAACAAAAAATTCGGATTGTCGAAAGTGGATAACTGCTAAAAAAATTCATAAAACTTCATATATTTTGAAAAATTTTTAAAGAATTATATTTTTTTTAAATTGCTTTAGTTTTCCTTAAAATCTAAAAAATTAATGAAGGAAGAAAAACGCTTTTTTAAGGCCCAAAATTTGGGTTTTGGTTTCAGAAAATTTTTTATTGCTACATATTTTAAAAAAAAATTGGCAAATATTTATTTTCTCAAAAATTGCAAATTCTCAAAATAAAATAAAATAATATTAGCAAATTCTCAACTTTCGCATGGCTATGTACAACCACAAACAGTTAACATTAATACGTCAATGCGAAAGAGATGGAAAATGAACAACATGTTATGACATCGTTTGGCCAGGTGGAATGACAACTCAGACAAAAAGCAAAGCTAATAATAGGCAACTCGTAGACAAAAACAAAAAAAAACTTTTTAGTGTTTCAAATAAAATCTCGAATTCTCAAAAAGCAAAAAATTAAAATGAATTTTTTTGTCAGAAAAACGAAAAATTCTTTAATTTTTGTTTTTTAAATAAACTGCAGAAATATCAAAAATATATTTCAATAATGAGAAAAAAAAATTCATTTTCTAGCGAAAAAAATTCTGATTGGAAAATTTGCAAAGTTTTCGGTGCACGAATTGGCCAATTTACTCGTTTAACCCAAGGAAAGGAAAATGCGCAAATGGATACTGTATTTTTAATTGGTACAGTAGGGCCGTAAAATTGTTTATCGGCCCAACTTTGCACTTTTCGTAAACATTCACGCGGAAAAACATGAACTAATGAAGCATTTAATGATTAGGGTTATAAGTTGTGAAATGAAGCATATAATGACGGTTATTAGTTGTGAAATGAAGCATATAATGACGGTTATTAGTTGTGAAATGAAGCATATAATGACGGTTATAAGTTGTATACTTTTTTTTCTTTGCATTTAAAAAGTGATTTTTTGTGTTTAAATTATTTGGTTTGGTTAAAGTTTTTGTCCGTATAAATCCATCAGAGCTCGACATTTTGAAAAAAGCCTGGACCTGGACCTGGATTTCATGAACAAAAACCCAGAATATTTATTGTTATTATTATTGTTTTTAAATATATTTAATCTTTTTGATAACTTGCCATAAAAGTGGTACTCAAAAAAACAAATTCGAAAATATTATCCAGGAAACCCAGAGTTGGACTTGCTTTTTCTGGATAAAAACCCAGGAAAATCCAGGCCCATGACAAACCCAGTTTGCCGAAAAATAGCCTGGACCTGGAACTAAGCCTAATACACCGCCTAAGAATTGAATTTTTGGAATTTTTAAAAAATAAAAAATAATTCGCTTTCAAGGAAGTAAAACATGCTGGTCCAGGGTTCGAAAAATGGCCAGGTGCAAATGCCATTTGAATTTTTCTTTATAAATGTTGAGCGTTTCAACCGCACAAGACCTTTCCAAACAATTTCATTGTTTATTGCTTTAAAATAAAAAAAGAAATTTCTATTTTAGCAAAAATGGGTACGTTCAAAAATTAAAAATTTTAAAATTGCTTAATTGCTGATACATTTTTCAAATGTCAACGAATAACGAGGTAAAAGGTGTAATATTTAATTTTAAGGACAATTCAGCGGGAAAGGGTCATTTCGGCGCCAACCCAAAAATAAAAACACACAATAAAGGGTTTTAAAGGACGGTGAATCAGATTATGACACCCATTTCGAACCCCGAACCCGGACTCGTACGAAAACTCGAAAATTCAATTTTCAAAAAATTCACATTTATGCAACAAAAACGGCCAAATGGACAAATTAAGGGTCTTAACGGTTATCTGTGAACAGATTTTCAAAAAAAAATTTTATTTAATAAACTTATTTTAGGGGTTTTCAGGGTCGGCATAACAAAGAATGCTATTTTTACCTCTTTATTCATACATAGAATATATACAGAAAATATCCAAAAAAGGAAGTAACTCGCATCTCAAACATTTGGTCCAAAAATTGTCTAAATAAACTTTTTTTAGTATTTTATGTGACTTTGAAGTTCATTTTAATGTACTTAGACCTAGTTCGACCCAAAAACTCAAAAATTTAACTATTCGACCTTTTGTTCGAATCCAGGTTCGGGATTAGAAATTGGTCGAAATGAATGCTATATCCGTGATCAGTGACCTCGAAAACCCCTGCATACTTGTTTTCAGGACTTTTAAACCAAAAAAAAAAAGTTTGGACCATCGTTAAAAAAAAAATTTCTAGCTGGTTTGATTTTTTAAAATTTTGGCTTAGCGCCGAAACGTGGGCGCCGAATCGTGGGCGCCGGAACGACTCCGACCCCAATTCGGCAGAGGAAAAAAATTATTGGAAAAATTAATTAAAATATAATATTTTTTAATTTAAATTTTCCAGCTCATTATACTTTGG